>OX336388.2:1496188323-1496508323 GCA_946902985.2 Meconema thalassinum | reverse complement strand
TGGCTTTTAGCACTGGGAGTGTCCGAGGACATGTTCGGCGTGCCTGAGTCTGTAGCTGCGTCAAGAGGACACCCATAGGGTGAGCTACAAGTTCCGTTCAATTTCAAGTAGTTCCAACTTTCGCTACCAGATGTCACTGATACCTAGCGGTGAACGTTGGAACTTTGATATAGCATTCCATCGACATCTAACCTAAAAATTTAGCTTCACACAAGTTTAGTCTGTGGAAGAATATTTTACATGCCATAAATCTATGACATGGGACTGCCGGCTTTACTCCCCTCCGAAGGAAGACGTACTGAAGGATTTTTAACGCTCTTAAAAAAAATCCGACGACTTCGGCCGGGTTTGAACCCGCAATCTTGGGAACAGCAGTTCAGCATGCTACCAACTACGCAACCGAAGCCGCTGTCTTAATCTAGTTGTTATCATTCACTTAATTAACTTGATCAATTGATTAATACAGCTGAGCGATCAATAATGTAAGCAGCTCAGGCTTTCATAACTACCGTATGTTCAAGTTGTCTGGGCTTGTACTGTACATAGTTAATAGTACATTATGCAACGAGCCTATAATGGCAATAATTAAGACATGAGTATATTTACAAAACGAGCGTACGAGAGTTTTATAATTTCCATACGAGTATCTTAATTACCATTATAGGCGAGTTGCATACGACTGTTTCTGTTCGACGATAATTATTATAACTATTTTATGTTCGAACATAAATATTCATATATATCTGTCGAGATTTCGCCAATTTTATGTACTGAACAGAGCGCATGGGACGCAGAGAATACCTTGTATCTGACCATGGCCTCATCGATTACCCCCACTATGACACTAGGCCACGCAGTGAAATTTAAATTACAAGGCCATGGAACTCAGCGCAGGTGCGATGCTATCCTTACCTAATTGGTCAAACAAGTGTTTCTTGAGCTCTGATTGATGGGAGAAACTATCCCATAATGAAAACTTGTACTATAATGAGCCTCATTGTGGTACAGTTTTCTGACATATAATATTTACATTTCGCCACGGTCGAACATAAAATAATGTAAGCGTTCATGGTTTCCTTGAAGGCCATCTACTGTACCACGTACATTCTCCAATATTTGACAGACCAAGTAGGCTACCTCGTTGAAAACAACTCAACGGATTGTCTCAAGGTTTGAGGAACAGTGCTGCGTATGTTGTAGTGTCTGGCATTCCGCAGGAGTTAACCCTATGGGCATTATTCCAAGACATGGGCAAGTGATTCTGTCTCCTTGCGACAGCGTTGGCTACGGTTGTTGTACGTGGTCCTCACTAGTATGGCACAAAGTGCTATCATTATTCCTCGACTTTCACTACAATTCGCAATTAGGCACTGGTTGTCCTATCATAGAAAGCTTTCAAGTCGCTCTACACAAATTGTGCCCAATTACATTAGGCGGGAAAACAAGTATTTAAACTCTCAAACTCGAAAGTAATATTACATGAGATATTTATCACAAAATAACACGCTTTTATGTACAACTATGTGTTGGGTACTTAATTGGATGATATGTTTCGATTATCAAGCGATCATCATCAGATATTACCCTCTTAGGCTTATTGTTAGATAATTTTTTTAAAATAAAGTCTCTAAAAAATACTTTAAATTACAAACAGTATTCTATTTAAAATAAGTGTTTTTCCTTCTATAATCTCTAAAAAGAATTATGTATACATAACTCATTCCTAACTTAAAAGATCCTGACAGTTTCGTACGGTGTATTGTCATAGCGAGGACCGTACCACAGAACCTCCCATGTAGGGTATATGGCTTGATGGGCCAGGTGAGGGAACAGTGGACATAGCACTGTTTTGCACGCGAATTCTTCTGTGTTATGAAGGGATTTTTCTCTCTCTTCAAGGGCGCGCAGAATGAGCCCATAGCGTTGCTTTGATGCGAAATAGAAGATCTCTCCATTTCACTTCATGCTTCTGTCTCTGTCAAACTGGATTAGCCTACGGGAGAAGGGTCCACCCTACTCCACGCCCTTAAACAGGTACCGTACCTATTGAGTCATTGTTCGCAGCTTGCTGACATTTGACAAAACTATATTTATTCATTTTCAGTTGTCTGGAGTTCCGAGTACAGTACAATAGTGTCTTGGTGAGTTCTGTGTATGAAATTAATTTCTATAAATTAAAGTGTTTTTAACTTTTGTGATTCGGCACATAGTTATTTAATATGCTGATTGTGTGTGACATAGGAAAATGAAAGTGGCATTTTTATAAACAAATATATTTTCTTCTATAGGCACCGTGCGCGCACCTCTAGCGGCCGCCGAGTGTACTAACAGTGGGCTTCATATCAGTGTGTTTGTACGAAGTCGCAGGTCAAGAACTGTAGAAAATACGGATAACATTGAGAAAAAGATAAGTCGTACGCTGTGATGTGTTGTTGGGTGCTCAAATAGGTACAACAATACCACTGGTATAGTTTTTTTATTCGTTTCCGACCAGACAAACGGAAGCAGAGACGACGTAAGTGGATTCAGGCAGTTAACCGTATAAAGTAAGTTTCATTTTATATTTCTCACATTCGCCTCATGACAAGATAAATAATTTACACGTAAAGGACATTTACAATAACTGTTATCTTTTTATTTCAGTCCTGATGGATTATCTTGGGAACCAACACCACACTCAAGAATTTGCAGTGCACACTTAATTGGTAACCAGCGATCTGGTCATCCTCAGAACCCAGCATATGCCCCTACAATCTTTCCTAAAGAATACAGGAAGAGGAAGATTTCAGATGATTCGGCTATTGAACGTTTCAAAAGAGCATCGACAAGAGGTGAAAGAAAAACACGTAAAAATATCGATTGTGCAATTAGTTCGGTGGATACATTTACGGAAACTAACGCAATCGATAGTACACATAATAATAAGTATTATTATACGTATACGCATTATCTCGCATGAATTTATTTTTATCCACACGAGTCAAGGCAATGGCATTTGTACACAGGCATGCATTCCCATAAACTACAAACTAGGTGTTGGTAGGCGTGTTATTAAAGAAAATAAATGTTGCAATACAGATGAAAATTATGAAGTAGAATTACAAGGCTTTCAAGGTTACTCTTCAATAAAAAAAAAGATTCAGAACTGAGAGACTTCACGGGTGTTAATTCAGACGTGTTTAATTTACTTTCAAAAATGTTGCCGGAACAGAAGGAAATGAAAATCACAAGAGAAAATCGTTTCCTTCTTTTTCTTATGAAATTGAAAACTGGTTTATCTTACTCAGCAATTAGAGTATTGTTTGGTGTACATTGCACAACAATATCGAGGATATTTTCGACGACAGTCATGATTCTTGCAGCGGCTACAGCGAACTTTCTATTCTGGCCTAGTAAAGAAAGTGTTAAAGAAACAACCACTTGCATTACGAAATAGATACCGCAACTGCAGAGTAATAATTGACTGCACGGAAGTGAAAGTCGAACAGCCAAGCAGAATAGATCACCGGATATTTTTTTGTTCATAATACAAGGGTTGTTACACTGTAAAATTTCTGATTGGGATAACCCCGATTGGTATGATAAGCTTTAAATCGCTATGGTGGCAGATCCAGTGACACATATATTACTAATGATAGTGGGCTGCTTTCCTTGCTACAAGCAGGTGATGACGTCATACTCGAAAAATGGTTTCCTGGAATCAAGACAAGTCTTCAAGGTCGAGGCATTGTTGTCATCACAACGCCCTTCTTAAAGAATGGAAAATTAACAGTTGATGAAATAAATAAAACGCATAGTATTGCCGGTGTTAGGATTCATGTTGAAAGATGTATTCAACGAATTAAAATATTTAATATCTTAACAAAACTTCCTACTGAACTATTACCTCATGTGGATGACATAGTACATATGTGTTGTGTTTTAACTAATCTTCAATCACCTATTATCAGAGAGTAATAAGCGTTACATAGTTTTGGCAAATAATAATTAAAATAAAAGTGTTCTATTTTAAACACACAATTTTCAAGAAACTGAACATTTTTGTGTAACGTAACTAGAACCTGCTGAACTCTGCTGTATACATATAAATCACAACAATTTAAACCTGTTATGTACATAAGCATTTGGCATTGTGTATGATATAGGCTATATGTTTTCTTTCCAGCATTGCATTCTTCTCATTGTCTAAATATAGATATTTCACACTGATATTTCCTGCCCCATCTATTATGAATTTATTTTTACAAGATGATGGACATTTAATTTCTAATAAATGTGCTAGATTTCCATTTTGCATACATATTCCATCAGGGTTGACACGTAACCACGGTTTTTGCCTGTGAATAACCAGACCACATTGCACCACTTCAACATAAAAATTAGTATCATATGATTGACTAGCTTCTGCTTCCATTTCCCTCCCATATTATAGACTTTCTAGAGTAATAATTGCGTTGTTATTTTCACGAAGAAGAACGTCTGCGAATAAATCCAAATTTCCCCGCCTTGTTTTAATTCGATGTGCTCTGTTACTAGCAGAAATCCTTATGATTCGTTGGTGAAACCATTCTGCGCAGTTTGGCTGGCTAATTGTTGACACTGCCATATCCATGATTTTGTTGGTGGAGAGAAAAATGTTACTGTCAAAGAACACTTCCACCTCTTCAATCAGCGACTCAAATGCTATTTTACGAGATTTTTTTTTTGAATCTCTAGTATTTTAGAAATAATAAATTTACAGTCTTGTTCTAGCACAACGCATTCTACAGAACTCAACAAAAATTCAATCACACTTTTACAAGTCCTATCTATTTCTGTCTTATTTTCTTCATCCATCATGTAACGCAAGGGACAATTAATACTTTGTAGATCATCTTTTGAAAGACAGAACTTAGGTACTGTGTGTTTTAATTCCTTCCTCGGATAAAGTTCCTCTTCACGCTTACCTTTTGAATATTATTTCTTTAGAAGCTTCGTAGAGCTAGGCATCCCCCAAGTTTGTGGCAAACTAGTCTTAGAAACAGAGCATTTATTTTGACATGATTAAATACACTGGCAATGTGCTTACAGGATCCCCCTTCTCCAGCAGGGCATGGGCATTCTGTTGCTACAACATTTTGTTTCAAATCAACGTATCAAATTAATTCAAACGAAGGCCTGTGTTACATTTACTTAACATGAGTAAGTTACAGTATGTGGAGTACACAAAAAATTGAATAACACGTACTTGGAGTTTCAAATTATATGCTGGTTGTGTCACGGATGTTTGCCGTATTACTTCTGCCGAGATGACTGAAATATCATCTCTCTTTATTTCCTTCACATGATTTACATGCCCACTTAAAGATAAGTTTTCACCTTTGGCTATCATAGAGAGAGAAAATCTAGTACACTTTATTGGCAGAAAACCGCATTCGATGCTAAGATCCATTTTCTGCCTGCCTTTCAATGACGCTTCGAGGCCCACTTTTGATTTGCAGAGCAAGCGCTGTGCAGCGCCACTAGTACATATCCAGCGTGCATGCTCGGTGCCTATACCGATGAACACAAAGTTGGAAATTAGAAAAATATGAACCTCATCAACCATGCTGACAGCTGAAAATCCTTCATCCAAGCACAGGAGAGGAGAATACATTTACAAATAAGGAGCCATGTGACTTGTGAGTACAATAATTTTTAATGCACGAACGTTTTATTAAAACTTGTTTTAAATGTTGTGTTGTGTGGTATTATGATAATGGCGATATTGGCCACAATGAATGCCTCATATGAAATAGTATTTAATATGAAACAACAACAGTATCATCTGGCTCACCCTGGAAAAATGACGTGTAGTAGTTAATTATCATTAATAAATGGAGCAATTGTGATAATTAACTAATACATGTAATTTTTCCCAGGAATGTATTTACATATTTATACTTAGTACCCCTCCCAGTCATTGGGCAAATTCGTGTTGACCGACTGGAGAGCTACAAATGACAGATTGTATAGGCAACACTGAAAGAATGACTTCAAATCTTTACATTGGTATTTGAATCTTGATAATAATAATGCGCCTCTCTTTTCTTTTCCTATATCTCTCTGCCTCTCAAGTGCTGAAATATGTAGGGATTCACCGCTCACCAGGCGTGGTGCTACTGCTTGCTTGACTCATGCAGATAAGATATGTTTACGTGTGGACAGTCGAGTTCAATCAGCATCCTTCGTGTTACTCATAAAACAGGGATGCCCAATTATTTTCACTATAGATCAAACACACTATTTCACAAAATGATACAATATCTGACTGTCAAAACTTGTAATGAAATCACTATTATTCCGGTTCGTGCAACAGAATTGGAATTGAAGAATGAATCTCAGGGGATCTTGTGCTTGTGAGCATTTTTTGGCTCGCACGATAAAGCACCAAATGTAATTTAAAGTGCCCCGTGGTGCTCGTGAGCACCAGATTGAGAACGTCAGTTTTAGAATGTTGTATGCTGGATCGGAAGGTTGCTGGGAGTTTCCCATGCTTGCTTTGTTACAGTGCCTGTGTTACAATTGGAATGGATTTACATCTAACTAATTTTAGTATTTGAAAGGTTCATGCTGGTTCCATATTGATGAACTAATTAGTAATAGTTGTGGCAAAAGTTCCGCCTAATCAATTCCTTTTATGTTAATAAATGATCACCTTGTGGGGACATGCTTTGAGTCCTAATTGTCTTGACCCCTTCATCAGCCGATATAGATCAAAAATGTCAAAGATAACAGTGGTTGAAAAGCCTAGCACTAGAAACACATTCATATCAATAAACCTATTATGGTGCACCATAACGAAAGATCGAAGATATTTACCCAAAAGATACAATAAAATAATAAGTGAATGAATATAAATATTCATGAATATAAATATTCACCATAAGGAAAGATAGAAGATGTTTACCCTAAAGATAATAGGTTTATTGATAAGAATGTTTTTAGTACTAAGCTTTTCAACCACCACCTTTCTTTGACATTTTTAATCTATATCGACTGATGAAGGGGGCAAAACAATTAGGCCTCGAAACATGTCCCCAATGACCACAAAGTGATCATTTATTAAAATAAAATGTATTGATTAGGCGGAACTTTTGCCACAGTTATTACTAATCTAACTAATTCTCACGACGTTACATATTCTCCAAGACAAAGTCCTCCAGTATTATAGAAATAATGACTTTTGATTGAGTTATGTCCAAATAGTTATTGTTAAATGATATTGATTTATGTATAAAAAGATACATTAATGGACCTATGAAATGGTGTACAAATACCTCGAAACATGAACATAATATAGGGTGCATAAGAATCCCTACAATATTAACAAGGTGAATCATAATGTTAGCACCGACATCAATAGCTAGGCTTGCTAAAGCCCAGCGCTAGGCCATGGGGCCAAGCTCAGTGCCGACTTGGTACGTGGGTTCGAGCCACACCGTCGGCCGTCCTTGAAATGTTTTTTCCGTGGTTTCCCCATTTTCAACTCCAGGCAAATGCTGGGACGGTACCTTATAACAGGCCACGGCCACTTCCTTCCACATACTTGTACAGTTTCATGCATCTTCATTCATTCCATCTCTCATTAGCTCCTCTCATGAGGTCGCCGTCAGGAAAAACCATCCGCAACATAGACTTTCATCGCATCTCATCCCCAATCCCGTAAGAAACAGAAATAGTAGACATATTATAAACATCATAATGTTAGTAATGTTTTACTTTGTAACAATTACACTTTAGTTCAATCAAAACTGGGTTGCCATTTCCAGATTTCTTCTTGCGGCTGGCCAGGATCTTGAACGAGTATTGTATGAAGTTATAAGACTAAAGCTGTTTGTAATATAAATGCACAAGAACCTCGTTTATCCGGCTCTCATTAATATGGATCTCCGGTTTATCCGGATCGAATATATATATTTTCTTTTTTTTACTGTACAGTATTTCTTTTACGGGATCGACTCTTCTTGAATGTCTTTTCCGCCAAGGATAGTTAAGGACAGGAATTGGAAGTAATTCGGCTACGGTCTATCAAAGGTACCGTTCCGACATTCGCCTGGAATTGATAACTGATGCTAGTGAAACGTCTTCGTGATCGTGCTGCGCGCAAACGCTGTACACATGTAAAACAGAAAAAAACTCACACATTATTTTAGTGCATAAGACAGAGTCGTAAATGTATGAAAAGTGTTCTTATATTTTTTTTTACAATTGAAGAAAGGTATTAAGCTACAACTTTTTGTTTTGTTTCCGACTTTGGCCAACTGTGGACCGCATGGAATCTAAGGCTTTCTGGTCAATTTTTTCTTCTTTTCTTCCCAGAACTTCTTCATTCTTTCACTTCTAATCTTTCTCTGTTCCTCTGTTACTACCAAATTTGGCCTGTGTTATGGTGGTTTTTCTTTGAACGTCTTGATATTGTCAACTCGGCTTCGAAACGTTTTTCTATAGTGAATGAAAAGTTCAGGTAGTCCAACTTCAATGGCGTCTCTTTTGACCTCTTCTACCCATTTTGTAGTAGCTTTCAACCCTGTGATGTATTTAAAAAGTTTCTTTGTCAGCCGGTTCCCGTCCATTCTCATCAAATGCCCGTTAAATTGTAGCCTTCTTTTACGCATTGTGACCACAATGGTTTCGGTCTGCATATACGGATCATCAGTTTTCCTTTTATTCCATGTTCCGTCATCATCTTTCCATGGTCCAAGAATTTTCCTCAGGATCCTCTTTTCCTTTACATCAAGTTCCTTGAGCTCACCTTTTTTGTTCAGGGTTAGACACTCGGAGGCATACAGACCCTCTGGCTTTACCACTGTACTGTAATGTCTGAATTTTGCTTTGTATGATATCGCTCGTTTGTTATACCTGTTCTGAGTTAAACTATAGGCCAGGTCCAATTTTCTTGCTCTTGCCTTGTTTGCCTCTTTATCCAGTCCATTGGGTTAATAGATTACATAACAAGTATTTGTTTCTTTAATTTTTCCGGATTATCCGGATTTTCGATAATCCGGATCAGTTTTGGTCCTACTTAATACGGATAAACGAGGTTCTTATGTAGTAGATTTCACTTTTGAGTTGCCGTCAGAAGATGCGTATGAGTTAAGTGTTGTGAAATGTCCCTGAGGTTGGCCCCAGTCCACGTTGCGTAGTGTCTGGTAGGCTCTATTGTTAGCGAGGTCTTGGCGGGTGAATGCTACTTGTCTGTCTCAACACGGCTAATTGACGTGAAATACTCCCACCACCATATGGACTCACTTAATTGCGGCATGAGAAGACTCGGTTCATCCCGGACCACACGTCGATCCTGGGTTGGTATTCACTGGCTACTCCATTAAATATTCTGAGATGCTACATTAATTTCTGTCCCGGGGCACGTTTTACCGATATAGCCCCAACTAATTCCAATTATACATACACTAGTATAGTTGCAACACAGGTATAGGTAAAGTCCCCGATTCTTGGATGTTACGGGTAAACTCAAGAACCACAGGATGGATTTTGATGCGGTTTTCACCATTCTGTAAAGGATATCTCGAGGATGATTTCTGTAGACAATAATTTATTTATGATCAAAGGAAGCCGAGCAGTAACGATTTCAGTGGAAAAGTAAAAAAAACTGGTGTCGGAGCACTTTGTAACCGTACGCTGGGTAAACCGTAAAAAATATCTAAATACGATATGTGTAAGAATTGTTCAGCATGAAAAGTCCGCGAGAGCATATGTCTATATTCAATACATCGCCCACTATAAGTGCTTTTACGTTTTAATTTCTTCCAACCATGTCCATTCAACTACTAAGGCGACAGTTTACGGGCTAGCTAAGGGCGAGTCCATCATCCGTATTACAGCCTAGCTAGGGAGCGAACCTATTGCCCCAGATACAGCCAGCAGCAAACCGTCCAGTCGTGTTGAGTAAAGACTTCTGAGAAGGGTGGTTGTGTTTGGAGTTTCCCTGGGAGTGCAACTCAGGTTTTCTTCATTTCGTCTGTGCAACACAGTCAAGTTAAGATTGGACGGAAGGGGGATTTGAGTTTCATTCACCTCGCCATTCCCTGGAAGTGCAACTCTCATTTCGCCTGTGAACTTTTCGTTCCGCAAAATTCACAGTCAATTTAAGATTGGACGGAAGGGGGATTATATTATATTAAATTATACTGATTGGCGTATAATCTCTACTCAGTATAAAACAAAGTCCCCTATTCTTGGATGTCACGGGTAATCACGAGAACCACTGCATGGATTTTGATGCGGTTTTCACCATTCTGTAAAGGATACCTCGAGGAAGGTGTCTGTAGAAAATAATTTATTTATGATCGAAGGAAGCCAAGCAGTAAAGATTTCAGAGAAAAAGTCGAAAAAGAATCCTGGTGTACGTGCGCTTTTTAAGCTTACGCTGGGCAAACCGTTAAAAATATCAATATACAATGAGTGTAAAAATTGTTCAAAATGAAAAGTTCTACAATAACGTACGCGAGAGCACATCTCTATATTGAATATATCGTCCACTATAAGTGTTTTTAGATTGGACGAAAGGGAGATTTGTGTTTCATGCACCTCGCCTTTCTTAAATTACGTCTGACAAGAATTTGTTGCCCACGCATCTCCATGATAATATAGTTAACAGTGATTTTAACTCATCATTCCGAGACGTAAAACGGATATAGATCGTAGTTCATTGTCATCGTAAAGAAGCGCTTATCACGTAATGTATTCACAACTGTTCCCGGGCGAAGCTGGGCCGGGTTGCTAGTTAAGTATAAGGAACTGACAACCACAACAACACAGGTTATCGTACGGGTTGAGTACGTATGGACGATTGACAACCACAAAAACATTAACAACAGGAATTGGTTCATTTAGGGGCTTTGCGACATCGCGGTGGTGATGTAGCCCCGTGTACTTGTGTGTTTATGTGTGTAGAATCAGTGTGATAACCTGTGTATTTGTGTTGGATTGAGTACTGCGTTTATTAGTAATAGTCACTAGGATTTGGAAGGGTCCTTGGTCTTAAGTCAGGAACCATACCGGCATTTGCCTGGAGTAGAGGTGGGAAACCACAGAACTCTTCTCTTCTCAGTTTTGCCTCACCAGGCTGAGTGTAGCCCTCACTCAGTTCTAACACACAGACTACTGGTAAATTTCTTGTCAGAGCCTGGAATCGAAAGAGGGACCCTTGGATCCACAGTCACAATACGTAGCCAGAGACCACAGAAGGCGGCAGGAATGCAAATACTATGCTGGTGATATCGTGGTTGTTGTTGGTGGTGACGCATCCTGATATTCTCTCCTTCACTTGAATTGCGACTTCTTGCCTTCCTCACAGGGAATTGGTTTTGCTAGATGTCATCTATACTTATAATACTAGGAATGGCTTCGACGGATAGCCTTTCTTAAGCTAGGATAATCTTAAATGTAGACATACCGAGTTCACCAAAGGCATTGACAGTTCTGGCACAGTGCTGTGATCAAGTTATGTAAACAAATCCACATACTTATGTAATCTGAACATTGTATATATATTTATGCATAAGTGTAATTCATAAACATCGTAATTAGTTAAGTCTAAGTGAGCAGGATCTGAAGATGAACGCTTGACGCTCGAAACATGTCATCCATTTTAAGTACCCCCATTTTTGTACATAAAGCGTGTTATTTTGTGATAAATATCTTATGTAGTGTTAGGGCATATAAATACTTGTTTCCCCGCCTAATGTAATTGGGCAAAAAATATTATGTTGACCGACTGAAAATATTTAGGATACGTTAATGATTAAAATTGACCCGTTCCAGGCTTTTACACATATATCTACAAACACAAGGTCAAACAAGCACGTGTGCATATCAAACGCAGGTGACTTCTGTTTTGATGTGTACTTGTCGATGGAGTTATTAGTGGAAGCAGGATCGTGTGTCACCACCAAGGAGGATGTATGGCTAGAGCTGCATCTTAATGCAAAATTTTGACACCAACCTATTGCTCGGCGCAAGTAGTTCCAACTGACAATATGAGATGGCGCGACGATGCACTTTAGAGCGCGATCCGTCCCCGACCTGGCCTACTGGCCCCTCTCCCTTCCCGGCCCGTGCCTACTCGACCCTTTCCCCTATTCTATCCCCCCCCTCTACTTTATATTCCTTCCTTTCTTTCCCCTGCCTTATAAAGGTCAAATTTTAGTAATTGGTCTAATGATAAGCGATTTCTTCCCCCTGTGATATCAGGTAGAGAAGAAAACATACGCCCTTTCAGAATAGTTGTGGACGTTTCAAGGTTATCAGCCCATGTTTCCACAAAGCACATAGCATGACATAGGCCTACCCCACAGATATGTACAAATAGAAACAGTAGGCTACTATACTACAATATTAACAAGTAGTTCCGTGAAGAACTATACAGCCTATTTTCATATATCCTACTTATGTTAACTGCCACTATCAACATACAACATTTCAGTTTGATTGCTGTAATTGATTCGTAGATATTGAGAACCGACTAAATATTTCGGATGGTCGCCATGTTGGATTTTAAATATGTAGGTCCTAGAGTTATGTACTGCTACATTAAGATTATTGTGTACGTGTAGCATTCAAATTTCAATCGCATGATTAGGACACAAGAAGTAACAAGGAGATTTTAAAATTTCGCACAGCTGCCATCTTGTGGTTATGGAAACAATTGAAATAAATTAGATGCCAGTGGATTAACATTCGTATAAGGATTTACTGTACCAAGTTTCACTACACTCGGATGGTTAAATTGCGAGAAACGTCCAAGTGAATATTTATACTTCGCGTCGCCGCCATGTTGGATTTGTGATCACCAGGTTATTTAAAGTCCTATAGGTGAACTTAAGTTCATAGCCCCTAAGAACATTAAAAAAATCAGTTTGATTGCTATAATAGATTCGTAGATATTCAGAGCCGTCTGTATATTTCGGATGGTCGCCACCTTGGATTGTTAAATGAATAGGCCATAGAGTCCTGTACCATTAAAGGAAAATTATTTCGTAGGTTCATTATTCAAACTTTCACTTCGATCGCATGATTACGATACAAGAAATAAAAACTTAATTTTAAAATTCGCACAGCCGCTATCTTGAGGTTATGTAAACAATTGAACTAAATTAGATACCAGAGCATTACAATGTGTATAAACATTTCTTGTACCACATTTCACTGCGCTCAGAAAGTTAAATCACGAGAAAAGTATATTAAAATAATTCAAATTCGCTTGGCCGCCATGTTCGTTTTGTACTTTACAGGTTTATGAAAGTTGCATAGTTAAACTTTTATCGGTACCCTTCATCACCGTACAAAATTTCAGGGTGATATCAGTAATAGTTTTGGAGATATAGAATGTCAGTGAAATATTTCGCTCAGCTGACATTTTGAGGTTATGTAAACAATTGAACTAACTTAGACTCCAGTGCATTACAATGTGTATAAACATTTGCTGTACCAAGTTTCATTACGTTTGGATCGTTAAATCGCGAGAAAAGTCTATTTAAAAGTCTGAACTTCGCTTGGCCGCCATGTTGGTTTCGTTGTAACCAGGTTTTTGAAAGTCTCATAGGTGAACTTCTAGTAGTGACCTTTATCACCGTACACAATTTCAGGGCGATATCGGTAATAGTTTCGGAGATATTGAATACTGGTGAAATATTTCGCACAGCCGCCATGTTGGATTGGTGAGACGTAACAAAATTTGAAGGGCACGGTCGGGGTCGCCCGGAATAGTGCTATGAACTTACCGAGTTTCATTGAAATCGCTCCAGCCGTTTAGAATTTATTAGGGGGGGGGGGGGGACAAACACACCTCTCTCACACACACACACACACACGCACACACACACACGGACAAAAGGTGATCTCATAAGCCTATTTTTTCAAAATTGAAAATAGGCTAAAAATGAATTGTAAGACAAAATTACAGCTGCACATATCACACACCAGTATTATTTAATTGTCAGTGCGGTACTTCTTATCAATCGAATTAAGAAATATCACGTTTGAATTACGGGAAGCGTTGGAACAACCAGCTCTTATTTTGAATTATATCGATAGTATCTGATATCGTTTTCGAGTGCAGTGTATCGACTAAAATCGACCTTTGATTCAATATAATTCAATTTCTTCGTATAATATTGTTCGAAACCGATTGTATTCTTTTCTAAGCACTGCAATATGTATTTACTATTGATATATATTCAAATATTAATTAAATATACAACATTAACAAGAATACTCACCAATTTTCCGATTTTTGTCATCTATAGAAGTACAACTCAACTACATCGTCGTACGCGATGACTGCTAGCGTGTTTAACGTTGTCAGCAGGTACTACTACTAGGTAAGCTAGCGTTGGCACCAAAATACCCTATAAAGTTTCACCCACTCGGTCACCACAGCTCTTTCTGCATGACGATATCTCTAGAGGCAACTCCTCAGGCTAATGCCTGCAGCGTAACTTGTAAACTTAGTGACTTGAATCCATGTGAACCTAACTATGACTCTTCTCCTTGTCCACAGGTAAGACGACGACTGCTCCCAGCCAGATTACTACTCCATAGTCACTATTGCTTGGACTTTGAAGGTACTGTAATTAGGTCCGTGTCTGTTCAAAGGAAGGCCATTGGATGGACTCTTAGAATTCTAATGCTACTAACGAGAGATATCACCACGTAAGGAGGAACCATAGTGGATATTAGGAATATACTTAATAAGGTCAAAGGTGCAGTTGCAAAGCTAAGACAGATCTCGAGATCTAGAGAGCTTAACATCAACACTGAACTTCGCATATTTAATGCGGATGTCATGTCGGTCCTGCTCTATGGTTGCGAAATATCAGAAGTCACGAGCTTGATGATGATGATAATTGTTGTTGTTTTAAGGGGCCTAACATCTAGGTTATCGGCCCCTAAAGTCACGAGTTTAAGGAATATCCTGAGAATATGGTGGCCACAGGTCAGTTCCAACGAACAGCTATGGAACAGAACTAAACAAACATCTGTTGACATTGAGATGCCTCGCAGGAAGTAGAGATGGATCGGTCACACGCTAAGATATAATAAAAACAACATCGCCAGATAAGCACCAAAATGGAACCCACAGGGCACTAGACGAAGAGACAGGCTGGGAAAGGAGCATAGAGGTGGAAGGTATTGAGAATGGTGGGAAGACCTGGATGGAGATCAAGACCATAGCACAGAACAAAGTTCGATGGCGGAATTTCGTTGATGACAACTGCTCCATTTACAGTTCCAGAAAATAAGACAAGTATGTCACTAACGAGAGAACCATGCAACCGTCAACTTTACTATCTCGCTGAAACTTCACATAGGCCTACATGTTCTTGAGGTCACAAGAAAAACATGTGTTATGGTATTGTACCCTCAAATTCCCCTGGGCCATCCCTAGAGGGGATGGGATAATGTACGCAAGACTTGGAGCATCCTAAGTGTTCGGAGTCGCCAACATTTCATAAATTCCCTACCAACCGTACTATTACAATAGCTACCACCTCCTCCTGCACGTATCGAAAAAAGACGTGATAAAGGAAGTGGTTATACCAGTGGGATTGGACGTAGAGGATGTGAACTCAAGACTTGAATACACCTGGTCTGCTCCATGTCTAGCTTACATATTTGAATGAGTAGTATTTGGCCGTATCTAGAGTTTGGTCCGTTCAATTTGGGGAAGGAATGCCATGCTGATGTATTCCTTCCGATATGACCATATGCTGGATCGGAAAAGTGACGTACGCGAGGCTTCTTGATCTTGTCGACATTGGTGAGCCGACAACGTCTACCATTTCCGGTCTTGTTGCTTCTTTAGGGCTTTGAGACTTCGAGTTCATCAACCTGTGTACTTGAGGTCAGAATGAAGTCTATGTTGTTATTATGGGTTTTTTAGTAGTGCCTGGGATTCGAAAACATCTCTTCTCAAATAAACGTGTGAAGTTGGGTGCAGCCAGTTTGAGCTTCCGGACTAACTCTTCAGTTTTGGTTGAGTGCGGGATTCGTATCTTGGTTCATTGGGGCTAGGGTCTCAATGCGTTAACCTAGAACATGGATTTAGCAGATATTGGGAGGGGCTGTCAATCTGTCGTGACCTTCCTTGTCCTGTGAGATGGTCTGGCAGGTAGACAGCGCTTCTGGTGTTGTTTACCAGCCGAGCGGTTACTAGATAGGGAGTTCGAATTGCTGGGTGGTCCCGGAGCTCACCGGAATGAAAGATGTTACTTCCCCGTAAATTACTGCTGTTTTATCATTTCAAATGGTCTTGTCGACTTCGTCGTTATGCTTTGGTCCAACGTTATGCGTTACGGTGACGGAGACGGAGACGGAAGTGACGTCATGCAGCCGCTCGGGAACTGAGTGCGTGACGTCATGCAGCCTCGCGGGAAGCAGAAACTAATGGTTATAGGAGTCTGTTGAAAGAGTCCTGCGGCGTCAAGCGACCTGGGGCTTTGAGCGAAGCGAACACAAGAATACAGGGTGACTTCTAACGAGATATACAAGATGGCATATAAGAATACAGTGTGCCTCCTAAAGAGGTGTGCAGGATGTCAGAGCAAAATACAGTACAAGATGCCAGATAACAATACAGGGTGACTCCTAAAGAGATATACAAGATGCCAGATAAGAATACAAGGTGACTCTTAAAGAGGTGTACAAAATGGCAGAGAAGAATACAGGGTGACTCCTAAAGCGGTGCACAAGATGTCAGAATACAGGGTGCCTCCTAAAGAGGAGTGCAGGATGTCAGAGCAAAATACAGTACAAGATGCCAGATAAGAATACAGGGTGACTCCTAAAGAGATATACAAGATGCCAGATAAGAATACAAGGTGACTCTTAAAGAGGTGTAAAAAATGGCAGAGAAGAATACCGGGTGACTCCTAAAGCGGTGCACAAGATGTCAGAATACAGGGTGCCTCCTAAAGAGGAGTGCAGGATGTCAGAGCAAAATACAGTACAAGATGCCAGATAAGAATACAGGGTGACTCATAAAGAGATATACAAGATGCCAGATAAGAATACAAGGTGACTCTTAAAGAGGTGTACAAGATGGCAGAGAAGAATACAGGGTAACCCCTAAAGAAGTGCACAAGATGTCAGACAAGATTACAGGGTGACTCCTAAAGGGGTGTACAAGATGTCACACAAGAATACAGGGTGACTCCTAAAGAGATATACAAGATGCCAGATAAGAATACAAGGTGACTCTTAAACAGGTGTACAAGATGGCAGAGAAGAATACAGGGTGACTCCTAAAGAGGTGCACAAGATGTCAGACAAGAATACAGGGTGACTCCTAAAGAGGTGTACAAGATGTCACACAAGAATACAGGGTGACTTCTAAAGAGATATACAAGATGCCAGATAAGAATACAGGGTGCCTCCTAAAGAGGTGTGCAGGATGTCAGAGCAAATTACAGGGTGACACTTAACTAGGTGCCCGCGCGGGAAGCCTAAGTTAATGGGTAATTGAGTCTGTTGAAAGAGTCTTGTATATCTCCTGAGCCTTTCTAACATGTGTAGCATTTGTAGCATGCGTCATTTGAAATGATATAACGTGTAGTCTTTCAGACTGACTGAAATTTTTTAATTGAGTAAAGCAGTCGCTGTATGTACACTACTGTATTTACAGTTACTTTGAATATACTGACGGAAGTTTACGCAGCTTGTTTCAGCGCTACTAAGTCTTCCTTTTATACGAAGTCTGGCATGTGCCCACGGGACTGAACTCTAATACACGTTCAAGGCGATGGCTGGAGGCTAAGAGCTTTCGTGCGCCATCTTGGATGTCATTAGATCCTACTAGGGATGACCAGAGTCCATCTCTCCCTCTACTGAGTTCTGTGGTCAATTTCCATTCGATCAACCAGCAGGTGCTGCCCCCCCCCCCCCCACAGCTAGTGGTGGCTTCTCATATTAACATTCACATGACTGCAAGTCCAACTATTTTAACCCGCTTCTTATTCTGTTCATTATTCAAATAGTGCATATGCACTGTGGACTGGATTCTTGAATCAGTCAACAATGCAAATCTGTGTAAACTTCATGCCATGCGCTTCTGGCTCATTCCCCTGAGACTAATTAGCATGACTTCCTTATATGCATCTAATAATAATAATAATAATAATTTTATTATTTTTATTTTAAGAGGATGAAATGCATTTACGCACAAAGTGTCGGGCTCCTGATTGGCAGACTACCGACTAAAACTCCCCCTGTTACTTCTGGAACCTAGTCTGGAACCGTTCAACACATTACTTCAGGCTAGGACCATATTATGCTAGGACACTTGTCCTCAACTAACTTTTACTTTACACTGTTCACTGATAAACGAGAGATCACTTTGCTTCTCCTGCAACTAGCTGATACAGCAGGTCATCGGCTGTTATACTTCTATGTAGATTGGCTTCAAGTACACGAATCATTTGAACCTCAGAGCCTTTTCTTTGTTCAAAGCCTCCCTGAAGACCTTAAACTGGCCAGATCCCACAGCATGTGCTAAATACTCCTTGTCAAAACCTCGCTCTTCTCAAAGAACACATTTCTTCGAGGCCGTACTGAACCCATGTACCATTGGCTCAAAAGGGGTCGAATCCATGTATTTTGTGAAAGGAATGAAAGAAACATACAGTCTCTAATGGAACGGAGAAAGATTTCAAGCAAGGATTCTAGCATAACGTTGCGCAAGTAGCTGGACCCAGGTGTTCAAGAAATGAGATCATGCCTCTTGACTCATTGAGAAGGAGCCGGTCATGAGTATTAATAGAATGAGTGGAAAGTTTTGGCTGTAAGACAGAGAAGGGTGACTCGGAAATCAAGCTTACCTGGCATTAAAACGGCAACAGCGCCGCTGTGCCAGAAGAAGAATAATTAAATTTAACCCATTTGCGAGAATAAAAATAAGTAAATAAATACAGTACTGTGAAACATTTCGGATTAGAGATTTTTGTGTAAAGAAAAACCTTTTAATAATTGCACAGGAAAGAAATGCAAACGCAGCATACGTCATCGGGGATTCTCTGAGACCCGAGGAGTGGGGAATTTAAAAATGAACAGCAGCACCACCCACGCAGCTGAAGACTAAAAATTAATTAATATCTCAGAAATGCACGATCGATTCTTACGCGCAGTGAGATCATTTGACGTTTGGAAGACGAGCTTTCTGGAGATATAATTTTTATAATTGTGCGACAATTAGTTCAAAAGTTGGTCACGAAAAGGACTAGGATTTTATCTTTTTTGACTAAAGAGTATAAAACTCCTGGCCTCACCAAGCCAATCATGCAGTTTCCGATAGCCCGAGAGGGCGTCAGGCTACATCAGACAGTGAATGCAATTATCAAACGGCCCGAGGGCGCGTCACTGTGCTACATCACACACCGAATGCAGTTACTAGTCCGTCCAGGGGGCGTGACGCTGGAGCATCATCATTACGCAGTCTTCAGACGTATGAACCTCAGGGGAGGTCATACCGTACAACAAGTATAAGCACCGAATGCAGTATTCCGACAGTCCGTGAGGGGAAAATGCTATATCACATCGCATAGACAATATCCGACAGCCAAGGGCGTCGCGGTATCAATAACTTACGTGTATCCGTAAGGATTTGCAAAGAAGTAATATTACCGTATCGCCGTGTTGAGAATTAGGAAAATCCTAGTTACAGGATTTAGGTCCGACAGTATAAAGTTTACAGTGAAAAGTTCATAAAATACAGTCAAAGCAGGCTGCGAACTTAGAACTCAGGGCGATAGGTCTTTAAGTAAACGACCAAAAGTATCATAACGTACGGAAGTACTGTAACAGTGAGATAAACATTTTATCAAATCTAAAGAACCCGAGCAGGGACAGACAGAATAAGGTTCGCAAAGTATTCTAGAAGATTAGAAGTTCGAGAACCGAATAAGCGAAGAAGAGAAGGAAACGATAGACATTGTTTCAAGGAAGCAGATGAACTATTAAAAGGCACTAAGTTACGAGAAGTATTAGTTGCTAAAAATCCATAGGTCACCGATAGATTATCGAGGGGACCGAAAACAGAACAGACTTTCGCTAAGATCAATCAATAGGATCTAAAAGGGAGCCGTTCGAGTCAGAGAAATAGCAGATCGTCAGGAACGGGATTTGAAGGAGTGCTATTGCAGGGAGGAAGTAGATGGTTCGAGATTTTCATATTCTGCAGGATAGGAAGCCGACGTTACTAAATTTCACCCTTGGAGACGGGAGGTCAAGAGGTCACATGTGATAGGCTTACTAGCAGCCTAGTGATCAGAATTTGTGAAGTGTAAATATATCAAGATTTTGTGTTAAAAGTAATATATTTTTTAGTGTTTTATTGTGTGTTCTAAACGGATACACCAGTGTATTTAAAATGTTATCAGTGTTAAATGTAAACGTGTTAAATATGTGTCAAGATATGTCTGTACATGCAATGAATTTGTACAAGATGGAGTAATTTAAAAGAGTGGGCAAAATGACACATCGCACGAGAAGGAAGGTCAGGGAACGACCTATAACATGTGAGTAAAGATGTTCATTATGTTTTGGTGTTGGGGAAGTGTTTGTGTACAAATCCACCGGAGTTTTGAGTAAAGGGATGTTTCTAAATAACTAATAACAGAATAAGAACGCGATCTGAACAAATAAAATTTGAGAAATTATAAATAATTATGTGAAAGAATAAATCCTGTAGAGGAAATGTATGGAATAAAATGTCACTGTATTCGACGAATGTTATAAAAGCAAGCATACTAATAAATAAATAAAAATAATAATAATAAAGGAAATATAAATAAAGATCAAATTGAATGATATGAAAATAAGAGCGTTGGAGCCTTAATAAAAGTATAAGACATGATGTTAATGCATGTTCTTAAAAATAGAGCGATTTATTGTCAAGGGAAAAGATTAATATAAAAATTGAGATATGTATCAATTGTTAATATGGAATTTATCAGTTCTTTGGAAGACGCTAGGCCGGAAAATAATGTATAGCGCAATGGAGCGCAATTAAAATAAAATATCACGCTAGGAATGCGTAGAATCTAAATGTACTTGGTAAGTTACTTATGAGGGGTAGTTGATTGCGGTATTAGAGCTATGTTGTAAGTCCTCCAATAGTGACGTAGATCACGAGGCCATGTGTGTGTTATTATATTGTAAAAGGGAGCAAATGTATGGTATTATGAGCGTAGGTCATGTAGGCCACGGCCGACCCTAAATCGCATTTTGTATAAGTCCTCCAATGTGGGAATGGTTCCCGAGGCATGTTAAGAGATTCGAAACTAGAATCGTCTTGTTGTTGAAGCCCCTAAGTATTCGTCGTAGAATGTGTATTACTCTTCCCAATCAATGAGGACCCTTCATAATTAATAAATGCCAAGGTTACGAAAGTGGTTTATGAGCCCAATAATGTTGTTGAAAGTAAAAAAAAAGAGAAGTAAAATGCCAGGTCTCCCCAGAGAACTGAAAAGAAAGAAAGATTTGTTTTAAAAGCATTGAGTAGAGCTCCCACACGCAGACTAGACGGGAAGTTACCCTCACAGTCATAAATCTCGCTCAAGTGTTCGGTCAGACCCTAGTAGGAGGAGGGTCGGTGAAGGCCGTCTGGAAGAAGTAATAAATACACCGTGAGTGTTTAAAAGTTGTTAATGACCCGGGATTTGAACCGAGGTCCATGTAGATGAAATTATCGCTTGCCAGTTCAGATCGTAGTTTTCTTATGTGATAATGGTCTTATAAGGCAAATAAATAAATAAAAATCCCTATTGTAATGTTGTATGGACGTAGGATTCCATGAGTTTAATGAATATAACTAGATTCTGGGAGTAATCATAGTTTTTGACTTTGTCAAGTAATCTTTATAACTCTGGAGTACACAAGTATTTTCCCGATCTCTATAGTGAATTTGTAAAACTTGAGAGAGATGGAAATGTTGAGAACATGTGATATGCCCAAACATTTAAGTAGAGAATTAACATGTACTTTAAATGTAATTTTATATTTGTTTTGATGATAAGAAACTATAAAAATAGTATTGAGGTTTACAAAAGAATGATACCGTTATTATTGGAAAGTATCGAGCCAAAGGAGCTCGTGGTTATATGGAACTTTAAGATAGATACTTTATGGAAGTAAAAAATAGTTATGAGGTGGTGGTTCATAGGAACCCACCTATTTAAAATAACATTTGTGTTATCTGATGGACTCCGTGTTCATTTGGAACCGGAGTAGTTTTAATTTGTTTAGTGGCTTCAACGTGGGGATTCTAAAAATCTTTTGGTGCCCAGTACGCAGGGCTGAGTTTTCCTAGGGAAAACCCGAGTTTTCTCGAAAAATCAAAATTTTCAATTTTTGAAAAAAATGGTTTTTCGAAATTTTGAATTTTAAATACTTCCATAAAGTTTCTGAGTTTGAATAAAGATATCAAAAGGGTACGTTGTAGTAAATACCCGTACCAAAGTAAATTTTTGAAGAAATTGGGACACAATTGTTCAGTCACCATCTCTCAAGCATGTACCAGCGATGTGGCATGAGTAGCCCACGGTATTCTAATAAGATGTTTACAATAAGGGAGTTTAAGGAGTGCCTGGAGGAGCACTTCAATAAGGAGAGAGAGGAGATGAGAAGAATATTTGGATTGGAATCTATAAAGGATAAAGAGTACCCAAGTAAAGAAAATGTAAAGGTTTCTGTAGGAAGCTTGTAGTTTAACGTGACCGTTAATCTCGAGATCATAAGCCACGGGGAAAAGGTTTCTGTAGAAAGCATGCGTGCACCGGGAGACATAGTTACACAAAGAGAAGGTAACATGTCTGCAGACTACAGGGTAAAAGCTGAGCCTTTAGAGCTCCAAAAGGAAAAAGAAAAATGTGAACCGAGTCCGAGGGAGAATGTAATTAGTGCAGAAAATAATAACGGTAAAGATAATTCAAAGTCTCACGTAGTGATGCAGGTTCAAGTAGGCTCGGAAAGCACAGGGAAAAAGAACGATAGCCTTTGCGCTCAGGATCAGGAAAAAGTAGAAATGGCGACCTGGAAGGAAATAGAAAAATTCTTGGATATAATTAGGGAAATGGATAATGAGTATCACAAGATGAGGAAGGCACTTGGGGAATTAAAAGATTTCAACTTAAGAAAGAAGGAAGGAATTGAGGAACAAAGAGAAAGTATTTTCGAGGAAATAAAGAAGATAAACAAACTTCGTAGAAGGGCAGGTAAAAATGATTTCGAGATACCCAAACAGGAGTTAGAAGAATTGTATAGGGAAATCCCTAATGTTAAAAGGTCATTAAAAGAAACAAAGAAGAAATTTGTGAGACGCATGGAGAAAGAAGGGAAAATAGAAATAATTTCGTGGAAACAGATAGATACATTCATTGAGGAAATAAATAAAATAATAGAGCAACTATGGGATATGGAAAGAAAATGGGATAAGATAAGGTGGAAGACCGATTACGAGGAGCGCGACAAGAAGAAATACCTTAAGGGACAGACAAAGCGTATAAGAGAAATAAGGGATAAGGTGAGTCAGCTCAGAAGTTGGATATATAAGGACAAAGATATAATAACTATTCAGGAGTTAGCCGAATTGACGGAAGTCAAAATGATGGAACACAAAGAAATGTTAGAGACCGATCAAAAGAAATATGAGGAATACATGTTGGAGCAGAACCGTCAGTCAGATGAAGCCGTTGCCCAAGCGGAAAAGCAAGTAGAAATCGAGGAAGAAAAAGAAGTAACAGTGCCGGAAGAGCCCAAAATTGAGACTAAAGAAGTCGAAAAAGAAATAGAGATCGTAATGACTCCAGTGGAAACTGAGGAAAGCTTTGAGATCCTTCCTGAAGAACAAATGGAAACTCAAGAGGAAATGAGAATTCCAGACCAGGAGGACAGCCGAAATGAAAACGAGCTACAAAGTAAAGAAGAACATGTTTACGAAAAGGTTGAGCTGGAAGATCAAGAAATAATCTCAGAACAGGAGATAACAAAAGGAAAGATAGTTGGAAAGATGGAAATAATAATTCCTGAAGAAAGGGAGAAAGTAGAAGAAACGATAATAGAAACTATCATCGAAACACAATTGGAAGCAGAGGGTCCAGATTTCATAGAGAATGAAAAGGAAAACCCAAAAGAAATTCAGGATAAGAAAGATAGGAAACAATTAGAAGAAGAAGAGGAAAAATTGAAAGCGCAGATCCTTGAATTATTGATAAAATGTCAGGAATGCCGAAGAAAGAAAAGAGAAATGGAAACCGATGCCAACGAGAGCCAAGAAAACCTCAAAGGAAAATATGAGATTGTTGGAAATATTGGAGAAAAGAGAAGAAGGATCTCTGAAGAAAATCAGGAAAGAGAAAGACCACCGCAATTGGTAATCGGTTTACAAGAGAATAGATACCATCTAGAAACCAGGAAAGGAGGAGAAATAACATACGATGCCTTGGAGAAAGAGGACACTCAGGCGTATTTCAGTTGGAAGCTTCGTAAAAAGAAATGGAATAATAGAAGGAAGAAAAAGGAGGGAGATCTGAAGGATCTATGGAATTGGAAGACTAGGAAAAAGAAATACTCGTTGAAAATACCATCTCGGTATGAGACGAAGAAAATGGATTATTCCAGCATAGCTAACGGGTTAAGCCGCATGCAACCGTTAAAGAATAAGAGGAATAAAATAATTTTGTTCGAAATACCATCTCAAGAAGAGATGATGAAGGTGGAAGAAAACCAGGAAGAGTCAGGTGAGGATAGACCGAGCTCTTAAAAAAAACAAATGAAATTTTACAGACTTGGAGTCTGAAAATAAGAATGACGAAGTAACGGGTACAGCCATTTGCACCCGTAAGGTATTAACAATAGGTCATTAGGTTGACAATACATAATGAGAAAAAGAGAAACAGACCGGCAGGATGTCCGTCTTATGAAAAGAGAAAAGAAATAAAGCTGTTTGACTCAAGTTTGGAGAGCATGCGCCAGACTAGGGGAAAAACGTAAACACCCGAACGTGACAAGAAATTTATGACCCTGAGTGGAGACGTCCGCTAAGGAAAATAAATGAATGAAGGGAATCTTTGGAGACCCAAAGACAAGCCAGAGAAGAAGGGGACTTTAAAGGAATAAAGAAACAGAAGGTACGGATAAACGTTATGAATGGTTTCGACGAGTAAAGAAAAATAAGATTTTTATGAATAATTGAAATAAATTTCCTCAAAATGTTTCGAAAATTTATTTACCTAAGGAGGGGAGAGATGAACCCTTGTACCATTGGCTCAAAAGGGGTCGAATCCATGTATTTTGTGAAAGGAATGAAAGAAACATACAGTCTCTAATGGAACGGAGAAAGATTTCAAGCAAGGATTCTAGCATAACGTTGCGCAAGTAGCTGGACCCAGGTGTTCAAGAAATGAGATCATGCCTCTTGACTCATTGAGAAGGAGCCGGTCATGAGTATTAATAGAATGAGTGGAAAGTTTTGGCTGTAAGACAGAGAAGCGTGACTCGGAAATCAAGCTTACCTGGCATTAAAACGGCAACAGTGCCGCTGTGCCAGAAGAAGAATAATTAAATTTAACCCATTTGCGAGAATAAAAATAAGTAAATAAATACAGTACTGTGAATCATTTCGGATTAGAGATTTTTGTGTAAAGAAAAACCTTTTAATAATTGCACAGGAAAGAAATGCAAACGCAGCATACGTCATCGGGGATTCTCTGAGACCCGAGGAGTGGGGAATTTAAAAATGAACAGCAGCACCACCCACGCAGCTGAAGACTAAAAATTAATTAATATCTCAGAAATGCACGATCGATTCTTATGCGCAGTGAGATCATTTGACGTTTGGAAGACGAACTTTCTGGAGATATAATTTTTATAATTGTGCGACAATTAGTTCAAAAGTTGGTCACGAAAAGGACTAGGATTTTATCTTTTTTTGACTAAAGAGTATAAAACTCCTGGCCTCACCAAGCCAATCATGCAGTTTCCGATAGCCCGAGGGGGCGTCAGGCTACATCAGACAGTGAATGCAGTTATCAAACGGCCCGAGGGCGCGTCACTGTGCTACATCACACACCGAATGCAGTTACTAGTCCGTCCAGGGGGCGTGACGCTGGAGCATCATCATTACGCAGTCTTCAGACGTATGAACCTCAGGGGAGGTCATACCGTACAACAAGTATAAGCACCGAAAGCAGTATTCCGACAGTCCGTGAGGGGAAAATGCTATATCACATCGCATAGACAATATCCGACAGCCAAGGGCGTCGCGGTATCAATAACTTACGTGTATCCGTAAGGATTTGCAAAGAAGTAAAATTACCGTATCGCCGTGTTGAGAATTAGGAAAATCCTAATTACAGGATTTAGGTCCGACAGTATAAAGTTTACAGTGAAAAGTTCATAAAATACAGTCAAAGCAGGCTGCGAACTTAGAACTCAGGGGGATAGGTCTTTAAGTAAACGACCAAAAGTATCATAACGTACGGAAGTACTGTAACAGCGAGATAAACTTTTTATCAAATCTAAAGAACCCGAGCAGGGACGGACAGAATAAGGTTCGCAAAGTATTCTAGAAGATTAGAAGTTCGAGAACCGAATAAGTGAAGAAGAGAAGGAAACGATAGACATTGTTTCAAGGAAGCAGATGAACTATTAAAAGGCACTAAGTTACGAGAAGTATTAGTTGCTAAAAATCCATAGGTCACCGATAGATTATCGAGGGGACCGTGAACAGAACAGACTTTCGCTAAGATCAATCAATAGGATCTAAAAGGGAGCCGTTGGAGTCAGAGAAATAGCAGATCGTCAGGAACGGGATTTGAAGGAGTGCTATTGCAGGGAGGAAGTAGATGGTTCGAGATTTTCATATTCTGCAGGATAGGAAGCCGACGTTACTAAATTTCACCCTTGGAGACGGGAGGTCAAGAGGTCACATGTGATAGGCTTACTAGCAGCCTAGTGATCAGAATTTGTGAAGTGTAAATATATCAAGATTTTGTGTTAAAAGTAATATATTTTTTAGTGTTTTATTGTGTGTTCTAAACGGATACACCAGTGTATTTAAAATGTTATCAGTGTTAAATGTAAACGTGTTAAATATGTGTCAAGATATGTCTGTACATGCAATGAATTTGTACAAGATGGAGTAATTTAAAAGAGTGGGCAAAATGACACATCGCACGAGAAGGAAGGTCAGGGAACGACCTATAACATGTGAGTAAAGATGTTCATTATGTTTTGGTGTTGGGGAAGTGTTTGTGTACAAATCCACCGGAGTTTTGAGTAAAGGGATGTTTCTAAATAACTAATAACAGAATAAGAACGCGATCTGAACAAATAAAATTTGAGAAATTATAAATAATTATGTGAAAGAATAAATCCTGTAGAGGAAATGTATGGAATAAAATGTCACTGTATTCGACGAATGTTATAAAAGCAAGCATACTAATAAATAAATAAAAATAATAATAATAAAGGAAATATAAATAATGATCAAATTGAATGATATGAAAATAAGAGCGTTGGAGCCTTAATAAAAGTATAAGACATGATGTTAATGCATGTTCTTAAAAATAGAGCGATTTATTGTCAAGGGAAAAGATTAATATAAAAATTGAGATATGTATCAATTGTTAATATGGAATTTATCAGTTCTTTGGAAGACGCTAGGCCGGAAAATAATGTATAGCGCAATGGAGCGCAATTAAAATAAAATATCACGCTAGGAATGCGTAGAATCTAAATGTACTTGGTAAGTTACTTATGAGGGGTAGTTGATTGCGGTATTAGAGCTATGTTGTAAGTCCTCCAATAGTGACGTAGATCACGAGGCCATGTGTGTGTTATTATATTGTAAAAGGGAGCAAATGTATGGTATTATGAGCGTAGGTCATGTAGGCCACGGCCGACCCTAAATCGCATTTTGTATAAGTCCTCCAATGTGGGAATGGTTCCTGAGGCATGTTAAGAGATTCGAACCTAGAATCGTCTTGTTGTTGAAGCCCCTAAGTATTCGTCGTAGAATGTGTATTACTCTTCCCAATCAATGAGGACCCTTCATAATTAATAAATGCCAAGGTTACGAAAGTGGTTTATGAGCCCAATAATGTTGTTGAAAGAAAAAAAAAAGAGAAGTAAAATGCCAGGTCTCCCCAGAGAACTGAAAAGAAAGAAAGATTTGTTTTAAAAGCATTGAGTAGAGCTCCCACACGCAGACTAGACGGGAAGTTACCCTCACAGTCATAAATCTCGCTCAAGTGTTCGGTCAGACCCTAGTAGGAGGAGGGTCGGTGAAGGCCGTCTGGAAGAAGTAATAAATACACCGTGAGTGTTTAAAAGTTGTTAATGACCCGGGATTTGAACCGAGGTCCATGTAGATGAAATTATCGCTTGCCAGTTCAGATCGTAGTTTTCTTATGTGATAATGGTCTTATAAGGCAAATAAATAAATAAAAATCCCTATTGTAATGTCGTATGGACGTAGGATTCCATGAGTTTAATGAAGATAACTAGATTCTGGGAGTAATCATAGTTTTTGACTTTGTCAAGTAATCTTTATAACTCTGGAGTACACAAGTATTTTCCCGATCACTATAGTGAATTTGTAAAACTTGAGAGAGATGGAAATGTTGAGAACATGTGAAATGCCCAAACATTTGAGTAGAGAATTAACATGTACTTTAAATGTAATTTTATATTTGTTTTGATGATAAGAAACTATAAAAATAGTATTGAGGTTTACAAAAGAATGACACCGTTATTATTGGAAAGTATCGAGCCAAAGGAGCTCGTGGTTATATGGAACTTTAAGATAGATACTTTATGGAAGTAAAAAATAATTATGAGTTGTTGGTTTAAAGGAAACCATTGTGTTTTAATATAATATTTGTTTAATTCTTAGATTATTCCTTGTTCACTTTGAACAAGTAGAAGGTTTTTGGTCAGTAGTTTATTTGTTTTATTGTTTGTAGCGCCATAATTTTGGTTAATTAAATGTGTTAAATAGGAGTTGATTTTGTTGTTATTTTTGCAAGTGTATCCTCTATTTAATCCAAAATGTGTAAGTCACAGAGTGGGAGAACATACTACAACCCCGAAAATCCCGAATTGAGCAATGCTGGCATACTGTGATTTGCATATTTCTTGCTGAAAGGGCACAGTACATCCTCTAGCTTTGTGATCAGTCCCTCCGCAATTGTAGGAAAGTTTACTTCGATCAGTGCCTTTGCACTTGCTAGCGACATGTCCATACTCCAGACATCTGTAACTGCGAGATAACATGATCCTCCGTCTAATCCTGCAATTAACCCATCCTATTTGAATATGATCTTGCTTTAAGAGTACATTTGCATCACTAGTTGTTAATGTACCAACAGCCATCTTCACTTCCCTCGTATTCGTCCTCGTCACCAGCACCTTGGTATCTGGGGAGAGCTCTGGAATAGTTCTCTGGACAGCTTCCATGACCTCTTCGGAAGTAGTTAGAGCATCAAGGTCCCTGAGTTCAACAGTTGCCTTCGCTTCAAGCCCTCGGACTGTAGCTGTAGGCCCCAAAACATCTCGTAGAGAATTACTAAAAGCTGCTTTGCCCCTGGAATTTGCTCCTATCTC
Source organism: Meconema thalassinum (assembly GCA_946902985.2). Classification (NCBI taxonomy): domain Eukaryota; kingdom Metazoa; phylum Arthropoda; class Insecta; order Orthoptera; family Tettigoniidae; genus Meconema; species Meconema thalassinum. The sequence goes on along the minus strand of OX336388.2, from coordinate 1,496,478,683 downwards.
GACAAGGACGTCTCCCGCTTTAGTTTGTCGAATGGACTGGACTTCGGTTCCTGCATCATTAGGGTTTGCGTTTTGGTGAATCTCCTTCAGAATATCGGCATACGATTTACCTTCAGCTGGTCTGATCAGTAAGACTGCTCGTCGTGGCCTACTTGTTCTCTTCTGTCTGTTTGGGGCTGCTTGATGGGGAGATATGCCAACTTTATCAGCAAAATCCTCCTGCATCTTCTCATCCTTTTCTTGAAGTTTTGCCATTCTTCTGTCTTTTTTCGACGTAACAGGAGTCCATATTTCTGTCTCATTCCTCTTGTGCACCTCCAGAGCAGGTGCATTACCCGAATTTGCTTCTTTCCGGCTGTTAGGAGTAGGGGGCAAGTCCTTCGCTAGGGCTTTCACTACAACCTTGTGAGCTTCTTCTTGTACCGCATGTGAAGTACGTCCACAATAGGCTATAGTATCAATGGCCTCTTCTAGTTCTACTATGTCATTTTTCACATCTTTGGATATATTACGCTGCCTTTCAGTTGCAAGCTTCATCTTACTGAGAATGTTTCGACACCGTTGCAATACATCTTCCATACTCTGTAGAAGATTCCCAATGCTCTCTTCTCTTGGCTGTTCCTCGTTAACAGAAACCCTCGCCAGGCGCTCCACAACATTTCGAATAATAATAATAATAATAATAATAATAATAATAATAATAATAATAATAATAATAATAATAATAATAATAATAATAATAATAATAATAATAATAATAATAATAATAATCTTAAATGAGGTTCGTACTGAACCCCAGTCCTGGGAGGCTTGAAGTCACAACGAATCCCTTATATTCATCTACACTAATCCACCAATGGATATTGTAACTTTCAGTCGGTGAACAAAAAATATTTATGATATGTATATCTTCACATGTAATTTATTTCAGGATATGTTTTCCACATATTCCAGTAATGGGAATTATTTTGTGTTGACCTACTGAAAGCTATAATATCAATTGCTAATATGACAACACTGAAAAATGGCTTCAAAGCGATCTTTGCTCTAATCCACCAGGATAAAAATGAAGTCCTGAAGATTATTCGAGGTGGGAGGACAAACGCGAAGTAAGAGGGACATAGAAGCAGCATTTGGTATTATTAGAATGAATGAATGTCTACCGTTAGTATCCCTATTTTAACTGGGGTGGGGTGAGAAGCTATGGGACAAATAATTTCTACGGCCCAATGCCCTTCCTGATAATAATAATAATAATATCGTATGGCCTCGGGTGCCTGGTGCAAGCTTTGTTAATTGACACCCAGAGGGTAGCTTGCATGTCGAATTTCGTCGTTCCTTTGAACGCTATGAAAGTCAAGGAGGTTAGATATCTAAACTCCTTGACACTACAGCGCTTTCATGTAGAGAATGGAGGAACTTTGTGCTGGCGGAAAATCCCGAGATTAATTTTGCCATTGAACACGGCCTACTGAATTCAAATGGGTTCTTTAACATGCCAACAACGTATGACATGAGTGTCGTGATTTTTGTCGCCTTCAAAAATCACTTACCACGACCAGGGGCGAACCTGCAATCTTGGGATTGGTAGTCCGACACTATAACCACTCACCCACCGTGGCAAGCCCCTTCCTGATGGCAGCTGTATAAGATGAGTTGATGAGAGAATGAAGATGATTGAATTTTGTCAAGAAGTTGGAAGATAGCGGTCGTTGTCCATTAAGTTGTTAATATATTTTAGGAGCCTGGAACATCTCGGTCATCAGCCCGTAAACTTGGGTGTGTGTTGTTGAACTTCGTCTTATAACTTGTGTTGCTGTGTTGACTATAGTAGTGCGTTGTCTATTTGCCTTAAAGGTAATTCCTGGCTTTTGCCAACCGTTAACAAGTAGTTCCGTGAAGAACTAAATAGCATATTTTCATATATCCTACTTATATGTTAATTGCCTCCATCAACATACACAATTTCAGTTTCATTGCTGTAATAGATTCGTAGATATTGAGAACCGTCGGATGGTCGCCATGTTGGATTGTTATATAAATAGGGCATAGAGTTATGTACTATTAGATAACGATTATTTCGTAGGTTGATTATTCAAACGTTGACTTCGATCGCATGATTAGGATACAAGAAATAAAAACTTAATTAGACAATTTCCACTGCCGCCATTTTGTGGTTATATAAACAATTGAACAAAACTAGATGTCAGTGCATTGCAATGTGTATACACATTTGCTGTACCATGTTTCACTGCGCTCGGATGGTTATATCGTGATAAACTTCTATTTAAATGTTTCAACTTCACTTGGCCGCCATGTTCGTTTTGTACTTAACAGGTTTCTGAAAGTCCCATAGGTGAACTTCTAGTAGTACCCTATATCTTCGTAAAAAATTTCAGTGTGATATCAGTAGCAGTTTCGGAGATATAGAATGTCGGAGAAATATTTTCCACAGCCGCCATGTTGGATTGGTGAGTCGTATTAAAATTTGAAGGGCACAGTCGGGGTCGGACAAAACGTTACTATGTCCTTACCGAGTTTCATTGAAATCGCGCCAGCCGTTTACATTTTATTAGGGGGAACACAAACACAAACACAGACACACACACACATACACACACACACACGGACAAAAGGTGATCTCATAAGCCTTTTTTTAACCTATTTTCATTTTTCACATCCCTAATAAAATCTAAACGGATGGAGCGATTTCAATGAAACTCGGTAAGGAAATAGTACTATTTTGTCCAACCCCGACTGTGCCCTTCAAATTTTATTAAATCTCACCAATCAAACATGGCGGCTGTGCGAAATATTTCACCGGCATTCTATATCTCCGATACTATTACTGATATCACCCCGAAATTTTGTACGGTGACAAAGAAGTTCACTTATGTGACATTCAAAAACCTGTAAGCGATGTTGAAACATTAAAGTGACCTTTCTCGCGATGTAACCATCTGAACTTAATGCAACTTTGTACTGCAAATTTCTATACACATTGTGATGCACTGATATCTAATATAGTTCAATTGTTTACATAACCTCAACTTGGCGGCTGTGCGAAATTTTAAAATTAAGTTTTCATTTCCTGTGTCCTAATCATGTGATCGATGTCAACGTTTGATTAATGAACCTACGAAATAATATTCATCTAATAGTACATAACTCTATGGTCTACAGTACGTATATTAAAATCCAACTAGGCGATCATCCGAAATATTTAGACTGTTCTCAATATCTACTATTCTATGACAGCAATCAAACTGACATTTTGTAAAGGCTATAAACATAAGTTCACCTATGGGACTTTCAATAACCTGGTGATCACAAATCCAACATGGCGGCGGCGCGAAATTTAAATGTTTAAATGTACGATTCTCGCCTTTTAACAATCTGAGTGCAGTGAAACTTGGTAGGTAAATGTTTATATATATATATATTTTAAACTACTGACTTCTAATGTATTTAAATTGCTTTTATAACCACAAGATGGTGGCTGTGCGAAATTTAAAAATCTCTCTTTTATTTCTTGTGTCCTAATCATGCGATTGAAGCTTGAAGAATACACGTAAGCAATAATCCTCATGCAATAACTGTGTGGCCTACATATGTAAAAATCCAACATGTCGACCATCCGAAATATTTAGACGGTTCACAATATCTACGAATCTAATACAGCATTCAAACTGAAATTTTGTATGCTGATTGAGGCAATTAACATAAGTAGGTTACATGAAAATAGGCTGTATAGCTCTTCACGGAACTACTTGTTCATAAATGAAAATAGGCTAAAATGGGAAACTACGGAAAACGATTCCAGGGACGGCCAATGATGCAATTCATTGTTGTTCATTCTATTTGGGAGCTTAGACATCGTGGTAATTTCAGCCCGTGTACTTGGGTGTGAGTAGAATTTGTCTCATAACCATTGTTATTAAGGTGTATGTCGAATTGTGTATATTTGTAATTGAGGCAAGGATTAGGAAGGAGGCGGTCATGGGCTTAATTTGTTTGGAGTAGAAATGGGGAAACAATAGAAAGTCATTTCTACGATGGTTGGAGTGGGAATCGAAACGAGCTCCCCTCTGAGTTTTGTCTCAAGCTGAGTGTTCCCCTCGCAGCCCTCAGACCAGGATTACATTTCTTTGCAGAGTCTGGATTCGAACGCAGACTTCCGGAGTCACAGCCAAGAATGCTAACCAGTACACCACGAGTTGGTCAATGGTAGATTTCGGGTGTAGCCTTGCACGTTGATGCACTGACCTACAACTAATAATGTTATTGGTTTTATGTTCCTTTTAACCTACTCAGGATTTTAGAGACACCGGGGTGTCGGAATTTTGTCCCGAAGGGGATCTTTAATGTGCCAGTAAATTTACTGACATGGCTCCCTCGCATTTGCGCACCCTCAAATGCCAGCTGACTGCGCCAGGATCCGATCCTGAAACATCGGGAACAGCAGGCGAGAACGTTACCGCTGAGCCACGCAGCCAGTCCTAACGTACACCCATCACTGGTATTAGCCTAGTTGGGTAATTGATGATTTATAATTTGCTACAGTAAGGCTTTTGTTGTTTCATTTTAGGGGTATGGACATCGTGTCAATTAGCCCCGTGTACTTTGGTGTGCAGATATATATAGATAGATGTCTTGTCTGATAACCTGCGTTATTGTGGTGTCTGTAATTGTCTGTGTATTTGTAAACCAGGTGAGGATTAGGAAAGAGAAGGTCATGGCCTGAACTTCTGAACCATCTTAGCATTTGCCTGGAGTAGAAGTGGTGAAATCACTTCGAGGATGACTGAGGCAGGAATCAAACCCAACTCTTCTCAGTTTTGCCTCATGAGGCTGAGTGTACCCCGTTCCAGCCCTCAGGCCAGAACTAAATTTCTGGTCAGAGCCGGGAATCAGGGGTAACAGTCAAGAATGCTGGCCACTGCGCAACGAGCCAGACTTGCTAAGGTAAACAGATATGCTTGAAGCATTTGGAATTTTAGTAGAATACTTCAACTTTAAACGAATGAATTCCTAGGATGTCACAAATACACGAAAGAGGGCAAGTTCACCCTTTGCTTTTCCATGCCTCCAGCCTTGGATAGCGGTCGTTCCCCAAAGGGAACTCAAAATGTCGATACCTCAAAGAAAACAGAGTGAGCGATGAAGGAAATAGAGCAGAATGAAAGACACGTGACACGACAGAATAATGAATGTATCAGCAGGAACATTGATCATATTTCAAAACCTGACAGGCACTGCACGCTTCAGCATTTCACAACTCGAATGCGCAAGTGTCACATGATATCGTGAAATTGGTTATCCTTCCGCTGCGCTGTTCGCTTCGGATATTGCATATCAGATTCTCTGCTGCACATTCAATTTACGATCGGTTTCCTTTATGACTTGTAGCTGCTGGACATATCACAACACGACATTGCCATATTTTATGAGTGTAAGCTATCGTCGCCACCATTACTTGTTTTATTGAGTCACTAGCAACCAGCCCCGGCTTCGCCCAGGAACTTAAACGGTCTTCGCAGCGTAAATTTAATAGTCGCACGGACAGTAGATCCCAGACGCAAATCAGAAAAGCCGAGGTGAACAGCGAAGCTCCAAACACATATACTCTTCTCTGAAGTCTTAACTCGACACGACTCGACAGTTTGATGCTGGCCGAAGCTGGGGTGATAGGCGGGCTTAGAAGCTAGTAATTTACAATTCAATTGAAAGGAGATTTTTGGGAGAAATGAAAGATTAAAAACACTTCTAGTGGGCAATGATTTTAAGATATGCTGTCGCGGACTTTTTTTTTGTAGAACTTTTCATGCTGAACAATCCATTCACTCTTAGCATATCGATATTTTTAACGGTTTAGCCAGAGTTAGCTTAAAAGGTGTACGGACGGCAGGTTTTTCGTCGACTCGATTCACTGAAATCGTTACTGCTCGGCTTCCTTTGGTCATAAATGAATGTCTTTCTATAGAAACCTTCCACTAGAAATCCTTTACAGAATGGTGAAAACCGCATCAAAACCCATCCAGTGGTTCTTGAGATTATCCGTGACATCCAAGAATCGGGGACTTTGTATTATACCGTATAGATATACAAGGCCAAGGCTCGAAGTTTTATCATTCCGTAGCGGACGATTAAACATTGTAACTATTGTGCCCAACTGGTCACGGCAGTCTGGTATCGAACTCAGGGCCTTATCAGAGAAGACCAGGCAAATGGTTATGCCTAAGGTCGAACCAGTGGTCTCTAAGGGGGAGCCATTATATGGAACCCACAGAGCAATGAGAGGTCTACTGACACATAATAGTCTAGCGTGATTTCACGATTATTTAGGTGCAAATCATAGCAATTGAAAGGAGAAATTGTAAGCAAAATGCAAGGGAATGTACGTTTTCAGTGCACACGAAGTCGAGAGAGGCTAGTATTGAAGTCTGACAAATGACTTTTAAAAGTAGGCGGAGTAGCCTTGGCGCCTACGGAACTATTTCTGTCTAGGGCGGTCAGACAGCTCAAAATTAATGACCCGGGAGTTCACCGGTCGACAACGGGCAAAGCTTTGGCGGGACCAAGCCCACAAGAAATTAATTAATTACAGAGAAATGGAGCATTGTAATGCAATGGAACATACACATAGATGAATGTATTCACGGAGGAGTAATTTAGAAGTGGTTTTTCACCTAAAATTACGCCTATTTCTCAAAATGACCGCATTACAACCTAACTCACGCTCGAGAGCATGAATACTTTAACCAACCAGCGGGAAATCCCCAACGTAGCGTCCCACGCGCTGAACTAAGGCAATTAATTGTAATTAATTGGCCGAAGCGATCACCGGCACGCGAGTGTTTTTAAAACCTCCACGCCTAGATAAACAAGATGCAGTTGTTATTTCGGCTGAAGACGGAGTATTTCAAGAAGGGAGTCGCTCTCACGTGTTCCGTGAACTATTTTGCGCAAGAAACCAATATAAGGGGAGAGCACCCTACGCCGAGGGTCAGTTATGGTCAGTCGAAGTCAGTTACAGGTCAGCTACACGTCAGTTACACGTCTGTTATGGTTCAGTGGAAAGCAGTTGAAGACGTCAGACGGTCGCTCGAGTTGGAAGTTAGTTCTTTGTCTACAAGAGCTCTGCAGTAAGCACGCCAATTATTAAAATATCAGCGTACCGCCGTTGAAGACAATGGAGGCAAATTGTAAGCTTCATCAGTGATAATGAAGTGCATAAGGTAACAAAGTGCAGATATTGCTTTATTATCTGACACAGATATAAATTCGCTACAGCGAATAGGAACTGATAATGTTTGGAACAGTTCGTATACCGGAAGGTATGACATCAGCATTAGGAACACTCCAGTGATGGGAGAGTGGAAGTTATTGCCACCTATCCAGGACAGTGAGGTAAACGGGAGTGCAGGGAACTAGGATCGAACATCTATAAAAACGCTACTAGATTTCACGGAGACCAGCGGTTATCGTAAGTCATCGCATCTCTGAGGTCAAGCGTAGGTGAAATCCAGATTAAGGATCAACATGTGAAATGATAGATGAAGTGTATAAATTGTGAAATAATAATTTAAAGTGTTAATGTGTTTAATGTTTAATATTCAGTGTTTATCAGTGGTAAAGGCCACTTGTGGTAATATGTGCATCATGTGTAAAAAGTGTGAATCTCAGTGTTGTGTATTGGATATCATGATGGATTAAGTCAAATCGTCATGGTAGAGCTCAGGCGGAGATACTGGTACTTTCCAGCCAGAAGGAAACGTGAGTAAACATGCAAATAATAACATTATAATGGCATAGTTCACCATGTAACGATTAATCACTTTGAAATTAAAGAAGTAATAGTCACTTACTGAACGAGTTTTCACCACTCGTCTTGAATAAAGTATGACTTGGAAGGTGATTTGCTTAGGACCATGTAGGTCAAAAATAGTGTTGGATCTAAACGTTAAAATAATAATAATAATAATAACTGGGGTCGGCAACCATAAAGTAAGGGCAAAATTGGCCTAAGTAATGTTCAAATAGTGTCATGTCTAATTTAAGATACTGTCATTTGGTAAACAGTAAAGAATGTAGTGTGGAATATCGCGAATACGAGAGCTTTTCTCAGTGTCAGTGAAAATTTTGAATGAATATGTGAAATTAAAGTAAGCCAGTATATTTATACATTTGTGTTAGGAGCTATGTAAAGCTTTGGCTTAAATAATATAACATGAAGAACGCAGGTACCTTGATAATGGAGTCATATATGTGAAATATTGTTTAGCCGCATATAGCGTGCAGATTAACGTAGAATCCAGTGATTTACGTAAGATAAGCACGGGAAAGACTAGTATAGCTTGCGCGTGAGGTGAAAATGGGCTTAATCTTCGAGAAGTATCGCCTTTGTGCATACTGTATGTATTACGCAGCGATTTGGATAGAGTCTGTCTATTGCCAACGCTTGCATTGAATTATAGCCACTATGGACGCCCAGCGAGGCGCGGTGAGCATTTTTACTTATGGTCTGCCCGAGAGGTAGAATCATATTCGTCGACGAGGAACGTGGTTCCCAAAATATATATGTAAATGACAGCTGCTGATGATAACCATGGGGTTTCATTATGATGCGCGTCTTTAAAGCCACAAGTAATCACCTTAGAACGGCAATGCTATCATTAGAATTCCACCCCTGCCATGAATGTTTAATAGGAGCCATTTGAGCCCAAATACACTGTAAAGTTAGGTGTTAATTAATTAAATGACTCAATTACTTAGGACTATGCCTAGCGGATCTTTATTGTTATAAAATTGTAAACAAGGATGGCCTTGAAGGTAGAGAGAGACAGGAAATGTGGACCATTTCCGTGGCAGCCATCTTGGAGAGCTGTCTGGAACTAATTTTATGACCTGCTGAGGGGAGAGAGGTCGCTCGACCGATCCCTTGTCAATTACGGTCACAATAGGACACTGAGAGGTCTCGGTATTCAATAATGCAATTAAAATATGAGTATTTTAGTGATGCAAATGGAATTAAATGGTGTATGGCAACTCACATATGTGGTTGAACCATAGAAATCTGATGATATTTGGCGAAGTTATCCTCTGAGGGGGAAGGCTGAACCAAAATAATGTAGGCATCTTCTTAAAGTGCATTTTGCCAGTTTATGCTAATTTAGGAAAAACGGGTATGTGTTTTTCCCAGAACATGACACAGTTGTATCTATAATAAGTCCGACAAGACCCAGATAATCGTTATATGGTGAAACTATAAATATTCTATCCATGTTTATGTTTATTTTATGATTAAGAAGCATGACTCATTTTCCTAGAGCGTTCATAGGGATGGAAAGAAGGAAGATGATTCGCACGACACAACAAAAATATTTGCTAATAAATGTAGGAAACATTGAAGTAATGATAATTAAAGTAAATGTCGTAGAAGACGGAATAATGTCTTAGAAATTCATGTTTGTGACATGTGGTTTTTGTGTTAAGATACTTCCATTAAATAAAATTGTGTCACATGACGGACACTATGAAAACCTTGTAATCTGAACTATTATTGACAGGATATTAGAAGTAGGTTTGAGTGCATTGTAGCGCTATTTTTAAGGAGAAAGCTCACAGAATAACCCTATTTAGTTGTGGGAATTAATTGTAATTTGTCCTTTGTTTTGTATTTGTTGTACAGCCATGATTTTAGACCAGTAAATATGTTATTCATAGGAATGTTGTGTGTTTCCTGTAGAGTAGTTACCTGGTAGACTCAAATCCTGAACATGTGGTCGTATTGTGGGCATGAACGTCCCATACCTCGAAAGACCGTGAGCTAGTTGGGATACGAACACATGGTCCACATGGTGACAATCGGGTACACTATTAATATTGATCGCTTACAAAAAGTGCAACAATTTACTTAATGCTACTTTCAAAATTATTGAAGATCATGGCCGTATTCTAGTGGTATTAGAACTAGACCATCCATATGTTCTTTATCTGTCACTTCATGTGAATGATGATTTCCCTATTGTCTCTTGGAGGCCAAAGACTTGCCCTCGGTCTAGTTCTGTACCAGGACTGTAATTGCGACATGCTCACTATGTGAACGATTTCTGGCAGCGAGCAGCGTCCTGGGACAAGACTGCCGATTAACACGTCTAGGAATCTATGAGCGTGTTTGGTTGTGTGTCTGCCTTTTATTATAGGGAGCTTTTCAGTCGGTCAACACAAGTTGTGCCCACTTACATTAAGCGGGAAACAAGTATTTATATATCCTAATCTAAAGGAAATATTATATGAGATGTTTGTCACAAAATAACATCCCTTTTTCTACATTTATTTATTTATCCGAGTCCAAAACACATACAAATATAGATATAAATTACACTAAATTTCATTTCTCCAGTGTTCAACTGTTAGAATGGCACAGTCTTTAGCTTCTATCAAGTCCATGGTCTTGATAACATACTGCAATTCAGAAGGTGCTCAGGGTCTTGTCTTTCACCACATCTACAAAGTTCTTCAGCACTGTATCCCCACTTCATTAAATTGCTTTTGCACCGACTCACACCAGTTCTCAGTCTGTTTAGCGTCTTCCAAGATTCGTATTGTAGATGTTAGCCAGCTGCCGGCTTCTCCTTCATTTCCCACATTTCTACATAAAAGCATGTTATTCTGTTGTTAATATCTAATGTAATATGTCTCTCAGGTTAGAGTGTTTAAATACTTGTTTTCCCGCCTAATGTAATTGGGCACAATTTGTGTTGACCGACTGAAAAGCTTTCTATAATAGAACTAGGCAACACTGACAAATGGCTTCTATCACTACATTGTGTGTCTACCTCTTACTAAGTTATTCCCGTTTCAACAAGGCCGGTGGTGAGACGCGATGAATGTCTATATGACGGATGTTTTTTTACGACAGGATGTCGTTGCTGACGACAATCTCGTGTGACTAGTGAAACTAGGCTACGTGTTGAAAGGAAGCGAGCTATTAAAATGTACCAGTGCTTGGAATTGAAAATGTGACATCAAAGAAAGCCATTTCAAGAACGGCCAATGGTGGGGTTCGAATCCACTCGTCTACTGAAGCTGGAGCAATCTGGGTGCGTGGCCTTGTGGTTTAGGACGAGGGCAGTCCTCTCTTATGCTGTGTATGGGATGAAATACGTTGAAGGCCATAAAAGTGCAGAAACACCTGAACAGAATTTTGCAGCCAATAACATGAATAGTATTACGAGAATTCCTTTTCAGTCGGTCAATACGTATGAATTAATCTACGAGTATGAGAAGTATTTTTATTAAGTGTATAAATATCTCATGTATTTATTTCAGGTACTAAGAAACTAATTGTCAATCACCGTCCAATCGAATTATGTACCTCGTGGTGTAGTGACTAGCATTCTTGGCTGTCATCACGGAGTCTCGGGTTCCATTCCCGGCTCGGTCAAAAAGTTAATTCTGGTCTCAGGGCTGAAACAAGGTGTACTCAGCCTCGTAAAGCAACACTGAAAAGTGGTGGGTTTGAGTCATCCTGGAAGTGGTTTCACACCACTTTAGAGCGTAGAGAGCGATCAGCACAGTGACTACTGACTGCGCTACAAAGGGCCTCAAAATATCACCCAATGTCATTCAAAAACTGAAATAATGAAATTTTAAAAAGGTTTCTACGCGTACGTAGTTCATTCTTGCTGGTCCCGTGGTGTTGGGGGTAGTGTGACTGCCTCTCACCCACAGACCTCGGGTTCGATTCTCTAGATTTTAGAAACTGACGCGAGCGCTGGAACGGGATGCTCTCGGTCTCGTGGTGACAATTGAGTAGCTGCCTGACAGTGAGGCAGCGCCCCGGTCATGGAAACAAAGATTAACGGCCGAGAAAACCCGACGCGCTGACCATGTGTCACCCCACACTCAGCAGGCCAAATGAACGAGCAGCGTTCTCCCTGGTAGGTAGGTAGGTAGGTAACCCTTCAAAGGGCTGTGTTGCCATTGGGTTTGGCTCGGTCTTTTACTTCATCATTAGGTTTTGAATTTCAGCGTGTACCAAGACCGGCATGTCTACGGTTGATTTCTTGGCTTGGCCTTCTCGTAAATACAAACCTGGGTGATGCGTGAGCCATTCGGCTAATCGCCATGATGCTGTTAAAAGTAAGAAAGAAGAGTAAGTTAACTTAATATATCGCAGATATAACATGACTGGTAGCACAGCGCTGGATGCTAAGTGGCGTGTCCACGATATCTTGGAAGTGACAGGTGATATGATCACCACATGTATCATAGCGGTGAGCCAGCACATTCATAACTTACTCTTTAAACGGAGAACCTTATCACCGTCAAGTTGGTGAGGGAAACGAGCTCCTTACAGCGTATCCTGGTCAATGGTTGGTTGGTTCCTTAGTTTAGGGGCTGCGACAACGCGGTCATGTAGCCCCGTGCACTTTGGGTGTATGCAGAATTTGTCTGATAACCAGTGTATGGCTGTATTAGCATGTGTTATCTGTGATTCGGGTAAGGACTGCAGACTGTCAATTTTTGAGTAGTTCCTACTTTTGCTACCAAATGCTACCGCCCACGACACCTAGCTGCGGACATGGCTACTATATGTTATCGCAGCCAGCATCTGGTGGCTAACGTTGGAACTACGAGTAATATACTGTTATCAATCTAACCTACAGTACAAATCTTGGCTTCACACAAGTTTAGTTAGTGGAAGGTTCTTTTTCATGCCATAAATCTATGACATGGGCTCGCCGGTTTTACTTCCCCTCCGAAGGAAGGCATACTGAGGGATTTTAACGCTCTTAAAAAATCCCACGACTTCGGCCGGGTTTGAACCCGTGACCTTGGGCATAGAATCCTGGACGTTAGAGTCCATGAGAACTGCTCAAGTCCAGGATCATAGACCAATAATTGACAATACGGTTGCTATGTAACAAGCCAACTCCGCACAGATCATGGAGGCCTTTGTAGCAGTGGAGTTGTTCATTCATTAGGGGCTTTGGGACATCGTGGTCATGTACTTGGATGTGTGTAGAAGTTGTGTGATAGCCTGCGGGTGTCCGCATAAAAGCAGCTACAAACTCTGGCGAGCCGAACATGTCCTCGGACACTCCCGGCACTACAAACCATATGCTAAATAATAACTGTGATGTATGTACTAGTATTGTGCCCGAGGGTTATTAGGCTGACTGGTGTCGAACCTGGGACACTGGGAAAAAGAGAGCAGACTGGAACTGCCAAAGAAGAACGAACCCAGGGTCTTGGAGGGAGTTAGTTAGAGACAAACCCCTAAAGATATGACACATGACATCACTAAGGTGATATGAAGTGAATTCTGTAGTTATAAGTCAAGATAACGCATAAATAATGAAGGAATATTGCATTATAAGGCTGAAAAATACATGAGTTTCCGAGCTTAGCACAAGGATATGGAGCTTGTGACACTTAACTAATTGCTTTGGAAAAGAGGCGTGTTTTCGTGGCGACACATCAGTATCTTGGAACTCTTTTTTACTGTCTGGAGAGGGTGAGTGGACCACATGTGAACCCGAAGAATCCCCGGAACACAAAGGCAGAGCGCATTGAAAGGGGGCGCGGGAACAGTAATTTGGAGATTACTCGCGATTGGAACATGACACACATATGAGAGTTACACCTATGCGAATCAAATTCAAGGAGGCTAATTGTCAAGCCATTATACGTCAAAATCGAAGCTGGAATAAGGAAGGCGCGGGCGAATACGTCGCACAGAGGTCAGCGGACGGATCACTGAAGTGAGAAGGGGAAGAACCGCTGAGTTGGCGTTATGACGCCTGGAGAGATTAATTATTTTTAATTAATTGTCTGATCGAACCTCAAGCACGCAAGCAGTTATGAAACCATACATGGAGGGTGGAGATGAGGGTAACATAAGGGTTTATCTTTGTTTATGTCATCTCAACGCTCAAATTTTATTGCTTTGTGTTTGTAAATCTAAATGTAATGCTGTTTGCTGCGTTATAAGCAATGATATTAGCTCAAATTAAATCCTAGTAGAATACAGTTGTGTGTTGTCATTGTAGAGTTGATACCTTTTAGTTTCATATCCTAAATATGTAACCGCTCAGTGGGAGGACGGCACACCCCTGAGGACTGCTGCTAGCTGGAGGCGGAAGCATATTTTCCTTAGAAAATCATCATATGGGTACAGTATGTGTACTTGTAATCGAGGTAGGATTTGGGTAGGAAGCGGCCGTGTCCTTAAGTCAAGTACGATCCCGGCATTTTCCTGGAGTAGAAGTGGGGAAGCCACGCTGAACTACTTCCAGGATGGCTGAGGTAGGAATCGAACCCGCCTATCCTCAGTTTTTCCCCACAAGGCTGAATATACCCCGTTCCAGCCCTCATAGCAAAATTACATTTCTTGGCAGAGCCAGGAATCTCCGGACACCAACTATACTGAAGCACTCCATCGGGATAAAAATAGCAAGTCGGAATGTAATATATTTATTATGCACTGTTTGATTAGCTCCAGTGTGTGTTTCCACAATTACAGCTCATATTCCATTCACTCGCTCGGCGGTGCACCTGTGCTTCATAATCTGCTTTATAAAGGTGCATTAAATCCCTTTCCCCAGCCTCTATAGGCACCTCCTTGGGTCATACGTGAAGTACATTAAATACCTAATAAACAAGGCACTCGCTCCCCCGGGTTAAGGTGAGAACCACCTCCCTATCTTGCCCATGTCAAATTTTCAAATTTTTGGTACATATTACTCAAAACCTATTTGAGTTATTACAATGAAATTTTCAGAAATTGTTATATGCATCTTTCTCTGTAATAAAAGGAAGGATTATTTACGGAAATTGGATTGTCTTTTCAGAATGAAGTTTTTAAAAATACATTATTTTTTCCCAAAACGTTTCTTTAAAAAAGTAATAACTTTATTCTTAGGTAACATACTGAAAATTCCCTTCCTATTATCATTCGCTGAGGACTTATCAAACCACAGAAAACGTTTCACTGGCCTAGCATAAGAACTTTTCTCAAAAGTGGTACCAAAGTAAAATAAAATATACAACTGAGAAAATTGAAGCTAAAGGCTTTCAGTGTAATTTCTACCAGTGAAGGTTCTCAGAACTTTCCTGCCCCATAATCTGGATTATTGCATCCTCCTCAGTTCTTTTAAGATTCATCTTTATTCTCCTTCCCTTTTAGTCATGTCTTCAACTACTAATTCTAGAGCCTGGTCTGAACAAGTCCAACATGGCGGTGACGGGAAATTTTAATATTAAATATTTAACTGGACGTTTTTCGCAATTTAACCATCCGAGTGCAAGTGTGCTAGTTTTTTCGATGAATTTTATTACATCGAATTCTACTGATCATGGTTATGAAGTCAATATCAGATACGTTTATGTCATGAGATGTATAGGAAAGGAGAAAGCTGCTGGGACAAAAAAATGATCCGGAATACAACACGGTGCATATTTTTATTTACAATGCTGTTTCACGGCTACCAACTTGAAAATTGATATTTACCAAGTGGAATGGTAGTACATTTAAAATTTTTATCTCCAGTAGTTCAGAAATTATCCACTCTTTTCAAAGAGTAACATGATTACACAAAGTGTCATAACATGCACATTTTAAGACTTTTTAATTTTTTTCACATAGTAATTATTAAAAAACAATAAGAACACTACATTTTTTTTCACCCCAAGCCAGGTGTTTCTCACCTTAATCGATTTTAGAATGATTTTCAGTCGGTCAAAATTATTATGCCCAATTAAATTAGGCGGGGGTACAAATATTTAAGGGGACCTTGTGAGATACAAATGTCCTTTTTAAAGAAATGTAAAAGTTTAGCATATTTATGTGCACTTAATACATAAAATAACCACTGGAATTTCTTCAAATTAATCATGGATGTGAGATATTATATGTTGAACAATACCAAGCAAAGTTAGTACATTAGCACTGACGAGGTCTCAGATATAAGTTAATTGAGGATGCGATTTATATCTTTAAGATAAGAACCAATTTTCATTGATTGTCATAAATTTTCACTGCTTTCATTATGTATGAAGAGTAAACTGTAGTCTACACATTTCATACGTAGGGCCTATTTCTCTCCTACTCTCAAGAAGCAAGTACCTAAACCTGAAGAAAACCACTTTTATGGTAACTTCAATTAAAAATTATACAAATGATAATTCTCAGTTACCTTCACAAATAGAGGCAACCTCCCACAGGCAGAATGGGAGAAAATATTTAAAGAACTAACAGTCAGATTTTTATGAAATAATCGTAGATTTATTTAGAAATGTATGCGTAATCAGGCTAAACAATAGAAATCACAGATTTGATCTCTCTAGGCTACACGATCCCCTTAAACACCCTAGTAATAATCTAGTTAGTGTGTTTTATACTCGCCGCCCAATATAATCTACCTTCGCCTAGTATATGTCATGTACTGTAAGCCTACGTTATTATATTAAACCTCATAAAGTCGTATTCATTGTACATACAATAATCAGAATATTACAGTAAATCACAGTGGATCCTTGTAAGTCTCACCAAACCAATAATGTCAACTTAGTTTTTAATTAGGGGCGTGGTGGCTCAGCGGTCTAGCTGTGTGCCTCTCACCAAGGCGGTCCGGGTTCGATTCCCGGTCAATGCATGTGAGATTTTCGAAGTGAAATGCCATGTCCTGTGGTTCGGATTCCACGTAAAAAGGAGGTCCCGTGGCTCATAATCACAAGATTCACGGTCACGTAAAACTACAATCTTCCTTCCTTCCTTCCTAGTTTTTAATTTCGTTGCATGCATTGACAATTCTTATTCAAACAGCGATGTCCATTCTACCAAATTAGTAGGTAATGTTTGAATTATTATACCAAATACTGGTACCTTATGTCATACTTAATCTCAACTGTAACACTTAAGGTCAGGTGGCCACGCTATTATGCCCCTTAAAACAACAATCAATAAACTATAACTCGAACTCAATATACGAATATCAACTCAAGTTCGGGAATTTAATTCGCCTGTAGCAAAGAGAATGGAATATTAATAATGGCTATTTAGGGAGTCTGATTCCCCTGTCTCGGCCATCAGTAATCCCAATGGAGGCACAGATTATTGACGCTCCTCGGGGATGTCCCATAGAGTGCTCGGGGAATATCACCCCTGTCCCGGCGAGGCTATTTGCACTCTCTAACACAAGCACCACAAATGTAACACCCACACTTCATGGCATAGGGTTTATTAAACCATGACTTTTGAAATATTGCATAGGGTAATATAGATTTCACTTACAGTATATTGGGTCCAGGGTTCTCTGTCATCCCGAGACAGTCAAGATGCATGTGTCTTGTATCAAACTGTGTTCGGAATGTCTCGGAATTTGAAACAAGAACAGTTCCTACTGCCCATATTATATTTTCATATATCACACTGGTTCCTTCTATCTTAGAACTTAGTTAATGCAATTATACATTTGAGATCTATTATCACTATAGAAAAAATGTCAACAATTTAAGCTGATGCTCAGTTTTCCAATTTTTTTTTTTTTTTTTTTAGTGTTAGGTAGATTTCATTAGAAAGCTAACTATTGCAATGGGTCCCGTGTTTCGACTCCCGGAAAATTTCGACATGTCTTCGCGTTTCATATCCCCCAGACCCCAAAACCACCGTCAGTTCAAAAGTTTGTACATAATTTATGTATATATACGAGGCACGTCCAGAAAAAAAGTTCCGTTTGGTAATAAAATTAAATTGTGTACAGATACAGAAAAATATTTATTGCACAACATTCTACACCTCTTAAACTACTTTTCCACATAACTGCCGAACTTTCTCATGCATTTGTCATAGCGTGGCACACGTTTTTGGATACCTTCTTCATAGAAGTTTGCCGCCGACCCGTAAACGAGAGTGAAGACTCCCCTGTAAGATATCCTACTGTTTGGCCACCACTGTTAGGCAAATTGCGCACTTACCAGGAGAACTGCGTATGTTTAGGAGTTCTCCTGACCACATGCGCAATTTGCCTAACAGTGGTGGCCAAACAGTAGGATATCTTACAGGGGAGTCTTCACTCTCGTTTACGGGTCGGCGGCAAACTTCTATGAAGAAGGTATTCAAAAACTTGTGCCACGCTATGACAAATGCCTGCAAAAGTTCGGCAGTTATGTGGAAAAGTAGTTTAAGAGGTGTAGAATGTTGTGCAATAAATAATTTTTCTGTATCTGTACACAATTTAATTTTATTACCAAACGGAACTTACTTTCTGGACGTGCCTCGTATATGTATATCAGTTTCTTGTGGACACGATAACTGCCGTAAGTTTGCACCAATCACTTTGATTTTTTTACCGAATATGTATACCTATAAAATCTCGGTCGAGTTCGTTACTGGGCTAAATCGGTCGAAGGGGGTGAAAATGGGGGGCTTTTTTCGAAAAAGTGAAATATTGCTATAACTCTCTTAATATGTGAAATATCGAATCCGTTCAACGTTCATACTATGTGTCGGATAAAGCCCAAAAATGTATGTTTGAAGAGTTTTTTTATAGCACCAACCATTGACCAAAGGGATGGGAAAAAGTGGGTTTTTCGGGAAACATTAATCATATCTCTTTTAATAGGCACAATATCAAAACCCTACAAAATGGACAATATTTCCCTAATAATTACCTAAAACTTTTGTCTGAAAGAATTTTTTATATGACCCACCATTACGCCAAGGGATGAGAAAAATGATTTCGGAATTATAAGAAAATGCCAAGAGCTATCAGAGGTTGCCATGGCAACACTACTAAATTAATGAGGGATGAGCCATCAGACGTTGCCATGACAACGCACTTGCACGAGATCAGATTCAGTATTTCCATCTGACTAAGTGGGAAGCGGCTTCGGTGACGTAACTGGTAGCATGCTGAATGTCTATGCCCAAGGTCGCGGTTTCAAAGCCGGCCGAAGTCGTCGGATTTTCTAAGAGCGCTAAAATCCCTCAGTATGCTTTCCTTTGGAGGGGAAGTTCCAACGTTCGTTGCGAGTTGCTGGGTGGGGTGGCATCTAGTAGCCAAGTTCACAGCTAGGTGTCGTTGACGGTAGTACCTGGTAGCAACATTAGGAACTACAGCTTGAAATTGACCGTCTGCAGTCCTTACCTGAATTAAGACTAATACAGCTATTATAATTCATACCGTTTATCAGACAGATTCTACACTCACCCAAAGTACGCGGGATTAGATGACTGCGTTGTCGCAGCCCCTAAACTGAGGAACCAACCAGAGGTAGATTTCATTAGAAAGCTAACTATTGCAATGGGTACCATGTTTCGACTTCCGGAAAATTTCGACATATCTTCGCGTTTCACATCCCCCAGACCCCAAAACCACCGTCAGTTCAAAAGTGTATATATAATTTATGTATGTATAGGTATATATATATATGTATCAGTTTCTTGTGGACACGATAACTGCCGTAATTTTGCACCAATCACTTTGAATTTTTTTACCGAATATTGTACCCATGTGAGTAATCTCGATGGAAAATATGCTTCTGCCTCCAGCTAGCATCAGGTCTCAGGCGTGTACCGTCTCCCCAATTGAGCAGTGCATATTTTGGATTTGAGGCTAAAAGGTATCAACTCTACAATGATAAGGCACAACTCTATTCTAAAACTTTAATTCAGTAAATAAAAATCATGGCTTCAAACACAAAAGCAATCCCCAAAACCATAAAACAAAGCAAACAAAAAATTTACTTCCACAATCCACTAATATGAGCAAAATCTAATCATAATAAAAATCATATCATACCACAAAGCTTTACCCTTATGTGAGCTTCACAAAGATACTCTAGTGCTCTGATGCACCTACAACTTCACAAACAACTTTTACATTGACATACTACTGTCATACAATGTGACTTCTTTAATTTCACAAATTAATTATTCCTTAAACCTCTTTAGTTTTGACAAATATGTGTACCGTGTGTGTTTTGATCTTTCTCTTCCCACCAAATGCGTCACATGCATTAGCCTATTCGGGCGTTGCACAGCAAACTACGTGCAACTCCATAATTATGTAAGCTACCCCTCCACTTCCTCTATTTATATAGTCCCACTGCATGCTGGTTGTGATTTCATATTAAAAGACGTTAAGTTATAGCTGTGTCGGCTGGTACAATAAGACTACCTTGCGCGCGTAGCCTGTGGCATCTGGTAACCAACTTCATAAACTTGGCGTCAATGACAGTGCAAATACATCGTCTAACCATTCGTCAGATAGCTAAAATAATGAACCATCAGGATGATCTATAATTATCCATGTGTTCTTAAACCACATGGCTACATTACTCAACATAACAATATTTCATTACATGTCATTAACAGGGTCTAAAATCTGTTCCTTTCAACTTGTATTTACGGTTTGTCCGACCGTCCCTTCCGGACCCTCTACCCGAGCGGTCGGCACACAATAGACTGAGGAATGGGGTTCCAACAATTATCTCGCCCCTCGCTTCAAGTTTGAAGGCTTTCCTCACTAAGCAGTAAAGATTTACAAGACAAATACTGTTGTCCGAACGACACACATATCCCAAAAGATCTTAATTGAATAGTATGCAAACAGGTAGTGAATGAGCTTTATAATTATTCCTGCCCCGAGGATAAAATAATTACTGGCACCGAACAGGTCCATTCAACATGAAGGTACGGGGTTCGCAACACATTAGTCTCATAGGCAACCGTGGTCTCAAATAATATGCGGTCAGCCCAAATGCTGCCGGTATTGAGGTTCGCTTCAATAAGCCGAATCACTCACAATAAGTTCTCGGGGAACCAATTAGAGTATTGAGGTGTCCTCGTTTGCCTCATACCTAATCAAGGGATTCCAACCCGGAACATTCACATCCATCCTCAGAGTTAGGGTCCCACACTAAACACTCTGGCACAAAGTATATCTCCGCTTACGCCCCCGGCGTAGGAGATTTCATACGTAGAATAGACCACCTGGCTCCTTTAACTAATGTACGACCTCCGCCCTATAATATTAAGAGAAATCTATTCATTTACTCTATAAGCTTCTCATATAAGCTGCAAATTCAATTCACTAAAAGCTCTTTCATTCCTGGCATAATTGTATTCCCATTAATACAATATTCTGATATAGAACTTCTTTCCTTAATTACCGTAATGTAATCTTACTGTGTCATCTTACTGCTTAGATCGATAAGTCTTGCAATTAGCGTAACTATTTCTCGCTTACAACATTTATTATTTCCTGATGCGTTCATTCATACTTTTAATATTCATTATTATTATTATCATTAATCTCACTGACATAATTGACCAAAATCCTTCCTTATTATTATTTTCACATAAATTACCAAAAATCCTTCCTTATTATTATTTTCACATAAATTACCAAGAATCCTTCCTTATTATTACCTTCACATAAATTACCAAGAATCCGACACAACTAAACGTCTTAAACTCAAACAATCGTGTTCGTTACATTTACATAACTGATTGCCATTCTTAATTGATAGTGGTAACGATTACTCCACTTAATGATGCAAATTAACATCTCAACTCTATGAAAATCAACACAATAATGATTAAACCTGGAGGGTCTCCCTCCTAATCTGATTCTTACTGGCATCCTTACTGAAATCACCAACATGCAGTGTCCTATGTTCATTAATTAAACATAATTTGTGGGGTACTCACATATCTATACAGGCTCCTTATGGTGGCTCCAACCAATCATATTCTTCCAGTTTGCCTGCCATTTGCAGGTTTAACGTGACATATTTATCTTGAATACACACATTTTATGACACTTATTTTCTGTTAACAACACGGCACGTTGCATTTCTCTAAGGAAGCTATCGCTCCCACACATGTGATACTTTATAACACTTATTCAATCACTACTTTAACAGATATTTTACATATGCTTTACACATAACACCCGACACTTTATACACTTTTCATTGTTGATATTCCCTAGCAAAGATCAAAATTGCAGGTGTCGATGGCATCTCCCGTGCTCCTATCAACTCCTGATTGAAAGTCTGGTTTACCTGCTCTCGGAATTCACCAACAGTTCTTATCCATACTCCTACGGTAAGCTCCCTGCGTTGCATAAATATGCTAACTTCCGTCCTGAGCGTGGTTATTTGGTATTCTTATGACATTACCAACTGCTTCGTAACGTTTCTTTTAGCGCATTCCATCGTAATTACACATATACGATCAGTCAATATTTTATACATTGCGCTAACACTGTGCATAACTTTACATAGATTATTATTTACAATAGTCCTGCAACTTATCTCACACGTTGCTTCCTAAATGAACACACATTATTCATACTGTTTACAAAACTGTGTAGCGATGACTGTTTTCAACTCTCGGTGACAAACTATGTCCAACTGTGTAAACTGCGTTAAGACTGGCTGCAATACTGGCGTGCGCCTGGCATGATAACTGTCTTCAAACTGGGTTAAGACTGACTTCAAACTGGCTTCAACTGGGTTAAGACTGACTGCTCTCTCAAGGGTCGACTCCCTTATATTGGATTCCCACGAAAAGTAGGGCGAAATTTTCCCGCGTCATCCCGGCTCCTCTCACAGCGTGATTCTGGTCTCGAAACCATGATCATCGGGTTCCTTTTTCATCACAGACCCCAGAACTATCTGCGTGCAGAAGAATCGCTCGTCCAATTAATTAATATTAATTCCTTTCTCCATGGCTTGGGGACGCTATCTTACTGGGAATCCCAGGCGACCTTCTCAAAACTCGCCGCGAACAACGGGAGTTTTCCATCCTTCCGCGCTCCATTAAATATGCACCAATTACGCAGATTAAAGGCTCTAAAATTAGCCTTTTGGCAAAAGATTCACCTGTGGACAACTCTCAAGTCAATCCGTTACTCCAATCACGAGTAATCAATGATTTTCCTGGGTATCTCTCCCCACCAAACTCAAATCTATTCTCCGTCGGGGAAGAACTGGGTCATTATTCAGGCCCTCACCCCCTCTCAGACGACATAACGAGGTCAGAGAGATGGACGTGGCTCCACTGAACACCTCCCACAATTCTGGGCTAATTTGTAAAACGTCAACTCTGCACTTGCAGTGTTCCAAGCCTCGTATAGCCTACACCAAGTAGTCTAATAATGCAGTATTCTGCTCCTTTCCCTGCCTTATTTTAGTAAAATAATGTCATTGCAACTGAAATCACACCAGTGATTAAATATACACTTCTCTCTAGGGGTTTTTACAATAAAACTCCCTCCACAGACCTCGGGTTCGTTCCCTGGCGGAACCTTTACACTGAGATCACAGTCTCTGAGAACCACGTTCGATTCCAGTCAGCATAACCTCCTCGGGTTCATATTCCCCTTGCGAAACTTATAGAAGTCAATTGCAAGTGGCTTATATAAGTAACCAGCTGACTGACTATCACTGTCTGTGTTTACGTCTGGGGTCCTTCACCTCGTCTGCTGCGAGTAGGTTAGTACTGCTCCCCCTTTCCACACTGCACTCTCTCTCTAAGCTGTTCATTCTCCAGTCGGAGGGTAAAATTTATGGCCTCGGCCTCTCTCGCCGCTTCAACCATTTCCTCATAGAATTCTCGCAGGCACTGGCACTTTTGTTGCTCGTCCCTTACACTGGGCAAACTGTCTGCTTTTCGTTCCGTCTTGCTGCTCGAACTTTCAGTTCTGACTGCTTGGCTGACTTCGCTCTCCACGTTGAGTTGGGTGTGCGTTATTAATACATCTTCTTGTTCGTCGAATTCTTCTGGCGGATAATAAACTTTTAAATTGGCTACATTCATAACGACCTCGTTTCCAATTTCTAAATGCTTTACCCTGTATGCATTGTTCTGTAGGTCTCTTATCACCTCGAACGGGCCGTGGTAAGCAAAATTAAACTTCTTATACTTCCGTGCCTCTGGATCTGAACTGGCGGGTTTTTTAATTAACACTTTCTCTCCGACGAGAAGCGGTCTATGATACCTCTTCGCACGATTTCTTCTCTGACGTCTCTCCGCCTGTGCTTTGAGATATTCGCAGGTTCGTTGGATACTCAATTCTCTACCTGGCTGTGCATCTACTGGTAATGGAATAACACCAGTCCACGGTCTCTCCGGTCTCTGATCCAAATTTAGAGTCACGGGAACCTGACCTGTCGCCTCATGTACAGTATTATATATACAGTATTCAATTACTTCTAGAAATTCAATCCAACGCCAATTCTCTTCAGAGCAGTAGATCTTCATGTATTTCTGGATCTCTCTCAATACTCTTTCAACTGGACTTGCCTCAGGATGGCGAATGGTAGATAAAATCTTCCTAATTCCTAGAGTTTCCAGTTCTCGACGAAATTCTGCACTTGTAAAGCAAATTCCGTGGTCCGAGAGAATGTTATCCGGCTTCCCAAGAATCGGAATAACTCTCTCTTTCAAGCGTTTCAAGACCTGCTTTGAACTTGTCTTCTGTATGGGGCATAATACCACCATTTTCGAAAAAACATCCTTGGCTACCAAAATGTGTCTATTGCCTCTACGTGCTCTAGGCAATGGTCCAAAGTTGTCTATACTCAATAGCTGCCTTGGCTTCTCCGGTAACAACGGGATAGGTCGTTGCCTCATTAAAAAGGGATTTGGCTTTACCCTTTGGCATAGATCACATGTCCTAATAGCATTTCTCACCGTTTCTCTCAATTTTGGCCAAGTAAATGCTTCCTTCAACAGAGCACACATTTTGTCTATACCGGGATGCCCAAATGCTCTGTGTGCTAGCCATACCAATCTCCTCTGCAAAGAAGCAGGAATCACGATCCTTTGACGTGTATGATCTACGTCATCCCACTTGTGTAATATCTGATTATACCAAACATAATCTGTTGCCAATGCCTCCGCCTCTCTGTGTATCGCAGTTCCCCTTGCTAAGCGTCCCTCGAAGTAATCGATCATCATCTTCAACCATGGGTCTTCGCGTTGTAGGTTGGTAATATTCCTTAAGTCATCCAACGTCTTCTGATCTCGATTCTCAATCTGGACCGCTAGCGCTTCCTCTTCTCTAGGGTAACGGCTTAATATGTCCGGTATTATATTCTCTTTCCCTGGACAGTATTCTATTTCCACATTAAATTGCTGAATATACAGGGACCATCTTGTCAATCTCTGGCTGGACAAGTCTGTCTTTAACAAAAATGTTAAAGCTTTATGGTCTGTTCTGAGGACTATTTGGAAGCCGTACACGAGTTTATGCCATGATTGCAACGCGTACAAAATTGCGAGCAACTCTATCTCTGTGATCGTGTAATTTTTCTCATGGGCTTTCAGTCTCCTGCTTATAAAGGCAATAAAAACTTTCTTTTCAGGCTGGTCAACATTTTCCTGGAATAGCATCGCTCCAATTCCAATAAGTGATGCATCCGTCTGTATGATGAACTTCTGGGTATAATCCGGGTATCCCAGCTTCACATATTCCAAAAGCATTTGTTTTGACCTCACGAATGCTTCCTGACATTGCTCCGTCCAATTCCATCTGCCGCCTTTCTTCAATAGGTCCTGCAGTGGTGCCACTGTCGTAGTATAGTTTGGGCAGTGGTTCGAAAAGAATCAATTTACTCCCAAATACTGTCGGACGTGTTTTACTTTCGTGGGTCGAGGGAAATTTCGAATTACCTCCAATTTATCTGGATTAGGCTTCACTCCATTTGCATCAATAACATGTCCTAGGAATTTGACTTCCCTCTGACAGAAGTGCGATTTCTTGATATTAACCTTAAAGTTAGCTTCACGAAGGTCATCTAGCAACTTCTTCAGGTCTCTCATATGCTCCTCCAGAGATTCTGATGTGAGTAGAATGTCGTCTACATATCTGATGGTACTTTCTTTAACCTCATCTGATAGATTGCGATCTAACGCTCTTATCAGTGCTGAACCAGCTGTTTTCAACCCAAAAGGTAGCCTTAAAAATGTATATGTGTGTTGATCAAACATAAATCCTGTCAACAGACTAGATTTCTTCTCTAATTCAAGATGGTGGAAACTGGATGTGATGTCCAAGTTTGTGAATACGGTTTTCCCTTTGAACTTCCTGAGGATCTCTTTAATAGGTGGCACTTGGTCAAACTCCGGAATAACCTTCAAATTTAAATGTCTCAGGTCCAGGCAGACTCTGACAGTTCCGTCTGTCTTCGGTACAATTACCAATGGACTTACATAAGGCGTAGGTGTCTTCTCAATAACACCGGCCTCCAACATCTCCTGAATTGCCTCTTTCACTTTAGCCTAATGCTTTTCAGCTATAGGGTAGGGTTTCTGCCTAAATGGTGTCCAATCACTGACTTGAAAAGCATAAGTGAAGTTCTTTATCCGACCAGGTCTCGAATCAAAGACTTCCTTCTGTTCCAGTAATAACTACTTTAAATTTTCCTTCTCTTTTATCCCAATTTTCGCTTCTTCTAGCTTTTCCGAAATATATTCTTCCAGTTTGGGTTCCAGATCTTTCTCCAGGTCTGTGGCTAGTGTTTTCAGTTCTTCTTCTAACTGCTCAATAGCTAACACTTCTTCTTCCGCCACCTCTCTGTATGTATGCCATACTTGTTCACTTGACCCTGGTTCAATCTCATTGAGTGCGACCTCTAAGCCTTCAGCTTCTTCATTCACATGGAACATAACCCTGTCCTGTGCTAGG
This sequence comes from Meconema thalassinum, assembly GCA_946902985.2. Classification (NCBI taxonomy): domain Eukaryota; kingdom Metazoa; phylum Arthropoda; class Insecta; order Orthoptera; family Tettigoniidae; genus Meconema; species Meconema thalassinum. Next base: position 1,496,451,972 of record OX336388.2, on the reverse strand, counting down.
TCGATTATCACTCTGTATTCCCTTATAAACTCTGCCCCAATAAGTAGGTTATAAGGCAGTTTGTTTACTAACAGAAAACTCTGTGAGAAAATAGAGCCTCCTATCTGTAAATCTAGGAATACCTGATATTTACATATCATCGTTCGGTCTGGAATTACCCCCTTTTATTTTGACACTAGAAATCGGTATTTTCAAAATATTCTCTCTCCGGGCTATTTCATTATATAGAGCTTGTGTCATCAGGCTCACTGTTGACCCCGTATCTAACAGACTTCTTATTTTCAATCCTGCCACTCTTACGATTATGATAGGCAATTCTCTCTTGACCATGACCTGTGGTCCTCCTGTATCCTCAATTAGCTCTTCTGGTTTGGCTATCCAATTGATGATGTTAACAGACTTCCATCCATCAGTCTGGAACTCTTCTAATTTTGGCGTTTTTTTTTCTTCAGCGCCCGTCCCCTTGGAGTTTCTTCTCTCCTGTTCGCTGCGCTGTAGTTCCAAACTCTTAGCTCCATCTCCATATCTGTCTGGCGATGTCCTGTTCTGCATAACTTCTTGCCATCGGACTTGTTGTTTCTGCGGTTCATCTCCCCTCTCTTCGAGGTATCGCAAAGAAGCGTGATATCGTTCTTCTACCTCGTCATCGAAGTTACTTCTTCTTTCTTGGGGTCTCCAATTTCTATTATTGCCTTCTTGGCCATTGTTACCTCCATTGTTTTGGTATGGTTTACCCCTGGTATTCTGTTTATTCCACGAATTTCGACCTCTTCCTCCTCTATTAGCATTCCCTTTGTATTTGGACTGCCATCTTCTGGGTTCCTGTTCCCATTGCCGTCCATAGGAATCTAATGTTTCAGTGCTCGTAGCTTTGTTGTTCCTTGGAGCTTGCTGCTGGTCAGTCTGCTTGTTGGTCACGTGTACCTGTTCCACGGTTCGACTCTGACGCATCGTATTTGCTGTTGTGAGGTCCAGTTGTCTTAGAACTGTCTCCATTTCCATAGCAGTTTTCGCATTAGCCGAGATTAGCAGTCTTTGGATCTCGTATGGAAGCTGCTTGGCGATAGCAATACATAGCTCCAGTTCGCTCGGTTTTTGATCCAGTTCTTTAAAGCGACAGATCTGCGATATGAAGAATTCTGCGTACTTCGTTGGATTGTTGGTACTGTATTTCTTTGCATATAAATCCAACCGTAAATTCTGTTGGGTCGCTGCGTCCCAGTATCTCTTCAAAAATGCCTCCCGAAACTCCTCAACAGTATCGAAAGTGTAGCGGAAGCTGCGAAACCATAATGCGCACTCCCCCTCTGTTAATTTCTCTATAGCAAGTAGCCTACGCTCCTGTGGTATTCGTGCATCATTCAGATATTCAGTCACTTCCTTCAACCAATATTTTGGTGTCATGTTACAATGGCTACCTGAGAATTTCCTTGGTTTTTCTTCGCTTGCCCTGATTATGTTTATCACCTGGGTGTGCATAGCGTTTTCATGTGGCGTTGATGCCGCAACTGGTACACCTGGCGTCATATAAGGACTTTCCCCTGGGCCTGTAGCATTCCTGCTTATAGGTTGGGTTTCTAAGTCTGCCCACCTTGTTTTCCTCATATCTTCTATGCTGCCTTCACTTGACTTAGGATCTTTCAGAAGTGTTTCCTCCTGTGCTATTATCCTAGTCTCCATTTGATTATGGCGCATCTCTGCTCTTTCTAGACGAGTAATGACTTCTTTCTCTATCCTTGTAAGCCTATCTCGATTTTCCTCGGCTGCTTGAAATATTTTCTTCTTGTCTTCTTTCAGACTTTGTTTGATATGGGAGATTTCATCCTCTACATCTTCTTTAATTTGAGCAAGGGTCTTGTCGCTTGCCTCTGTCTTCTGGCCTTCTCTTATTTCGAGTTCTTCTCTCAGCCCTTTAATCTCCTCTTGAATGTGTCCATTGACTTTAGACAATTCATTCCGGACCTTGATGATCTCACCTCTATTCTCCTCTTGCATTTTGTTAACTACAACAATGTCATTTTGAACTTGGTCCAGTTCTTGATACACTTTGCCCATCTGACCTTTCACGTTGCTTACCAACTCTTTGCTTTCGTTAGCGATAGCCTTAATCTCGCCTATTTCCTGACATTGATCTAATATGTTCTTATCCTGTTTCTTGAGATCACCGTTAATTGCTCTAGCATAGCTTTTCAATTTCTGGTCCCATTTAGAGTCGTTCTCCTCTAATCTCTGGTCTACCGTTCTTGTAAACTCTGCAAATTGTTTCGCTTGGCGTTCGAGATTCGCCTCATTTTGGATTTGAATATCCTTAATGTCGTTAGCCAACGCATCTAACCTACTGTTGGTTTCATCCTGAGCATGCTTACACGCTTGTAAGTTACTTTCTAGCTTGGCTTCTATAGCCTCGAAACGTTTATCCGTTTTAACCTGCATTTCCGATACAATGCTTACAACAGTATCTGTTACTTCGGTCTTAATTACCTCTTGCATTTGACCTAACTTATTGTTTAATTAAATCTGGTTATTATTCATTTCAACCTTATTAGCATCTAAACGATTGCTTAATGCAACCTGATTTGCATTAATTGCCTCCTGATTGGCATCTAACCTGTTACTTAACTCACTCTGGGTTTTATTAATCGCCTCCTGATTGGCATCTAAACGAGTGTTTATGCTATCCTGGAAAGCCTTGGCTTCCAGTTTATTCTGCTCGTTAGCAGCATCAAAATGCTGTTTCAACCCTGAAATAACCTGCAAGATCTCCTCCGTACCTGGCATTTCTACAATAATACACTTAAATATGCAGGCAGGCTTCCTGGAAAAATGTGTGGATATGTCTCGAAGAGAAACATCAAACACTGTACACATATTGTGAAGTCGTACAAAACCTGATAATATTATGATGAATTGTGGATCTGGTATGTAGCGCTCATACCCTTGGGTAATTCTCTTCTCAATAGAGAGATTCTGCGTTACATAAAAAGCCTACTGAATTCAAAATCACTCAAACACAGTTTGAGGCAAAACAATTACTATGGTTTTCCCCATGAAATACCATAAAATATCTATGGGTTTTCCCTAAATCCCATAAGCTCCACGAAACGTTGGGCGCCATGATAAATATAATGATCATCGTTGCCCGGTTTGTGCAATGCCAAGATCACTCATATTGCACTGACGCAGACGGTTCCATAAAGAGTTAATACCGCACCACGTTACTTGGGCCATAATAAATAATCATACAATAGTCCCACAGACGGGCGACACGATAAATATTATCAAAATTTATATGTTCGTATCGGAGCTTAGCTAGGGTTAGGAGCGGTCATTCCCTACTTCGTTAATTGTTACTTTAATAGAGTTGTGTGCATTAGATCTGACCGACTTTAGTTGTACCTATAGCTCAAATCACTGTACAGGACATCAAATCCCATGTACCCATGTGAGTAATCTCGATGGAAAATATGCTTCTGCCTCCAGCTAGCATCAGGTCTCAGGCGTGTACCGTCTCCCCAATTGAGCAGTGCATATTTTGGATTTGAGGCTAAAAGGTATCAACTCTACAATGATAAGGCACAACTCTATTCTAAAACTTTAATTCAGTAAATAAAAATCATGGCTTCAAACACAAAAACAATCCCCAAAACCATAAAACAAAGCAAACAAAAAATTTACTTCCACAATCCACTAATATGAGCAAAATCTAATCATAATAAAAATCATATCATACCACAAAGCTTTACCCTTATGTGAGCTTCACAAAGATACTCTAGTGCTCTGATGCACCTACAACTTCACAAACAACTTTTACATTGACATACTACTGTCATACAATGTGACTTCTTTAATTTCACAAATTAATTATTCCTTAAACCTCTTTAGTTTTGACAAATATGTGTACCGTGTGTGTTTTGATCTTTCTCTTCCCACCAAATGCGTCACATGCATTAGCCTATTCGGGCGTTGCACAGCAAACTACGTGCAACTCCATAATTATGTAAGCTACCCCTCCACTTCCTCTATTTATATAGTCCCACTGCATGCTGGTTGTGATTTCATATTAAAAGACGTTAAGTTATAGCTGTGTCGGCTGGTACAATAAGACTACCTTGCGCGCGTAGCCTGTGGCATCTGGTAACCAACTTCATAAACTTGGCGTCAATGACAGTGCAAATACATCGTCTAACCATTCGTCAGATAGCTAAAATAATGAACCATCAGGATGATCTATAATTATCCATGTGTTCTTAAACCACATGGCTACATTACTCAACATAACAATATTTCATTACATGTCATTAACAGGGTCTAAAATCTGTTCCTTTCAACTTGTATTTACGGTTTGTCTGACCGTCTCTTCCGGACCCTCTACCCGAGCGGTCGGCACACAATAGACTGTGGAATGGGGTTCCAACAATTATCTCGCCCCTCGCTTCAAGTTTGAAGGCTTTCCTCACTAAGCAGTAAAGATTTACAAGACAAATACTGTTGTCCGAACGACACACATATCCAAAAGGATCTTAATTGAATAGTATGCAAACAGGTAGTGAATGAGCTTTATAATTATTCCTGCCCCGAGGATAAAATAATTACTGGCACCGAACAGGTCCATTCAACATGAAGGTACGGGGTTCGCAACACATTAGTCTCATAGGCAACCGTGGTCTCAAATAATATGCGGTCAGCCCAAATGCTGCCGGTATTGAGGTTCGCTTCAATAAGCCGAATCACTCACAATAAGTTCTCGGGGAACCAATTAGAGTATTGAGGTGTCCTCGTTTGCCTCATACCTAATCAAGGGATTCCAACCCGGAACATTCACATCCATCCTCAGAGTTAGGGTCCCACACTAAACACTCTGGCACAAAGTATATCTCCGCTTACGCCCCCGGCGTAGGAGATTTCATACGTAGAATAGACCACCTGGCTCCTTTAACTAATGTACGACCTCCGCCCTATAATATTAAGAGAAATCTATTCATTTACTCTATAAGCTTCTCATATAAGCTGCAAATTCAATTCACTAAAAGCTCTTTCATTCCTGGCATAATTGTATTCCCATTAATACAATATTCTGATATAGAACTTCTTTCCTTAATTACCGTAATGTAATCTTACTGTGTCATCTTACTGCTTAGATCGATAAGTCTTGCAATTAGCGTAACTATTTCTCGCTTACAACATTTATTATTTCCTGATGCGTTCATTCATACTTTTAATATTCATTATTATTATTATCATTAATCTCACTGACATAATTGACCAAAATCCTTCCTTATTATTATTTTCACATAAATTACCAAAAATCCTTCCTTATTATTATTTTCACATAAATTACCAAGAATCCTTCCTTATTATTACCTTCACATAAATTACCAAGAATCCGACACAACTAAACGTCTTAAACTCAAACAATCGTGTTCGTTACATTTACATAACTGATTGCCATTCTTAATTGATAGTGGTAACGATTACTCCACTTAATGATGCAAATTAACATCTCAACTCTATGAAAATCAACACAATAATGATTAAACCTGGAGGGTCTCCCTCCTAATCTGATTCTTACTGGCATCCTTACTGAAATCACCAACATGCAGTGTCCTATGTTCATTAATTAAACATAATTTGTGGGGTACTCACATATCTATACAGGCTCCTTATGGTGGCTCCAACCAATCATATTCTTCCAGTTTGCCTGCCATTTGCAGGTTTAACGTGACATATTTATCTTGAATACACACATTTTATGACACTTATTTTCTGTTAACAACACGGCACGTTGCATTTCTCTAAGGAAGCTATCGCTCCCACACATGTGATACTTTATAACACTTATTCAATCACTACTTTAACAGATATTTTACATATGCTTTACACATAACACCCGACACTTTATACACTTTTCATTGTTGATATTCCCTAGCAAAGATCAAAATTGCAGGTGTCGATGGCATCTCCCGTGCTCCTATCAACTCCTGATTGAAAGTCTGGTTTACCTGCTCTCGGAATTCACCAACAGTTCTTATCCATACTCCTACGGTAAGCTCCCTGCGTTGCATAAATATGCTAACTTCCGTCCTGAGCGTGGTTATTTGGTATTCTTATGACATTACCAACTGCTTCGTAACGTTTCTTTTAGCGCATTCCATCGTAATTACACATATACGATCAGTCAATATTTTATACATTGCGCTAACACTGTGCATAACTTTACATAGATTATTATTTACAATAGTCCTGCAACTTATCTCACACGTTGCTTCCTAAATGAACACACATTATTCATACTGTTTACAAAACTGTGTAGCGATGACTGTTTTCAACTCTCGGTGACAAACTATGTCCAACTGTGTAAACTGCGTTAAGACTGGCTGCAATACTGGCGTGCGCCTGGCATGATGACTGTCTTCAAACTGGGTTAAGACTGACTTCAAACTGGCTTCAACTGGGTTAAGACTGACTGCTCTCTCAAGGGTCGACTCCCTTATATTGGATTCCCACGAAAAGTAGGGCGAAATTTTCCCGCGTCATCCCGGCTCCTCTCACAGCGTGATTCTGGTCTCGAAACCATGATCATCGGGTTCCTTTTTCATCACAGACCCCAGAACTATCTGCGTGCAGAAGAATCGCTCGTCCAATTAATTAATATTAATTCCTTTCTCCATGGCTTGGGGACGCTATCTTACTGGGAATCCCAGGCGACCTTCTCAAAACTCGCCGCGAACAACGGGAGTTTTCCATCCTTCCGCGCTCCATTAAATATGCACCAATTACGCAGATTAAAGGCTCTAAAATTAGCCTTTTGGCAAAAGATTCACCTGTGGACAACTCTCAAGTCAATCCGTTACTCCAATCACGAGTAATCAATGATTTTCCTGGGTATCTCTCCCCACCAAACTCAAATCTATTCTCCGTCGGGGAAGAACTGGGTCATTATTCAGGCCCTCACCCCCTCTCAGACGACATAACGAGGTCAGAGAGATGGACGTGGCTCCACTGAACACCTCCCACAATTCTGGGCTAATTTGTAAAACGTCAACTCTGCACTTGCAGTGTTCCAAGCCTCGTATAGCCTACACCAAGTAGTCTAATAATGCAGTATTCTGCTCCTTTCCCTGCCTTATTTTAGTAAAATAATGTCATTGCAACTGAAATCACACCAGTGATTAAATATACACTTCTCTCTAGGGGTTTTTACAATAAAACTCCCTCCACAGACCTCGGGTTCGTTCCCTGGCGGAACCTTTACACTGAGATCACAGTCTCTGAGAACCACGTTCGATTCCAGTCAGCATAAGCTCCTCGGGTTCAATATGTATACCTATAAAATCTCGGTCGAGTTCGTTACTGGGCTAAATCGGTTGAAGGGGGTGAAAATGGGGGGGCTTTTTACAAAAAAGAGAAATATTGCTATAACTCTCTTAATATGTGAAATATCGAATCCGTTCAACATTCATACTATGTGTCGGATAAAGCCCAAAAATTTATGTTTGAAGAGTTTTTTTATAGCACCAACCATTGACCAAAGGGGTGGGAAAAAGTGAGTTTTTCGGGAAACATTAATCATATCTCTCTTAATAGGCACAATATCAAAACCCTACAAAATGGACAATATTTCCCTAATAATTACCTGAAACTTTTGTCTGAAAGAATTTTTTATATGACCCACCATTACGCCAAGGGATGAGAAAAATGATTTCGGAATTATAAGAAAATGCCAAGCGCTATCAGAGGTTGCCATGGCAACACTACTAAATTGATGAGGGATGAGCCATCAGACGTTGCCATGACAACGCACTTGAACGAGATCAGGTTCAGATTTCCATCTTACTAAGTGTGAAGCGGCTTTGGTGACGTAACTGGTAGCATGCTGAACTTCTATGCCCAAGGTCGCGGGTTCAGAGCCGGCCGAAGTCGTCGGATTTTCTAAGAGTGCTAAAAATCCCTCAGTATGCTTTCCTTTGGAGGGGAAGTTCCAACGTTCTTTGCGAGTTGCTGGTTGCGGTGGCATCTAGTATCCAAGTTCACAGCTAGGTGTCGTTGACGGTAGTATCTGGTAGCAACATTAGGAACTACTGCTTGAAATTGACCGTCTGCAGTCCTTACCTGAATTACAGACTAATACAGCCATCACAATTCACACCGTTTATCAGACAGATTCTACACTCACCCCAAGTACACGGGGTTACATGACCGCGTTGTCGCAGCCCCTAAACTGAGGAACCAACCAAAATCTCAGCGGGAGATATAACTTTGCGTGAAGAAGTATCAGACCGTTACATAGTTACACATCAGTGTCGAAACCTTGCATAAGGACAGTGTGACCACAAGTATAAAAATGGACCCCAAATGACAAGAAGGTTACCGTCCCCACAAGACAATAAAATGTTTAAAATATGCATAAAATGACGAAAAACAAAGTTAATTAAGCTCCAATTATAAAATACTTTCTCGTAATAAATGAGGTCTGATCCTTCTACGAAAACCTGCATATTCTGCCTATTTTCGCCTATCCCCAAGTTTGTCCGGTGAAATCTACCTCCGCCTTCCGGCGTGCCGAGAGGACTCTTTGTATACCCCACCAAACTATATCATACGGTTGACAAACAAAATTATATTTGAAGAACCAAACTTATATTCTATATGGATAAAAATGTATTTAACAAGTTGGGCGACTGCCATGTTGGATTTTCAAAGCAATTGAATTACATTATGCACCATATTGTCCAGGTCAAAATACATACAGAATTTGTTATGCCAAGTATCACTGTGCTAGGTTGATTAGGTCGCCAGGAAAGGCGATTCTATTTCAATAATTCATAAAGCCACCATATTGGTTCCTTGCTTGTCACAATTCCGATATGCATATTGATAAACCTCAATCACGGCACAAATTTTCAGGCTTATGGCTGTGATAGGCTCAGAGGAAAGGCAATTAAATTTCATAATTCGGTGGCCTCATATTTGTCTCCCTGTTGTCACCTTTCCTAAAACTTACAGTGAACATGTTTTATAATTCTCTGCCATGATTAATGTTGCAAATGCAATCATATTTTGAAAATTCTTGGAGTTGAAGATGGTAGAAGATGTTCGTGAAGAGCGCCACTGTGATGAGCAGCAGCATTAGTGAGAACAAACCAAGCGTAAGTCAGAGTTCAACAGAAGCGTGACCTCACTTCTAACTGCCTCATTCAAGAAACATTACAAGATATCTCAATATGAGGACGATATATTCCCATTACGCGACTAGCAGAGCTCGACTTTATGAACTGGAGTTGCTACAACACGGTACGTAAATAAGCTGAAGGTCCTTGGTGTGTGGTGGATGTACATCATTACTATCCAGCTATTGTTATTCGGGTGAGCTGTCCTCACCACCCCGAAGCAAATGGGTTCGATTTCCGGCCGGGTCCTATAGCTAAATTCCCTCACTCGGGGATTTGGTGTTTGTCACGTTTACATGAAGGAATTATAAGAGCTGTTAAATGATACGTCAATCAATACGTATTTTAAGTATTAATGATGATTAGGGCCCGGATTCTTAGGTTTTTACCTATTTATTTCCAGGCTATGTAATTCGCAAATTTCAACTTATATGTTCGTTTCACACTTCTTGGAGCAGAATATGTGAATTTCATTTCACCTAAAAAAAAAAATTAAAAAAAAAATTGAGGGGTTGACACCTAAAATAACCTAAATGTTATTTCCCCATTGAAATGCATCGTAAAATTATTTTCACTGCGATTACAAGCAGTAGGACGGACATAGTTCAGGTTACTACCGTTAATTGCAGTACGAGGATGATGATAATTGTTGGTTTAAGGGGCCTAACATCTAGGTTATCGGCCCCTAATGGTTTGGGTGAAAGATGAGATGAGAATGAAAACTATAACTAATACTAACTACAAACTTACATACCAGAAGAAGAAATTGTAAACAAATAAAGGGTTAAGGCAAATGAAGGACAGGAAGAAATGAAATGCCCTCAACCCTCGAAGAATGAGGATTGAGGGACTTAGGAAGGAGAGCCATGAAAGGCAGATGGGAAAGGGGAAAGAGGGGCCCGTCCCAAAGTCAGTGGAAATAAAGGGGAAAAACGGACCCAGCTCAGGAATCCCTTGGGATCGCCAACTCCCGAGCTCACCAGCCGTTAGCCCCTGAGGGTGTAGAAATATCCAGGGTGCACCAGAAGTGGTGGGGCTACATACACCCAGCCTCCTTGAGGGCCATGAGCAGAAGGCAGGAGATAACATGAAAATAAAAAGAAAGCCGATCCCTCGCAGAAAGAGGGAATCAAGAAAGATGAGGCAAGGGCCAATTAAGGCGAGAAAGAAAGAGACTCCCTAAGCCTCAGATACCCTAATACCGTCGGGATAGGAAGAGAACAAGAGTTGACCAAGAGAGGCCGACAGGAAAGAAGACGGAGAGGAGCCCGGCATAAGTAAGTGACAATGTAAAGTTTTGTGAAATAAGTTCAAAAATAAATTTCACAAAATTAAGAAAAACAGGAAATTATTTCTGCCTCTATTGATCCTGGAAGAAAAACCTAAAATAACCTATTTTTAGAATACACGAAACCTAAAGTGAAGGTTTAAGCCACCTAAAAATCCGGGCCCTAATGGTAGATGTTTCGACCTACGTTGAGGTCTTCTTTAGCCAGTAATAAAAATAGAAGATTGTTGAAAAAAATGTTCTAAATATTACTCTATTATTCTTTTATTCTTACGCAACATACATATTAGAACATAGTTCTTCAACAATCTTCTATTTTTATCACTGACTGAAGAAGACCTCAACGTAGGTTGAAACATGTATCATCATTAATACTTAAAAATTTTATTTTTATTTTTTTAGCGTATGGCTTTTAGTGCCGAGATTGTCCGAGGACATGTTCGGCTCGCCAGTTTGTAGCTGCTTCTATGCGGATACCCATTGGGTGAGCTACGAGTACCGTCGCGTGTGGAGTGTTGTCTGGGGAGGAAAGTTTGAATGTTAGGACGAGGAGTTGGAAGGTAGCGGCTGTGGCCTATAGTTAGGGACCAACCACGGCATTTGCCTGGAAGGAAGATGGGAAACCACAGAAGACCATTTTCAAGGTGGCCAGCGAAGAGATTCGAACCTCCTCGCCTCCCGGATGTGAGCGACTGCCTGCAGCCATGCCGTAATGACCACAGCTAACTCACCAATACTTAAAATAGATATGTATTAATAAGTACTGATTGACGTCATCTTATAATTCTTCTATCAATACAGATCTCTAATTAATACTTGGATATCATGGCAAATGTATTTGCATTCTATTTCATGAAGGAAAGAATGACACACCGAAAATAAAGTAAAAACAGCACTAGACGAGAAAAGTAACATAAATAATAAAAAATAAATAAACAAGTAGTTCCACGAAGAACAAAATAGCCTATTCTCATATATCCTATTGATCTTCTCCATTAAAATCTTCCCCGTCTATTAAAATGATTTTCCATGTTATGTACCTAATAGCCTTTGGCACACGACCTGTGTTATGAAAAAGTATAGAGCTGCAATTTCAAACTCGAAACTCAATATGCATAAGTTGTAGTAATTTCAGACATTTATTTATTTATTTATTTAGCGTATGGCAATAAAGAAACTGAATTACAACATAATATATTGAACCCTTGCAAAGAAGCATATGAGACTTAATTTCGGGGGGTGTAACAGTCCATTTCGTAAAGTTGTTGTTAAGCGCTTCTTATAACATGCAGGGTATCATATGACAAAATAACATGCAGGGAAAAGTGAATACCAGGATTAAAACATATGAATTTAATAGCAGATTAACAAATGTACACTATTTACAACAAAAACAAAACAAGGTCTCCCAAATGACACCCACTTGAATTAAATAAAAATGCCAAATTAGGCCTGATCTCAGGAGAGATCGTAAACATCTGGACCAAATGTCCCAAAATACTGCAATGACATGTGCGTGTGCGGCTTTTCTACATGCGTTGCGATGTGTACAAATTAATGCGAGATTCGTTACCATCCAGTAAACCTTCAGGGGACGAATCTGCATTGTCTTAGAGCTAGACAGACACGAGGAACCAACTAAACACTAATTAAACTAATCCGACACTTCCTACACTAAATAAGACAAAATAATTTCCGCATGAAATTGGAATCAAAGAACTGCCGTAGCAAACTACACTAACGCCTAAAATTAGGACTTTTCAAATCAACACAAGTAAATCAACACGTGACCAATCAAGAAAAATACACATATAGCCGCTTGCCATTTTTACATAAAATACTACATACGCCCAACGGTGTCACAACAGACAAAATCTATCAATGAAATGAGTCATAGAAATCACTAGGCTCAAAGCCAACATTTACATCTTAAAACAAATATTTCATTTCATACGATATGCGGTAATTTGTAACGGACATGGCGAACTCCCAATTAAAATTATGATCCAATACCATTAAAAGAAAAGGTTTGCTACAGATTGCTTACAGGGGTCAGTCGGTCAGCTGGACTGCCTAAACGATGAATCAACAGACATAGACGGGCGCAAAGTGGAATCTGCACATCTGTCAACCCACGTCTCAATTACCTCGACCTGCCGTAGCAATGGCTCGAGTCTCGAAGAAGCGTGCTCCAATAGCACATAATATACGTGTGTGTGTCAAAATAAAATATCTTAGCATTTCCCAAGGAAATCCAAGAATCAGCATAGGACAAGGTACAGTAGCCTCGGAGAGCGCTCTGCCTTTTCATAAAGAACACAACCACAATATTTGAGGGCGGTAGGCACATACTACCCCTCATCACGAAGAATCAATACATACACCTTGACACAATACACACACCAGAATCACACGTATGGGTTTGATAGAAACCTGAAATAAAGGACATAACATATTTTCCACCGACTTGCGCTCCCAATCTAGTCCGTGACTAAAGAACCTGAAAAGGACACAAAAAAACTCAAAAATATAGAACTAAGGTGTTCTACAGTGACATCTTAACTTGTTGCGCTCGGCAACCCTAGTATGAATAAAAACCTGTTCGTAAAGCATCTAACAACTTTTACCCCCTTCTCCTACTAAAATGAATTTGAAATAAAGCACCATTTATCGACCACGACGAATTTCGCATTCGCATGAATAAAATCAAAATACACACGCCGTGCATACTAATAATGACTCATAAGAAAAATATACAATCAAACAAACATTTTGACCACGTGCCAACGTACATTTAAATATAACAGTGTCGGCGCACAAAAATCTAAATACACAAGAAAAACAATGAATAAAATATTTAATACGTTCCCGCGTCTAATCTAGCTACATATTGAATAAATCAATGGTTTGTACATCACCGTGCAGCTTGTAGAAATTCAACCTCCATCCCAAGGCATTTCCCCACGGGAAATCTACTCGTTCATCGTCGACGTTCTGGTAGAGGCGTAGCACTTCATTCCACCAATCGACCTTCCTGTAGACATCTTGGCGTGGCTTCTTGGAAAGAAATGTTCAAAGTTATTAGTCTGCCTAGCTAGAATCGCTATGAGCTACTGACTTTCACTCAAAATTGTCCTGGGCGATTACTCAACGTTGAACTGGCCCTATCTAAGCATTTGCTTACTTCACACCCATATATACATCACACAAAATATAACACAACATTTACAGACAGTATTACACTCTTCGTTCACCACGCAACTGGCTTTTAACAAGTCTCTCAAATTACGTCTACCGCGTAGCGCTTATCTCAACTAGAGATCCCCCTCCGCTAAGCGTGCACTCTGCTCCCAAGAGCACAAATAAAAGTTCGTTCAGACAGACGTGAAGTATGCTCACTAGAGCCTGATAAAATCGTGTCTCAAACTGGCGTGAACGATGCTCCTCGGAGCCCGATAAAGTTGTGTCTCAAACTACACATCACCGATCAATTTATAGAAACTGACAGAAAGGAGTGGAGAGGGGGCAATTTGTGAAAATAATCTGTAGTTTTCAACTCACAGACTTGGGGCTAGTATCAATCTTCTTCTTTTCATCCAAACGTCTCAATGGACTCATGCGGAATCCTATCGCATCGGCGGTTCTTCATACACGTGTTTTAGCGCCTTTTTTATGGTACGCAAATCTCCGCGTGGTTTAGGCGTCCTCTCTCCTGATTCGCTGATTCAATCGTGTATCAGTTGGAACTTCACCTCTGGCACGCCCAAAATAACCTGACCTGGATGCGCGTTCACCCTGAATTTGTCCTTGAACTCGGCTTACCCGGTCATCGTCAGGAATAACTACCACGCTACTTCTGTTGCAATCGTTGCGACACACTACCTGTCTTCCCTTAGTCAATCTCCAACATGCTCTGCCTGGATATCAGTAATAATAGTAATAAAAATCGTGATGACTTATTGATCGGCAAATCAATAAGGGTTCATTTATCCTCAGCAAGGTTTTGAAATTCGAAGCAAGTGATTGATTTGGATTTTTAAAACAATGTCCACAGTAGTATAGATAACATCACTTACGTACCTCAATCGTCTCTGGGTGTGCATTCCACTGTCCCAATTAGTGTGCGCGCTTCTCGCTGCAATATGCCCCTCTGAGATGTCATTCACACGTCTCGCTCGAACTTCCCCCTCTCGTTCACATAATTACAACTTCTGCCAGACCTGCCGTCTTGTTTACAAACAAAGCTCGCTCTCTCAGGTATGACGTAGCCACGTACATTTGAGTGTGGGCTCTCAAATTAATTTTTGCAATATGATTCTGCATTCCTCGTCCTAATTACTCATCAAATGGTTCCCTTCTTCTTCTGCTCCCATCTTCTTCCGCTATCGTCCTCTTCTTCTGCTACCGCCTTCTTCTTCCGATATCGTCCTCTTCTGTACCATATTTCCAGACCCTTGCCTGAAACTTCGTCCCGCGAATTTCTTCTGCTATTTTTCCGCTTTTCCTCCTGTCTTGTCACCTTTTCTGTATCCTCGTTACTCTGATTGTCGGGATTTCTTCTGTTTTTCATGGCTCGTCCCCACTTCTCTTGCTATGTTTCCTCTTCTGCATTTAATTCGTCCAAATATTTTTGCGACTCAGCGTAACGCTTGTTCCATTCATCACGGAAATCTCCCTGTTTTTTTTGCCAATAATTCCTCTGATTATTCCATCTGCCGTCCCCGTTCCTTTGATATGGTCTATCCTGCCTTTGGTTGCCTCTCCAGTTAGTGTTTTCTCGCTGGTACGTCCTCTGATTGTGATTGTTGTACTGATTGTTGTAATTATCACGGTGATTTTGGAAGTTCCTATTTTTATTATTATTATATTGGTTTCGACCGTCGAATTCCTGCCGTCTGGGCGTAAATTGCGTGCTAGTGGACTGTGCCTTCGTCTGATTGCTCTGACTTTGACCGTTTTGATGCCCCTGAACTATTTCTGCAGTGTTCACGCATTCTATATTCCGTCTCCTGGTCTGCGGACTGACCATACTCGTTTCGTCCAAGTGGCGGAGTATCTCCTCGGCCTGAACTGCGGTTTTGATATTTCCTGCCACTAAAAATTGCTGTATGTTCATCGGAAGCTGCTTGCCGATAGTTAATACCATGTTTTCCTCAGAAGGCGGCTCGTCAAAATCCCGGAATTTCACTAGCTGCTGACTAGAAAACTCAGAAAACCTTGTAGGGTGTGTGCTATGGTATTTCCTGGTATATAAGTCCATCCTCAACCCCTGCTGCAGTGAAGGACTCCAGAACTTCCTCAAAATTGCTTCTTTAAACTGGGCCATGTCATTAAACGTATACTTGAAGCTTTCAAACCAGATTAAACTTGGACCCTCTAAAAATTTCTCCACCAGACGAAGCTGTTTTGCGGGACTGACGTGTTAGTCATTAAAATAATCATCCAGCTGGCGCAAGGATGCTTTTGGAGTAGATCCTGAATTTTCCCTGAATTTGACTGGTTTAAAATCATTTCCCCTAATTACCTGTATGACTTGGGCAGGTGCCACACCAGGTTGTGGAGTTGACGTCTCCCCTCTGTAATTTTGGAATGTGTCGCAAGTTACCTTTGGACTCTGACCTCGGCTCGTATCCTCAGCTAGCTTCGACCCCTCCGGACTTCCAATATTTCCATGTTTCCCTACTGAATTTTCTGAAGAGAATAAAGTGGCATTCTCTAAAGATCTTATCTCATTCTTAACGATGAGGTCTGCGTGTTCTTGGAGCTTGGACTTGATACTTTCCTCCAGAGCCTGTATTCTAGAGTTATTCTCGCCTAGCCTCTTTAATATAGTCAGCCTATCTCCTTTAGTCTCATTCACCTGCTGTTCCCAATCTTTCCGGATCCTACTCTTCAAATTGTTAATTTTTTCTTCGTTGCTTTCCTGATTCTTCTCAAGCTGTTTCCCTATTTCTTGTATCTGCTTCTGAGTTTTAATTGATTGTTCTCCCATTTCTTTCTGATTCTTATTTAACTGTTCTCCTATTTCTTTCTGATTCTTAATTAACCCTTTGGGGTCCAATTGATTTCCCGCCTGCATCCTGCACAGGTCCAATTTAACATTAGGCAAGTATGGGAAGGAAATACTCACATAAGTAAAAAGCTGAATTTTTACATTAAAAATATGAACAGCAAATGTATTTATTATCAGTCAAGTTAACTACATTATCAGCGATATTTTTTCAAAGTATGGCACTTCCGGAAGCATTTGTTTGGGTGTAGTCCTGGGTTCCCTGGACAGGTCTCACAATAAAATTATGTCTCCTTTCTGCCACCTTTCACCTTCCTGTCGGAACACACGGCACAGTCCTTGGTCATCTTGTCCTCACGAGCAGCTATGATGTGTAGCTTCCCGTTCAGTCGAAATTCTTCGTCACAGCTGCTCCGTCGGCCGCGTTTACGGGCATTTTTGTTCCTAACGTCCCCAACAAGCCCCATGATAACTTGGTCCCTGAAAGTCATATGTTTCATTTTGGGCTTATTTTCTGCCTTTCGCTGAAAATTATATAGATGAAAACTGTTCAACAAAGCAACTTCTAACAACCAGAAATACAATTTCCTCCACCACTTCAGGCCTTTCACTACAAAAACGGTCACCTTCTTCATAAACTTTCCATTCGTCACATCCTACATCACCGCTTTCATCACTAACTTCCGCCTCAATTTCCTCCTCCTCTCTCTATATATCATTCTCACATTCGGGAATACTAATGTCACTATAAGAATCCGTAAACAAATCATCATCATCATCATCAATATCGCCACTGTCACATAACTGTTCGTAAATATCATCGGGCTCCATGCGGCTTGTGGACGCCATGTTGTTAACAAAAGTAAACACAACTGTGGCAGTGAGTAACTATCTCCAAAGAAAATACAATTCAGCTTCAAGAAATTAAACAGCAGATGGCAGTAGGTACCAGAGAAAGGCCTAGGCTGTATACTGTGTAAAGCTCGGCGCCATTTTTGATCCAGCATGCGAAATATATAACCTTAAAGTTGTGTCGAACTAGGTCCGACATAGGACCGGAACTGAAAATTAACGATGTCGGACTGAGTCCGACATTGGACCCCAAAGGGTTAACTGTTCTTCCATTTCTTTCTGATTCTTAATTAACTGTTCTTCCATTTCTTCTCGTTTTGCTCTTGATTTTTACTTAACTGGTCTTCCAGGTTTTTGCGCAAATGCATCCTTTCTTTCTCCGTTTTTATCTCCAGTTTGTCAAGTTCCTTTATCAATCCTAACACATTGTTGTCGACTGAATTAATCTGCTCCTGTATGTAAATATTCTTCGCCTCTATTCTGTTGAATTGCCCTTGTAATTCATCCTGCGTGCTTTTGATCCCTGCCGTGTTGTTCACGCATGCTGTCTCGATTTGTTTCAGTTTGGCGGCTACCATTCCATCTAACTGTACTAGTTTGTCGTCAAATTTAGATTCTAGTTTCTTGATTTCTCCTAATTGTCTTGAATTATTCTCTGCCACCTCCCCCGCCAGTTTCTCTAATTCTACTTTAGTACTCTGATTTATTTCAAGGGTGATCCTCTCTAATTGAACTGTTTGTTAGGTTGCCTGCTCTGATAACTTATGGTTTAGTTCAACTAACTGTTTATTATTATTATCACTCTGTTCACGTAATTGAGTAGTTATGTTATTTAACTGTTTATCATTGTGCTCTCGCAACTCGTGTAATTGTTTATCGTTCTGTTCACGCAACTCGTGTAATTGTTTATCGTTATCCAATTTCTGGATTTGCAATTGGACCGTAATGTTACTGTTCACGTCCTGTAATTGTTTATCACTCTGTTCACTCATGTTTTTTTAACTGTTCCTCCGTCTTTGCAGACATTTGCACAGACATCTGCTCCAACAACACTTTCATCTCCTCGATGCTAGCCATCGAAAAACACACAAATATATTCTAAGAAAATAGTGTCATGCAATGGGATTTCAGTCGTACACACACACATGTCTTGATATTTAAATATTACATTGATTCTAATTTAAATAAATTTTCAGTAATCAAAATCTTACTGAATAATGACTCTTATTTCCAAACAACAAAATAATTCCCTTGTGATCGGCTTTTAAATTCCTAACTAACAGAATTTACGAAAGACACTAAATTTAAAGTAAGGCAACACCTTCCTGCTTTAGACTGAGTTCACTAAATATGCACATTTTCTAATTTTAAGCCGGGCGCCAGAACAAGTTATCAACAAACACAATATCAATTTCTAACCTTGTTCAACATTTCTAACTTTAAGAACTCAGTGATTTTACTGATACACATGGTGGTACAACTTCGCCTCAATTTACTGAATTTACTCTTGTCCTGCTAACCTGGCATCATTTCTCAGCGAAATAATTATGAGGTCAACAAAGAAACAACAACAACAATCCCCACTTGGGCAGCCATTTTTGATATATGAACCCTTGCAAAGAAGCATATGAGACTCAATTTCGGGGGGTGTAACAGTCCATTTCGTAAAGTTGTTGTTAAGTGCTTCTTATAACATGCAGGGTAACATATAACAAAACAACATGCAGGGAAAAGTGAATAACAAAACAGATCAACAAATTTACACTATTTACAACAAAAACAAAACAAGGTCTCCCAAATGACACCCACTTGAATTAAATAAAAATGCCAAATTAGGCCTGATCTCAGGAGAGATCGTAAACATCTGGACCAAATGTCCCAAAATACTGCAATGACATGTGCGTGTGCGGCTTTTCTACATGCGTTACGATGTGTACAAATTAATGCGAGATTCGTTACCATCCAGTAAACCTTCAGGGGACGAATCTGCATTGTCTTAGAGCTAGACAGACACGAGGAACCAACTAAACACTAATTAAACTAATCCGACACTTCCTACACTAAATAAGACAAAATAATTTCCGCATGAAATTGGAATCAAAGAACTGCCGTAGCAAACAACACTAACGCCTAAAATTAGGACTTTTCAAATCAACACAAGTAAATCAACACGTGACCAATCAAGAAAATCACACATATGGCCGCTTGCCATTTTTACATAAAATACTACATACACCCAACGGTGTCACAACAGACAAAATCTAACAATGAAATGAGTCATAGAAATCACTAGGCTCAAAGCCAACATTTACATCTTAAAACAAATATTTCATTTCATACGATATGTGGTAATTCGTAACGGACATGGCGAACTCCCAATTAAAATTATGATCCAATACCATTAAAAGAACAGGTTTGCTACAGATTGCTTACAGGTGTCAGTCGGTCAGCTGGACTGCCTAAACGATGAATCACCAGACATAGACGGGCGCAAAGTGGAATCTGCACATCTGTCAACCCACGTCTCAATTACCTCGACCTGCCGTAGCAATGGCTCGAGTCTCGAAGAAGCGTGCTCCAATAGCACATAATATACGTGTGTGTGTCAAAATAAAATATCTTAGCATTTCCCAAGGAAATCCAAGAATCAGCATAGGACAAGGTACAGTAGCCTCGGAGAGCGCTCTGCCTTTCCATAAAAAACACAACCACAATATTTGAGGGCGGTAGGCACATACTACCCCTCATCACGAAGAATCAATACACACACCTTGACACAATGCACACACCAGAATCACACGTATGGGTTTGATAGAAACCTGAAATAAAGGACATAACATATTTTCCACCGACTTGCGCTCCCAATCTAGTCCGTGACTAAAGAACCTGAAAACCTGAAAAGGATACAAAAAACTCAAAAATATAGAACTAAGGTGTTCTACAGTGACATCTTAACTTGTTGCGCTCGGCAACCCTAGTATGAATAAAAACCTGTTCGTAAAGCATCTAACAACTTTTACCCCCTTCTCCTACTAAAATGAATTTGAAATAAAGCACCATTTATCGACCACGACGAATTTCGCATTCGCATGAATAAAATCAAAATACACACGCCGTGCATACTAATAATGACTCATAAGAAAAATATACAATCAAACAAACATTTTGACCACGTGCCAACGTACATTTAAATATAACAGTGTCGGCGCACAAAAATCTAAATACACAAGAAAAAAATGAATAAAATATATAAAACGTTCCCGCGTCTAATCTAGCTACATATTGAATAAATCAATGGTTTGTACATCACCGTGCAGCTTGTAGAAAATCAACCTCCATCCCAAGGCATTTCCCCACGGGAAATCTACTCGTTCATCGTCGACGTTCTGGTAGAGGCGTAGCACTTCATTCCACCAATCGACCTTCCTGTAGACATCTTGGCGTGGCTTCTTGGAAAGAAATGTTCTAAGTTATTAGTCTGCCTAGCTAGAATCGCTATGAGCTACTGACTTTCACTCAAAATTGTCCTGGGCGATTACTCAACGTTGAACTGGCCCTATCTAAGCATTTGCTCACTTCACACGCACATATACATCACACAAAATATAACACAACATTTACAGACAGTATTACACTCTTCGTTCACCACGCAACTGGCTTTTAACAAGTCTCTCAAATTACGTCTACCGCGTAGCGCTTATCTCAACTAGAGATCCCCCTCCGCTAAGCGTGCACTCTGCTCCCAAGAGCACAAATAAAAGTTCGTTCAGACAGACGTGAAGTATGCTCACTAGAGCCTGATAAAATCGTGTCTCAAACTGGCGTGAACGATGCTCCTCGGAGCCCGATAAAGTTGTGTCTCAAACTACACATCACCGATCAATTTATTAGAAACTGACAGAAAGGAGTGGAGTGGGGGCAATTTGTGAAAATAATCTGTAGTTTTCAACTCACAGACTTGGGACTAGTATCAATCTTCTTCTTTTCATCCAAACGTCTCAATGGACTCATGCGGAATCCTATCGCATCGGCGGTTCTTCATACACGTGTTTTAGCGCCTTTTTATGGTACGCAAATCTCCGCGTGGTTTAGGCGTCCTCTCTCCTGATTCGCTGATTCAATCGTGTATCGGTTGGAACTTCACCTCTGGCACGCCCAAAATAACCTGACCTGGATGCGCGTTCACCCTGAATTTGTCCTTGAACTCGGCTTACCCGGTCATCGTCAGGAATAACTACCGCGCTACTTCTGTTGCAATCGTTGCGACACACTACCTGTCTTCCCTTAGTCAATCTCCAACATGCTCTGCCTGGATATCAGTAATAATAATAATAAAAATCATGAAGACTTATTGATCGGCAAATCAATAAGGGTTCAATATATACGAAATTAATTTAACTAAGTCATTAAATTTATAATTTAATATCTAAATTCTCTATCCATTGAAGGGCTGCCTCTGTCACTTCATAGAAATCGTTAAGATTTCCAGGGTACGCTCGACGGCTGCAACTTGATATAATGTGTTGGATGGTCTGATGTTCAATGCCACACTCACATTGGGGAGATGGGACCTTTCCCCAGCGGTGAAGACTCTCTGCGTAGATGCCATGGCCTGTTCGAATCCTGTTAATATTTCAGACAAGAAACATTTAAATATTGTTATAAGTAAGCAAAATGATCTTCAACGGTACTAGTGCATATTCATGTCGAACCTTTCATGGAAAACATGTTACACGATGAGGCTTATCTACAATACACGAATACAGCACTAAGGAGTTGTGTAGTCTACTGGTTTGTCATCTTACCGAGACACAGGTTCAATAGAACACAGTAAAACGTGTTCTTTTCCGTTATGACCATGCGTATAATCGATAATTTACGATGTCTGCCACAGAAAATCGGGGTAGACGACCTTGGTGTCTTAATACAATCTCCATTAACGCCATTACAGTGAGAAATTATGTGCTAAAATATCGGTATTGGTGATTAAGACTTCTCCCGGAGATGGTATCTTTCTGTAACGGGGTTATTTTAAGAAACGTCAAATGCACGCCTTTTAGGTTTTACGAAAATTAAGATACAGAATTTAGTGTCATTAGATAATTATTATTATAATAGCTTATCATAATAATCTTCTCATCAATCGCTAAAATAGGATACGGGAAATAAAAAATAAGCGTTTTAAAATGTTTAACTTTTGCCATCTTTAATTTTTTAAACCATTAAATAGGATATGCTTCTACAGTATATTAAGCTCTGAATAAAGATTCACTGTGCTAAGTTTCATTTCTCCCGGGTAATTAGACTTGCAGAAATGTCATTTGAAATCTTGGAAAATCACTTGCCACCATGTTGTTTTTGTATTTCTCAAGATTTGGAAAGTCACATATATATGTAACACCACCGAAAGTTTCAGTTTAATTGCTTAAATAGTTTCGGAGACTGTAAACCGGTGAAATATATCGCATGGACGCCACGTAGGATTGTTTCATACATACACTATAGAGTTATATGCCAGCAGATCAATATTATAATGGTAGTTCATTATACCGACCTACATTTTTGTCGCTTGTTTAGGACACGAGAAATGAAAACGTCATATTAAAAATTTGCACAGCTGCCATTCTTAAAAATTGAATTAATCTAGATGGACGCCAATATGTTAAGCCTGGTATGAAGACACACCGTGCAAATTTCACAGCGCTCGGATGATAAAGTCAAGAGAAAATTTCAATTAAATATTTAAATTTTGCGTCGCCACCATGTTGATTTCGTACTCATCTGGTTCTTGAAAGTCCCATAATTGAACATGTTTGAATTGCCTCTATGATCATACACAATTTTAGTTTGATTGTTGTAAGAGATTCGTAGATATTGAGAACCGGTGAATAATTTCGAATGATCACCATGTTGGATTGTTTTGTACCAGTAAATGAAGGTTATTACGTAGATTAATTATACATATGTTGACTTTGATTGCATGATAACGACACAAGAAACGATAACGTAATTTTAGAATTTTGCACAGCCGCCATTTTGAGGGTATGAAAACAATTGAATTAAATTCAATGTCAATAGATTAAATCTTGTATAAATATTTAACGTAGCAAATTTAATTGCGCTCGGATGATTAAATCGTTAGAAAAGTATATTAAAAATTTTGACTTTGCTTGGTCGCCATGCTGGTAGTGCACTTAACATAATATTCACTATTGCTATGCAAAATTTCAGGATGATATAAGTAATAGTTTTGGAGATATAGAATGCCAGTGAAATACTTCACACCGCCGCCATGTTGAGCAACATGCTAGAGAATGAGGGATCGTTCACTGGCCCCTAATTACTGGCCATTCCTCAAACTGAGATTTCTGATGGTGGAAACATGTACTGCAGAAGCAAGAAAGCTAGATTAGTTTTAAGCGGATCTTTACCTTTGTTGTCCTTGCTGCTTTTCAGTTGGTCAGCACGATTGTGTCCAATAAATTGGGTGGGATACAAAAATATAAATATGCAAAACACTCCTGGAAAAAATACATATATTAGTTAGTTAACATTGCCCATTTAAGTGTGATAATTAACTAATATATGTAATTTTTTCCAGGAGTGTTTTACATATTTATATTTTTGAATCCCGCCCAATTCATTGGGCACAGCCGTGTTGACGGACTGAAAAGCAGCAAAGTTAATTTGTATAGGCAACACTGAAAAATTAATGGCTTCATATTCCACGGATCTTTACCATGTAATCATACGTATGAGACCTGTGTTTTACTTGGAATCCGAACCACTGGACATGATTTTAACTTCAAAATTTGCACGTGCCTGAAACAAGATAGTATCCGCCAATGCGGACCATCGTGGTTGGGGATAAGTTATTATACACCCAACAGTAATATACTATGAAGCCATTAGTATGATTGTGAAGTCCTGATTGCTCGGAAGTGTGACGCATTCCTGTAACTGTAATTCGTTTTCCAATGTAGCCTACTTCGCATTTGTCACATTTGCATTGATAGCAAGTATTAGGTGGCAGCTACTTATTTTTAGTTTTTAATAAAAATACTCACTCTCCAAAGATGTATTATTTCTATTTCACACTCTCGTTATTCATTAAGGTGGTTGTTGTTTCACTTAAGGACTTGCGATATCGTCATCTGGCTCATGCACGTGGTTACGATCGGATCTGTATGATTGAAGAAAAATATTTCGGGACACAAATTGTAGCTACCTTTCTGAACGTTCAAAACGCCACGATCATCCTGATCGCTTCCCACACTATTTTACTGTTGGGCATATACCCCTTGCCTTTACCCAAGGCCGCTCGGGTTTTGTTATTGGCTGATGCATATGAGATATTCGAAATTAAATTATGTCTCGTAGTTAGGATTCCGAGAATTAGGAAGAAGGAGGTCGTAATCTTAAGTTGGGCAAAATCTCCGCAATGAGAGTGAGAAAACACTGAAAACCACTAATATCCTGCTTTGAACTCATTTCTTTAGGAATATCACATTATATCAATAGAAACTTCGGAATGACTTTCAGTCCATTGGGAGATTTTAGTGTCATACTAATGGCTTCTAGAAGTGTATTACTGTTGGGTGTATAATAACTTGCCTCCTACCACGGTGGTCCGGATTATGTATCAACCATCCCGGCATTAGTCGCGTCTCTAAGAGAGAGCAGTTCTTTAGCGGCGATCTCTTAGATCGCCTAGTTGTAAAATTAATTTAAATGTCCTTATATAGTATTAATATCATCTAGACTGAATGGAAGTAATATAAAATAGACCAGAAACGTATGTTGGTATGATCAGCTTAAAATAAGTATTCATATGATACTATTTGGAGGGAAGAGTAAGAGTTACACTTGAATTGCCTTTCTCCAGCGTCATTTGCAAAATAATGTTTTATGTAATGTATGTTGAAGCCTCCGTGGCTTAGGCGGCAGCACGCCGGCCTCTCACCGCTGGGTCCGTGGTTCAAATCCCGGTCACTCCATGTGAGATCTGTGCTGGACAAAACGGAGGCAGACAGGTTTTTCTCCGGGTACTCCGGTTTTCCCTGTCAAAATTTCATTCCAGCAACACTCTCCCCTATAATTTCATTTCATCTGTCATTCATTTAATGATTTCCCCAGAGGAGTGCGTCAGGCCTCGGCAGCCGCCACAGTTCATATCCTCGCCGCTAGATAGGGGCTTCATTCATTCCATTCCTGACCCGGTCGGAGACTGGAAGCAGGCTGTGGATTTTCATTTTCATGTAATGTATGTTGTAAGACTATTCCAAACATATTCATTCTATCGCCTATGATTCCAACAACACATCAAACCTAATGAAAGGCCAACTACGCCCATCTGTAATAAGGATATAATGATATCTGCAAGGACTCCCGCAAGTGTCACGGCAATCTGTGAGATCAAGCTAACTCCTGCATGTAATACTATTGACAGGCAGGGGATATGAATCACACTGACTGGTTCCAACCACCAAGCTATGAAGATAGTGGAGGGGTAGAGACAGGCCTGCCACTCTTCACGAAGCAATGAATAAAAACGTCCCTTCCCGATCTGTCAGATCAGCTGCGACTAATGCCGGGATAACAAGACAAGGTGCTATACGTCCAACAGTATCAGGACGATGGCAACGCTTTGACCGTTCAGAAAGGTAACTGCAATTCGTTTCCCAAAATATATTTTTAATCAGAGAGGTCCGATCATAATCTAATGCATGAGCGAGATGACCACGATGTCACAAGTCCCTAAGTAAAGTTGCAACCGTCTTAATGAATAACGAGAGTCTAAAGATAGCTTTGAAGCCACTTTTTAATGTTCCCTTATTAGCAATCAATATTGTAACATTCAGTCGGTCAATACAACTTCATTCCAATTACTGGAAAATATGAAAAATCTGTACTAATATAATAAAGCTGAAGAGTCTTTTTGTTTGTGTGTTTAAACGCGCTAATCTCTGGAATTACCAGTCGGATTCGAAACATTCTTTTTGTATATGATAGCCTGATTTAAGAGGAATAGTTTAGGCTATGTAGCATTAGGCTACACCTCTCAGGTAACCTTAAAGATTGATCCAGTTCTGTAGTAGTATTCATTATCATCCATAAAACAAATAAATCCACCGGGCAAAGCCGGACACTACTGCTAGTAACCCGATTTAAATTACATTTGATTAAGATTTATATACATTGTTACGGACTTCTATACTGTATATTGTTATTTCTTCAATAGACCGTAACAATATACATAAATCTTAATCATATGTAAGATATTTCAGGTTAATTTTCACATTTTCCAGTAATTGGAATTATTGAGTGTTGACCGACTGACAGCTACAATATTGATTATTACGAGAGCCTGGAATAGGAATATTACATCTTTGGAAACGAAACGAAATATAAGTAGATGCTTGAGGCCGGAACCGAACCTACACCTTCTCAGTTGTCTGTGTGAGCCCTATTCCAACTCTCGGAGTAGAATTAATTTCTTAGCAAATTCGGGAATAGTACACAGGACATTCGGGACAGGAGTCTTAAATATAACCCGAAACCACCACCAAATCGATTAAAAGAATTGTTGTATCTACAATCATTCAAAAAATCAATTAGCAACACAATTCTCATGCCAATTAGTGTGGTGGTGTTCTCTGTTGGAACTATGAATATCACATGATTTGAGTAGAACCTTCGGAATGGCTTACAGACCATTGGGAGGTTTTAGTGTCTCTGCAGCCACACTGTGCTCCAGCCTCCCTTGAGTGAAGTCACTGACAACACCTCTATTCCCTGTTCCACACGTGGTCACTTTACATATGCAGTAAATATAGCTTAACCCACGGGGGATCCACCACACCTGGTGTAGCGGTCACCCCCTGGCGCAGCTGAAGCGTTAGAGCAGGCCTTCTCAACCTGGCGCTCTTTAAATGAAATTTGGTGCCCTTGTCATACAAGCGAGCACAAGCTCCCCTCAGATCCAACCTTCAATTCAAAATCTATTGCATGACCAGAATAATAGTGTTTTGACAGTCAGAAATTTATCATTTTGTGTAATAGTATTTTTTAATCTACAGTAAAAATAATTGGACATCCCTGTCTTATGAGTAGGGCTCGGATTCGAGCATATTTGCATTTTTTTTCCTGAATAGTACACATTGAAAGAAGCCTTTCGGTGGTATTTTCACCTCTCTGGGACCAACAGAATTGAAATTTATCGAGCATATAAATGCATAAAACCGCGGTTTTCAGAATAGAAGCATATAAATGCATATTCTTGTGGTTTTCGTCTAAATAGTTTGTTTATCTTCGAATTCTCGTCCAAATTCGGGCCCTGACTATCCTTAAGGTTCGAAAACAGAAATAATTATTGAAAAGCCTATCTGGTGCGAATAATAGAACCGCAGGTTTTTAACCTTTAGTAAGGTCGTTCTCGTCATTGAAACTTTTATTGACTGATTTAAGAAAATCATTCAAAACTGAAAGCATAGAAAATTTCTTGTTGTACAGACCAATGCAGATCTATTTCATTGACTCGCCTAATTCTGAACATTTTGTAAATGAACTTTTAAACTGTAAATTTTATAAGAGCACTTCTCTTATATATACCTGAAAAACTTGAATGCGAGTATATTGCAGTGTATCATACATACTGTAGAATTAGAAAATAAAGCTCGTATATAAAGGTATGTTATTGTTTTTTTCGTTTCACTTTCCTTTCTATAGGGTGTTTAACGGTGCTTTTCGAGCATATTCTGCATATTTAACCGCATTTAATGGGGGGATCCGAGCATATCTATCGAGCATATAATGGGTTTCTCGAGCATATCAATCGAGCATAAAACACATGGTTTTCGAGCATATCTGGAGATTTTATCGAGCATATCGATCCGAGCCCTACTTATGAGTAACAAGAAATATTCTGATTCGACTCGACTGTCCACAAATAACTGTATTTTATCTGCAAGACACGTGAAAGCAGTTGCAGCATGATTGGTGAGCGGTGAAACCCCAGCTATTTCAGCACTTCTGAGGGCGGGAGAGAGAGATAGGCAAAGGAAATACAGGAGCATGTTTATTTCATTATTATTATTATTAGCGACTTCGGTGGCGTAGTCGGTAGCATGCTGAGCTTCTATGCCCAAGATAATGGGGTTCAAACCCGGCCGAAGTCATCGGATTTTTAAGAGCGTTAACATCCTTCAGTATGCCTTCCTTCGGATGGGAAGTAAAGCCGGCGGTCCCATGTCATAGATTTATGGCATGTAAAATAACCTTCCACTAATTAAACTTGTGTGAAGCTAAATTTGCAGGTTAGATTTCGTTGAAACGCTCTATCAAAGTTCCATCGTCCAAAACTAGGTGTCAGTGACATCTACTAGCAAAAGTTAGAACTACTTGAAATTGTGCGTAACTTGTAGCTCAACCCATTGGTGTCCGCGTTGAAGCAGCTACAGCCTATGGCGAGTCGAACATGTCCTCGGACACTCCCGGCACTAAAAGCCATGCGCTAAATAATAAATAATAATAATTATTGTATTTAATTTAATGGCACTTTGATACTTGGCGTGGAGAACTCCATATTATTTGCTCCTTTTGTTTGTTAGTGCTCTATCTAAAAATAACTTTCTTTGGTCGGCTATACTGGAAAATCGCGCATTACCTTTTGAGAGTAAGAAGGCTGTGAAATATTGTATTCTTGGCTGATATTGATCTTGACGGCGAAAAAAAAAAGAGGAAGTAAAAGCGAGTGAAGCAGAGCCGGTAAAAATTATTGGTGTCTGTAATTTCATAAAAGGATTGTAAAAGGGAACATTGACCGGGTAGGTTAAGAGTGTCTTCCACATTGTGGTGACCCTGACGTGATCCGTTGTTTCAACGCGAGTCAACTTTCTGAAGTGATAGTGGCAAGTAACTTGGGTATGCACTTAGTGATTTCTACTGCGTAATTCAGGTGAGCCCTATCATAATATTTGGTGCGATGGAAATACTTACAAAGAAGAGAAGAGTGACCAGAGCGTTTTTACGCGCTCTTATAACTATTTGAATCGGTTATTTGGTGAAAGTAATCCGGATGAAGGAACTATTAAGGTTAAGTTCAATACATTGATAAGACTTTCAAAAGACTTAAGTAATATTGAGAGTGAATGGTATGAACTAATCAATCTACAGGACGGGACACATGACGATTTTGATGCTGAATATGCTGAGTTAGAAGAGTATAAGGAAAATTCGACGAAGTGGAAGTGAAGTACAATGTGTTTCTCGCCAAGTTTATGGCCAAAGCACAAAGTGAAAATGCTATGTCGTGTTCGTCTCCAACTTCACGGAGGAAACTCAGGCTACCTAAAATAGAGCTTAAACAGTTCAACGGAAATGTTAAGGACTGGCTTGGATTTTGGAGCCAGTTTAGTAGAATCCATGAGGATAAAGAAATGCCTGAGGAGGACAAGTTTCAGAACTTGATACAGGCGATGGTTAGGGAGTCTAGGGCCAGAGAAATAATTGAGAGTTTTCCCCGAACTGCTGATAACTATCAAAAGGCTATTGATAGTCTGAGGAACAGATTTTGAAGGGACGAATTACTTACGGAGTATTATGTAAGAGAGCTTTTGGGGTTAGTTATCAAAAATTACAATTCGAGTAAGAACAGCTTAACTACACCTCAGCTTTATGATAAACTTGAGTCTTATTTAAGGGCATTGGAATCCATAGGTATGACGTCTGATAAATATGCAGCAATGCTGTTCCCCTTAGTGGAATCTTGCATTCCGGAAGAGACTTTGAGGGTTTGGCTACGCAATTCCACATCGTCCAGTCAGATGTCGACAGGCACGTATAGTGACAAGCTGAGTCTCCTTTTATCTTTCCTCAGATCTGAAGTAGAGGGGGAAGAAAGAATAACCATGGCAAAGTCAGGATTCCAAGTTTCGACCAAGACACCGAAGCCAAGATTCTTAAAGAATTCAGAAAATGAGGAGGAGGTACCTACTGCTCTCAATCTTCTGACTGGGAAGAACTTCAATCAATTACGAAGAGATGTCGACACTGCTAAGTGACTGTGAGGCCTTGATCAATTCTCGTCCGATCACGTATTTGCCTGAGAATCCAGATGATCTCATCCCTCTTACACCTGCAATGTTTCTGCAAGATGGCATTGGCATAGGAACTCCTGATTTGGATCAATTGGATTTAGTGAATTCATCTAAGAGATTCCACTATATGCAGCAACTGCGACAGGACTTACGGAAAAGATTTAGAGATGAGTACTTGATTCAATTGATTCAGAGACCTAAGAAAACTCCATCCACAATTGTGAATGTAGGGGATGTGGTGCTCATTGGATCTGATGGGAAGAAGAGGATCGAGTGGCCCATGGCACGAGTGTTGGAAGTGTATCCTGGAAAAGATGGTGTTGGAAGAGTTGCAAGACTGAAGACTGTTTCTGGTGAATTAACTCGACCAATGCAGAAGTTGTTCCAATTGGAGTGCTCTGCATTAGAGACTGTTGACACTGCTGAAAAGAACGATCTATCTGGGGAACTGGGTGCTTCGGAGAATGCTGATTCTCCTTTTCCGGGACTGGCTGCTTGCGATTCTAACAGTCATCCAGAAATGTCCACAAGGATAGTGGCAACCAGGAGTGGAAGAACGATTAAAATACCAAAAAAAACGTTGTATGTGAATTGTCATTGAACTTCCCAGACAGTGTGACTTTGTTAATATTAGATGTGTTATGTGCCATCAAAAGTGGGGAGGATGTGGAGAACTCCATATTATTTGCTCCTTTTGTTTGTTAGTGCTCAATCTAAAAATAACTTTCTTTGGTCGGCTATACTGGAAAATCGCGCATTACCTTTTGAGAGTAAGAAGGCTGTGAAATATTGTGTTCTTGGCTGATGTTGATCTTAACGGTGAAAAAACTAATAAGAGGAAATAAAAGCGAGTGAAGCAGAGCCGGTAAAAATTATTGGTGTCTGTAATTTCATAAAAGGATTGTAAAAGGGACCATTGACCGGGTAGGTTAAGAGTGTCTCCCGCACTTGGTATGGCATGGGGGTGGTGCTCACATTTTCAGAAGAATTGAGAACACCTAAGTTAGAGAGTCTGTAGGCGCTAACAAACACCACGCACAAGCATTGTATTTATCAGCAGGACATCAAGAATATCGATCAAATCATCTTTGATGTGCCTGCCCGATCTCCTGTACGTTGTCTTATCACTATAGTTTGTGCGTTTTGATTTTCTGCTTGGCGGTACGCCTGTTCAGTGATTGTTACACTACCCCATTCTTGGAAGTTGTTGAAATGGGTCATTTACCTCCTCAATGTTCTTTATTTTCTGATGGATTATAAACTGTAGCAAGTTACATTTCTCGCCGTACAATGCATGGCCTTCGTGAATTTACTCTTTACTTTATCGTTTAGTTATTGAAGAAAGATTTTCAGTCGGTCAACACAAATTGTGTCGAATTATATAAGTGGGAAAACATGTATTCATGCACCCTAAACCTAAAGAAATATTACATCAGATACTTATGTACAAAAATACTTAATTCGATAACATGTTTCGATCGTCAAGCGATCATCATCAGATCCGGTAACTCAGGCTTAGTTAATGTACGATGTCTATGAATTAAACGTATGCACAAATATATATATACAATGTTTAGATTACATAAGTTTATATAAACTTGCGTACCGAGTTAATCTTATTTGCAAATAAATTGCTCACTTCTAAGGTTGTTGCATTATTATTAACGTAGTTTAAGTATGTTTCCAAGTCCGCCCAAAGTGGTGCCACCTGTAGACTGTCACTAAAAAGACTAAAGTATTGGTTGTAAGTAAACATGTAATTCCACCTGTTAATCTAACAGTTGCTGGGACGAAACTGGAACAAGTTCAGCATATAAAATACCTTGGATGCATACTTGATCATATTGGAATAATGCTATTGAAATTATATCCCGCATTGAACAGGCAAGAGCTGCATTTAAGAAAATGAATAAACTACTGTTCAACAGAAACTTTAATTTCACTCTTCGTCTTCGTTTACTTTGATGTTACATTTTATCTATCCTGATGTATGGAGCTGAAGCCTGGACCCTCACGTAGAACACCAGTAAAAAACTTTCAAGCATTTGAGTTATGGTGCTACAGACGCATGCTCAGAATATCATGGATCGATAAAGTACGTAACACCGAAGTGCTCGAATGGCTGTACAAGGACCTGGAGGTCCTTCATACCATCAAAAGAACCAAGCTTTAATACTTTGGACATATCATTCGTAATGATAAATATACTGTACTCTCCTTCAGATCATTATTGATGGAAAAATTGAAGGTAAGAGTGGCCGAGGAAGGAGGAGGATATCCTGGCTAAGAAACCTACGTGAATGGTATGGACTCAACACTCCTAAATATCATGGCGACCGAGATGCATCGTGCGTAAAAGTGCTCCGTAGAATACCTGCCGAAACCGCAACATAACTCACAAATAGAGTCTGCTAGGGTGTGTATTATTAACTATATACAACTTAGTGAACATTTAGTCAACAGTCATGACCCTAAAAGCCGTCAATCAAAGAATTTCATCGTTTGAAGAAAAGCTCAAAGTATTTCAAACTCGCCTAGAGGGAGCCACCACAGCTGGAACGAGCACTTCTACCAACCTCAACTCCGTGAAAGTGGAAACCCTAGCTTCGGAGTTCGAGTCTTTTCGCCTTGAAGTCATAACGGAGCTAAGTGACTTAAAAAAGGATTTGAGTGACCAGATTGTGAAGCAAGAACTTCGAATTGATGAGGCAGAACAGTACAGCCGCCGGAACTGCCTACTGCTACATGGGGTAAGTGAAACTCCAAACGAAGACGTGTACGCTAGAGTAACGGAGGTACTTAAGGACAAGCTTAATATAGAACTGACTATGATGAGCATCGATCGGTGTCATCGATTGGGGAAACCAAAGAGATCGTCTGCGGATGTGGTGGTTACCGGTAGAAGACCAATTATTGTCAAGTTCACCCGCTACCACGAGAGGGAACGTGTCTGGCGCGCCAAGAGACTTTTAAAAGGAACTCCTATCCTCATAACTGAGTCCCTCACAGCATCGCGCAAGGACATGCTCAACAAGGCCAGGGATCACTTTGGAGCAAGGAACACCTTCACTCTGGATGGGCGAATAGTGATAGTGGATTCTGACGGTAAAAAACATTACGTTAACACTCCAGCAGAACTTGCCTGCTTAATGAAAGGGCAGGTATCGGAAGTTAAGTGAACAGGTTAATGTGTGTAATTGTGAGTGTGTGTTTAATATGTTATTTTAATTTTAGTGTGAGTGATTGCATAAGTGATAGGTGGTTTAATTTTAAATTCAGTGAGAGTGGTTGTTTAACTGCTTCTAGTGGCTTGTGCATACATGAGGAAACAACGGTAAGTTGCATGCTCCCTTCTGTTTTATGGCCAGTGTTGTTGGTACCGTTACATTCAGTCCCGACAGAGATAATGACCTTCACCTTGACAATGAGCCTCCCAGCCCTCCCCAACCCCTGTCTTCGTCTCCCCCCACCCGCAATCATCTGGAAAGGGAATTTTCCGCATTTCCCCGTTCACTGCTGTGTGCACATGTTAATGCCCAGTCCATAATAGCACATCACGCTGAGCTCCAAGCTATTTTTGAAGGAAGCATGGTAAACCTTGTAGCTATTAGCGAAAGCTGGATGAGAGACTCTGTCCCTTTAAACATGATAAGTCTAGTAGGATACAATTCGCTCTTTCACAATCGACTGAAGCGTCGAGGAGGAGGAGTAGCTTTATTCTATAAAAACAATTTGGCGGCAAAGATTATAAAAACATCGAACCTATCTACTGACCCCTTGACCGAATATATGTTTGTTGAGCTCACTGTTGACGTGACTAAAGTGCTTATTGGTGTAGTATATAAACCACCTAAAGAAGGGAACTTCATGGATTTTGAAGAAACTCTACTAAGACTGTCACCTACCTACGAACACGTACTTATATTTGGTGACTTTAACACAAACATATTAATAGACTCCACTGACGCAAATCGTTTACGGAATATGTTTACCTCTTGTAACATGACAATATTACCACTCGGTCCTACTCACCACGTACACACCCCCCAAGGATCTTCACGCACTCTAATTGATTTAATTATCACAAATAACCCACAGAAAATACTAAAACACGGACAGATTTCAGTACCTGGCATATCTTTACACGACCTGATTTATTTAGCTTATTCTCTAAAAACTCCAAAATTTGCACCTAAATACATAACATGAAACATGAAAAGATTGAACCTTCAAGAACTAACACAAGACGCAATTCTCTGTCCATGGAACGATATACTACACTTGACTGACGTTGATGAAAAGGTGAGCAGATTTAACAAAATACTGCTGGAACTATATGACAAACATGCACCTAAACGAACAGCAAAAGTCACTCGTAAAGCTGCCCCCTGGCTATCAAGTGACATTAAATCCGCAATGGCCGAACGGGACGCATTTCACAGACGTTATAAGCAGACCTTATCAAGTGACGATTTTGAAAAATATCGTGTGCTTAGAAATCGAGTTAAACAAATGATTCGAAATAAAAAGTATGCCTACTTCCAACAGCTAGCCGGCAACTTGAATGCTAGGAGCACCTGGCAGCAACTCAGGTCGGTAGGTATTGGGAGGCGCACTAAAAACACCAATGAGCAGGATATTAATCCTAATGAATTAAATGCTCACTTTGCTCGAGAAATAATTAGTACTGATCCCCAAATAATACAAACAACAATAAATACACTGCAATGTGTCCCACTACCTCACCGACCGTTATTCAAGTTTCGTGAAATAGATGATACTGTCGTAAGAAAAAAAATAATATCTATCAAATCACAAGCAGTCGGAATAGATGACATCCCAATTTCCTTTATCGTTAACCTGATAGAAGTATTACTGCCAATTATTACGCACATTTGTAACACATGTCTTTTAGAAGGTTTCTTCCCAACAATATGGAAAGATGCTTTAGTTATTCCAGTTCCGAAAAATTCTCTTGCAAATTCTCCATCCGACTATCGACCTGTAAGCATACTTTCCTCAATTTCCAAAATACTAGAAAAACTTATGCATGAACAACTACTTCAGTACTTGACGCAATACTCACTACTTGATCCGTTACAATCTGGATTTAAGAAAGGACACAGCACATCTACTGCACTCATTAAGATCACCGATGACGTAAGACGAGCAATGGATGAGCGTAAAGTGACAATACTCATTCTCCTAGACTTCAGCAGTGCATTCGACACCATTAACACGGACATACTTATGGCTAAATTGCAATCCTTCCATCTTAGCCCCGTTGCTCTCAAATTATTCGCCTCCTATCTTCATAACCGAAGACAACGTGTACTCCTTAATGAAAACAGAACTGATTGGAAGTTCAAAATAAATGGAGTACCTCAGGGTTCAATTCTCGGCCCCCTTATATTCATTTTATATCTGAACGACATCTCTTCGAAACTGGAAAACTGCAATTACCATCTATATGCTGATGACCTTCAGATATATTGCCACACAAAAGTAAATGACATAGATGCGGCAATTGAAAATATGAATCTAAATCTAAAGAGGATCAGCCGCTATGCAACTGAAAATTCTCTTGCCATCAACCCAATTAAAACACAAGCTATCGTAATAGGGCAGACTAAATTGCTTTTCCATTTACACAGTAGACCGCTTTCTTTAATTCAACTAAATGGTGTTGCTATCCCGTTCTCTAAATCGGTAAAAAGTCTTGGAGTCACACTTAATGAAACTTTGAATTGGGATGGGCACGTTACTAATACATGCAGGAAAGTTTACTCGTCACTTCATCCACTTAAGATTCACCAGTCCGTTCTACCCCGTAACTTGAAAATAAAACTCGTCCAAACCTTGATACTCCCTATATTTAACTACTGTGATGTTGTATTAGTAGATGCTACCGGTGAACAAAACAAGAAACTTCAGAGAGCTTTAAATTCCTGCATTAGGTTTATTTTCTCCTTGAAATTTTCCTCACATGTGTCTCCTTTTTATGATCTACTTTCCTGGCTAAAAGTAGAACAACAAAGGAACCTGCACATATGTACCCTCATCTATCGACTTCTCAATGAAAGTACTCCTCACTATCTCTCTTGTAATTTTCGTTTTCTTTCTTCCTTTCATGATCGTCACACGCGATCTGGATCTATAATTGCAATTCCTCTACATCATTCTTCTGCCTTCAGCAACTCTTTCCTCGTGTCGGGAACTAGAATTTGGAATAATTGTCCTCGTGACGTCAGAAATTGTACATCCCTTACAACTTTCAAACGTGCATGTAAAGATTTCCTCTTGAATTCGTAGGCCAACTAGAACAATTTGTGTATGAATGTGTGAGTGAATGACCATAGTATAATTTTGTTAAAAATGTATGTCATGTAAATTGTATAGCTTAGCTAATATCACGCAGTCGCCAATTTAATTTAATTTAATTTAATTTTATTTTATTTTATTCTAGTATTTAAGGTTTTCCTAGTATTTAAGTTTGGTAGGTTAAGAATAACATATGTGAGTATTCATGTAAGTTGCACTGTATGTGGTTAAGTGTAAGAGAGGGCCTAGAGCCCTAACTTCGCCACAATAAAGGCACCAATAAATAGATAAATAAATATTCCAAGTTGCTAAAAATAAACAACAGATCTTCTGATAATTAATAATAATATACTAAGGCCTCGGTGCCGGGTGCGAGCTTTGTTATTTGACACCCAGAGGGCAGCTTGCATGTCGAATTTTGTTGTTCCTTGGAGCGTTATGAAAGTCGCAGAGGTTAGATATCTAAGCTCCTTGACACTATAGCGCTTTCTAGTAGAGAAATGAGGAACTTTGTGTTGGCGGAACATCCCGATATTAATTTCGCCATTATGAACACGGCCTACTGAATTCAAATGGGTTCTTTAACATGCCAACAACGTATGAAAAGCGTGTCGTGATTTTTGTCACCTTTCAAAAAATCACTTACCATGGCCAGGAGCGAACCTGAAAGCTTGGGGGTTGGTAGTCCGACACGATAACCACTCACCCACCGTGGCAAGCTATCGCCCTGATGACAGCCAACGTCCACTGAGGATATAGCACATGAAGAAGAAGAAGAAGAAGAAGAAGAATGTTAACCTGTAATCTATTGAATCAAAATTGTGAATAACTTCAGAAATGATGATGTGTACACTATTTTGTTAATTATGTTCTAATTCAACCATTCATATTTAAAATGGCGGCCTATTTTAATGTAGGCTAATTATCTGTCGATGTCATGAATACACAAATGATGCAATGCACTAGAGTTGAATAAGGTTATGTAAACGTGGCTGGTATTGGAAACCTCAGTCCTAAACACCGTCCGTTCTTACTCACTGCTCCCCTCGGAATGATTGCTGTGATATCCGTTACTTTCCGAGTCCGCCAAAAGAGGTGCCATCTGCAGACTATGTTACTAAACGCTACGTCTAAGTGCTGTCCGACTGGAAAGCTTTTCCTTATTACACCTAGTGGCTTCTAACACTACAATTATCGTTTACTGTTCACTCTTTTTTCGCTGGTAATGCGTTCAACACAAGAGATGATTATTCAGCCACAATTCCAGACATTGCATACGTTGATTTGTGGTTTTCATTAGCATAGCGGACCAAGGGCAAAATTGCACAATTTTCTGCCTGAGTTTTAAATTGAGTTGTTGTTGTTGTTTTTGATTCTTTAGGGGCTTTGAATAATGTAGTCTTGTATCCCAGTGTGCTTGGGTGTGCGTACAATTTGTCTGATAACCTGTGTCACACTGATGCCTGAACTAGTGTGTGTGTGTGTGTTTGTAATTGAGGTACGATTTGAGTGGGAAGTGATCGTGGCCTTATGTTAGGTACCGTCCCGGCATTTGCCTGGAGTATAAGTGTGAAACCGCGGAAATCCACTTCCAGTATGGCTGAGGTAGGAATAGAACCCACCTATTTTCAGCTTTGCCTCACGAGGCCGAGTGAACCCCGTTCCAGCCCTCAGACCAATTTCTTGGCTGGCCGCTACGCAACAAGAGAGCAAATATTTTATTTCCTTAAAGTATTTCTGGCTTTTTCACTAGACGTCGCATTTCGGAGTCACAATAGAGGTCATATTTAATCCAACAGAAAAGGGAATTTAATTTGCCTGCTTGATAGATCGGTTCATTTTTGAGTTTTTATGAACCAGTTCATTTCTTTCACATGCAGATAATCCTCGACTGATTTGAATTAATCCAATGTCGTTTCAATATTGTGCAGACACAGCTGTTCCCAGATGTTTGACGATGAATAAATACTGCATGGCACCAAGTCACAGGAGTCTCTTTCGACCATAAGGTGGCAATATACTTCAAATAAAACAAGTAGTTCCGTGACGAACTAAACACCATTTTATATCAACAGTTGGCAGACTGACGACTCGGAATATATTCTTAGTTCCAGGCAAATAATGTACATGCAACATTTGATTGAGGTCCAATAGATAGTAAGCACGTTATATGTATTTAAACATTGCTTAAACATTGTTGTTGACTATTGAAAACGTATATTCATGTCTGTTTAGGTGCATAGAGTATGAGGATGAGGATGAGGATGAGTATGAAAATGAGGATGAGGATGAGGAGCTGCTGTTCTCGGTGTATCAGTAACAGCGCATGGACATTATGGCAGTTCCACATGAATGATCAGAGGGTTTGTGTTTTATGGTGGCAGTCTGGAGTTTGTTCAGGGCACTTCACGAGGAAGTTAACATGTGAAGGTGGGTTGGAATGGGTCGTTAAAATGTTGCTACATCACACAGCGTAGTGTCTGGCTGAATCATGCCAGTCAATGCTCGCAATCCAATGGGCAAGGAACAGTGTGTACCTTAGCACCCACTCTGAGACTGTGCAGAAGACTACACTTACTAGCAGCACTTGCAGGTCTCACATACTCGTAACCATAAAAGCGCCCGGGCCTTGTGTGAAAATACACTTTTACGGCGGTGTGACGTCACGATGCGGATCAGCGTCAAGCTACAGGTCTTATAGGCACCAATACTGGAGAACGTGACCAACCTTCAGCTCGGCTGCTGTGCCTCAGTCAAACGAGAGATTTGCTTCTTGAGTGAATAGCTTCACTAAAGCCATCATACACTGACCGTCAAAAGGAACTGATCACTTGAAAACTTCAACATTACTTTCATTCAAAT
This sequence comes from Meconema thalassinum, assembly GCA_946902985.2. Taxonomy (NCBI): domain Eukaryota; kingdom Metazoa; phylum Arthropoda; class Insecta; order Orthoptera; family Tettigoniidae; genus Meconema; species Meconema thalassinum. The sequence continues at coordinate 1,496,412,375 of OX336388.2, read as the reverse complement.
CATAAATATGAATGGTATTGGCCTAGTACAGTACATACTGTAGTTACAGCATGAAAGTAAGGTTAATCGTTTTCCTGCATGCATTACCATCCTTCATGTCATTGATTCACTTACCAATAGCGATTCTTTGACATGATGCTGTTTCCCTCGAGAAGATGTGCGCACCATCGCTATTTTATTTTCTTTTGCCACTTGTTGGCATAGGAAAAGGTCAATACAGCCATATCCTCAGTTCTTGTGCAATTCAGAAAGGAATATGCGCTAGAGGTCTGAAGATGTTGCCAGGGCAGTGGCAGTGGCGCGCACATCTTTCCGCGGGAAACAGCATCATGCCAATGAATCGCTATTGTTAAGTGAAACAATGACAAGAAGAATGATAATAGCAACAATTAACCTTACTTCCATGTTATAAAGAGTAAGTTAAGTACTAGACCTAGAGAGTTCATATGTATGATTTAAATGAAAGTAATGTTGAATTTTTGAAGTGATCTTTTTCTTTCCCGGTCAGTTGAGAGTCAATCAGTAGAGTTACTCTATTCGCTAACGATTCCATTTAGAGGGTTTCAACATAGTATCTACACTGTATTATAATATGTTTGATAGCGTGTATGTGCTACGGCTAGAATGAAGCATGTCTTGGTCTTTGCATCACTTTAAGCCAAAGAGGGGAACTAGCGAAGGCAGGAGATGGAATTCAAAGCACCTTGTCTCATGTAATAAAATTTATCTTTAGTGTTTGTAGTTCGTAAACTAACATCAACTCAAATGCTTCCTCGATGGGTTAGTGGTAGAGTGTCTGCTTCATGATACAGGATCTCGGGCTAGGAAGGCGGACTTTTATTAATTGCAGCCAATGGCCATAGCAGGGTATTTAAATTGAACGCCCTCAGGCTCCCAGAAAGTTCAATTTCCAAGTTTGGCTACCAGATGCCACTGTCACTAACACCTATCGGCAAACGTTGGAACATGATAGAGCATTTCTAACCAAATATAACCTACAAATTTGGCTATACACTACCAATTGTAGTTGTTGGTTATTTTACATGCCATAAATCTATAACATTGGCCCAGAGGGTTTACTTCCTCTCCGAAGGAAGGCATACTGAAAGGTTTTAACGTTCTTAAAATCCGACGATTCCGGTTGCGCCACCGAAGCCTCGAGGTGTCCGGTGATTTAGAGTCTACCTGAGACTTGTTCTTGAACAAAACTGTCGCTTTCAGTGACATCAGACAACAGTAAAAACTCTCCAAGATTGATCGCCACTTAAATGGGAAATGCTTCGCAACAATGCGGTTCTCATCAGGAAGACGGGCTTTTGAATGGAGGCAAATCCACAGCACTCCAAGTCATTCAATAAGATCTTTCCTATCACATTTGGTGGGTACCTTAGCAATAGGTCTCACAGAGGAGTTCTGAGTTCACTACCAGATGGCAGTGTACAACAGAACGTCTAAATTGGAGAATAGATCACCTGAATGGCTCCAACTTAAAGGATTACACACACGCAGCTCTGGTCATATCATTACTATTACTATGTGCTGTGTTTGAGTCTTCGGTATTTTGACTGGTTAGATGCAGCTCTCAATGCCACCCTATCCTTAGCTAATCGTTTCTTCTCTACATACTGTAGCTTCCACATTCTACATCCAAGGCAATCTGTTTAATATATTCTAACCTTCGTCTACCTCTACAGATCTTATCCTCGACTCTTCCTTCCATAACTAAGTTTCCTATTCCTGGGTGTCTTAGTATGTGTCTTCTCATCATTTGCAGTCGGCAGAAACACCATGCTTATCCTGCTCTTTATTTATTACTGTATCTATCCATCTGATTTTCGCAATTTCCAAAGCTCCTATTCTCCTCTTTTCTGCTGCACCAACAGTCCAAATGTCACTTCCATAGAGCGCGACGATCCAGACAAAGGCTTTTAAAATGACTTCCTAATACCTAAATCTATATTATTTGATGTCAACAGATTCCTTTCCTGTAGAAATGCTTTGATTACCTTAGCCAACCTACTTTTTATAATTATCCTCTTTGCTCCGTCCATCTCTGGTTATTTTGCTTCCTACGTAACAGAAGTCCACTACTGTCTTTAGCTTTTTACCTGCCAATTTGACGTACATAGCGGGTTCTGATTTATTTCCGCTGAATTTCATTATTTTGTTTTACATTTGTTGATTTTCACCATGAATTATTTCCACAAGAAGGAGTGGGGCATGGTGGCGCAGCGGTCAAGCTGTCGGCCAATCACCAAGGTGAACTGGGTTCGATTCCCGGTCAATTCATGTGTGATTTTCGAAGTGAAATGCAATATCCTGTGGTTCAGATTCCACGTAAAATGCAGGACCTGTGGCTCATAATCACAAGATTCACGTTCACGTAAAACTACAATCTTCCTTCTTCCTTTTTTCAAGACTGAGTCCATACCATTTAAAAGCGCATTCAAATCCTTTGGTGAATCAGCTAACATGACAATGTCATCAGAAAATATGAGAGTTGAAATTATTTCTCCTTGAAATTTTATCCCTTTTTTAAATGTTTCTGTAATTTCCTTCATTGCTTGTTCAACGTACAGATTGGTAAGTATTAGGCCTACTATTATTATTATTATTATTATTATTACTCTTCTTCTTATTATTATTATCATTATAACTCAATTGGAGCAGTCGCCTAGATATGGACGAACCTCTTGCATAGACTTAGACTTCTCCTAAATGTCTACTTCTCACAACACAAGCACTTCACCCATAAGGCTTGAGTAAACTAGCCGAGTTTCTGTCCCTCTAGATGACTAAAACACTCCATTGTAGAAAATTGGTGGATTTACAAACGTACTGAATCGCAAGAATTAGTATTTGACGACCAACACGTGTCCAAAACAATTCATGTTACGTTTTTAAACAACAAAACCGTCCCAATGGACATCTGTCCCGCGGTCAGTTGTTTACAAGTTAAGCCTCTCGTTCTCCAGATTTCAATCCATTGGATTCTAACTTGTGTGAATTTTTGACATTACTATGCTTCGTCAGTGCATGTAACATGCTTTGTAACATGTGAGACGTCTGGAGTAAAACGCAGGTTGCATTCATGTTGTCATTTTGAGAATTACTTGTAGAGTGAAATACACAGACAAATGCTGTTGTTGATTCAATTTTAAGGGCTGGTTAATTCCTGATAATCATCCCCGTGTACGTAGGTGTGTCTTGAAATTGTCTGATAACCTGTGTCCCTGTGATTACTGAAGTTGTGTGTGTAACTGTATTAGCGACAGGAAAGGGGTAAGGTACTATCCAGTCATTCACCTGGAAGGAGTCTGTAAAATCCTGAGGAAAATCCACACTGACGAATTCTTCAATCAGTGCCGGGATTCGAACCTCCAATCTTCGGAATTGCTGCAGCCTCCTCTCGTGGTCATGGTGATTTGAGATGCTGGGCTACACCGAGCGGTTACACAAACGGAGATGCAGTTGTGCCAGGTAGGATTATGGCCAATTGCAGCACAAACCTGACAGGTCTATGAGTCGGTAACTATTACCCATTATAAATACACACACTAATACAGCCATCCTAATAACACAGGTTATCATACAAATTTCACACACACCTAATTACACGGGGCTACATGACCGCATTGTCGCAGCCCCTAAACCAAAGGCCAGTAAGTGAAATAGAGCACACGGTCAAAAGGAGCTTTCAACTGTAAAGAAAGCCGAAGTGAGATAAATTCGCTGTGGGAATATTGTGGAGTGGTTCGATCCACATCAGACGAATGATATAAAGGAGCATTGGGTCAATTCAGACCGTATCCGTGCATGTAGTGGAGATAAATCGTGAGGGCAATTTTAAGCGTGGGGGTGTCTGCAAGCATACCAAGTGTCTGCGCGCTGTGTCCTGATATATCGGGGAACTTAGCGAGGTTTTAAGGTAAACCCTTTCTGCACTTCTCTTGCCAAGCAAGTAAAGAAAGGAATAAAAGAAGACGAAATTTATGCTCTTCTATTCCTTGGAGGGTATCTAATGAAGATGAGAAGTTTTATCATGGCATTGTGTGGATGCGCCTGCGGCTCTGGGGATCATCCCTGATTACCGGGCTGCCGATACGCAAAGGAGGTAAAGAAGAAGAGCTCTATTGTTACTTTTATCTCTGATCAGGGTTGGCGCACTCAGACACAGTGAATACTTTGGCAATCAGCTGGTTAATACGTTGTTCAATAATGCGATTACTGCTCACTGGCCAAACACAACATTTCGTCAAGAATACTTTCTAATGCCCAAGACAGAATTCAACCAGCTGATTTCAAACCTGTCGTCAGTTTTCATCTATCGCTTGTCCACTTCCTGGTGTTGTGGCTAGTATTCTTGGCTGCCACTCCAAAGGTCCGGGGTTGGTCCCCGGCTTTGCCATGGAATTCAATTCTGGTATGAGGACTGGAAGGGGCACGCTCAGCCTCTTTAGGCAAAATTAAGAAGAGAATGGTTCGATTTGCACCTCAGTCATCCTGGAAGTGGTTTTTCTTGGTTTCCGACTTCTACTCCAAACAAATGCTGGAATCGTCACTAACATCAGGCAACGTCCGCCTCCTTCCCAATTCTCACCCGAATTACAAATATACACCACTACTACTACTACTACTACTACTACTACTACTACTACAGATAACACAGCAAAGAATGCAGAGGATCTAACCTTCAGAGTTAATCAATCATTGCGACGTGTTAACCTTTGGATGGAAAATAATTGCTTTAGTTTGGCACCACATACGACTGAGGCTGTAATTTTGAAGGGCTCAAGGAAGTGGAAGAATATCCGTTTTCTCTTAAATGGTATTGAGATTGTTCCAGCGAAGGCTGTGCTTTATCTAGGAGTTCTGCTAGACATTTGGAGCACACGTGAAGGCAGTTACTTAAAAGGCAGAGAAGAAAGCAGCGGCGTTAGCTAGACTTATGCCTAACATAGGAGGCCCAAAATCTCTTAAGAGAGAAATTATGTGCTCAGCAGTGTATTCCATACTATTATATGCTGCACATATCTGGTGCGATGCACTCAGGAAGAAGATCCATTCAAAGAATTCAGAGAATTCAGAGAAAAATGCTACTCAGAATTCTACTGCAGCTTTACAAGTTGTAGCTGCCGGAATTCCCATCGACCTGCTCGTTATAGAGAGAAAATTTGTTCATGAAAGGAGTACTGCTATACCTGCTAAAGAAAAGAAAGCGTTAAGGATCCAGCTCGTACTAGACTGGCAGGTCCGATGGGATGGAACAAACAATGTTGGCCAGTGGACTAAAAAAACTTATACCCGACGTAGGAGAATGGCTAAAATGCAGTTAACGACAAGTAGATTATTTCCTGTCACAGGTCCTGACAGGGCATGGGAGATTTGGAGTAAATGCCTTGAAGATGGGGAAGACGCAGGGAGATGGTTGTCGGTATTGCTCGGAAAGGGATACAGTAGAGCATACTTTCTTCCACTCTGCTCGATGGGAGGAAGATAGAAAGGAAGCCTGTCAACAACTTGAACGGCGACTCACGACAGGAAATCTGATTCAGATTATGTTGGAGAGCCCACGAGCCTGGAACATTGTAAAGGCAATGGCTACGAGTATTATGAGGATGAAGGAGAAAGAAGAAAAAGGAATAAACTAATAGTATAATCACTCCATTCTGATGTAATGCTGTCAAGCAGTCCCGGAATGGGCTAAGTGAAGAGGGCAGGGGTTTTTAGTTGGTGGAAATCCAGCTCCCACACAGAGTGGTGTCTTTGAAATATTTTCCCCCTGACGAAACAAAAAAGACAGATACCACAATAACACATAACCTGTGTTTCTGCGATTACTGTAGGCTTAGTTGTGTGTGTAACTGTATTAGCGACAGGAATGGGGTAGATGCCCGGGACTTGTAAATAAGGTACTAAGGTACATGACACAAAAACACTACTAACATCATTGAAGAAAAAAAAGAGAAGACATACCGTATCTAAAGAATTTTATGGAACCGGGGACTTGATCGACAGGATGTGGGCAACATCCAACTTAGAGTTGAAACATGTGTTTACACGTCTGGCTGTCCATGGCTTTCATCACATTAATTGTATTAACAAATCTTTCCATGACCCTACAGTGACGTGTGTATGCCAACTATGTGGACAAGTATGTGAACTCTACCACTTGGAGCTCTGTAGTAAAAGAAAACAATCAATCAAAGACTATGGAATTCAAATCGCCAGAGCGCAATTTTAGTGTACATGTTCTTTCTTTATATTCGATTGCTATTTGGCTGCAATAAAAGTATTAATTAATATCCTGAACTAGCACCAACTGCTAGAGTTCAGGTACTATGTGAGATCGTTTTGTTCTTTAGTTCAAATAACATTTTCAAATAACACACACTAGGCTATTACAAACGCTCTAAAATCAAAATGTATCGTATTATCAACTTGTCATTCTTCAAATTCGATGCGTATAGAATGCCAACGGAAGGCAAACCAATGGAGTCCCACATAGACCAGTAATGACATCTGGCGGAAAAGTTTCGCATAAGATAATCCTAATAGGGCGAGAGCATTCTAACGGCCAAAATAGGGAACTTTTCAATTACATCCGTTCCAACGTACAGGCCGGTGTGCAGCTCACCCTCGTAGTTTTTCTGGTTGCTGTTAGATGTCTCTCGTGCAGATTCGATGGTGAGTGTCGTTTTAATTAAATATTTTTTCCATTGTAATATGAACAATATAATGCTTAATTTTATAACGTCTGAGTACTTACAAAACAACAAATTTGAAAAAAATCAAGGAAAATAATACCAACTCTGACAGGTTTTGAATCCCGGCCAAACGGGTGAAAAAACGCTTTACCACACAGGCAAACATGTCCACCGAAAGTCATCGTTATCAATTGACTTACGTACAATGTCTTAGCAAATAATGATTTGGACTAAACGATTTCTTCAATGGTGTTTTTTTTTATTATTATAAAGCATTTCATACAAAGATTATATTATTTTTATCAGCAGGTTATATTGCAAGCAATACTCAAACTAGTGAAATATAGGTCAGGCACAATATATCAGCAGCTATCTTGTCTAGTAACAGAGACAGCTCGGCTTTTTAAAGTCACAACTGCCGTGTACTATTATAATATGATCATAAAATACCAAACGGGCCACGTCCTTTAAGACAGTTTAAACCATTCTCGTTTCGATAATAGGAACTGGTTGGTACAAGGTTATGAATCATATTGCTTGCACAATTCACACGGCCGCTATATTGAAATGGTCTGGCTGATGACCTTGTAGTTTGGGCGCAAGACGCGTCCCATATGAAGGTATGTTGTTACCACATTTAGTAGAGATCGGATGATTATTTTAGTCGTAATTTGATGGAACGTTTGAGTGGCCACCATTCAGGTTTGGTAAAGATGACGGCGATATAAAACATGACACTGAGGTGCCCTTTGCTAGTGCTACTTTTGTACCAACATTCGCTCAATTCAGTTTCGTCATGTTTCAATGGATATGAGGGGACAGATACACTCACACACACTCACTATTCACGGTCACGTAAAACTACAATCTTCCTAACACACACTCACACACAGACAGACTGACTACTTTTGGCCCGTGTAGATCTCATAAATTTTTTTTTGCAAAAATCGAAAGAAGGCTAAAAATAGGCTTATGAGATCACGTTTTGTCAGTGTATGTGTGCGCGTATGTGTGTGTGTGTGTCACCCTAATAAAATCTAAACCATACAAACCATCCGAGCGCAGTGAAACATAGTACAGCAAATGTTTATACTCATTGCACTGCACTGACATCTAATTTTGCTCAATTGTTAAAGTAACCTCAAGATGGCAGATGTGCGAAATTTTAAAATTAAGTTTTTATTTCTTGTGTCCTAATCATGTGATCGAAGTCAACGTTTGAATAATGAATCTACGCAAAATCGCCATCTTATAGTAAATAACTCTATGGCCTACATATATAAAAATCCAACATGGCGACCATCCGAAATATTTAGACGGTTCTCAATATCTACTAATCTATGACAGCAATTAAACTGGAATTTTGTATGTTCATAAAGGGTGATAAAGGACTTTCAATAATCTGGCGAGCACAAATTCAACATGGCGGTGACGCGAAATTTAAATATTGAAATGGAAGTTTCTCATGATTTAACCATCCAGGCACAGTGAAACTTAGTATGGTAAATCCCTACACAAATTTTAATCCACTGACATCTAATTGAGTTCAATTGTTTTCATTACCACAAGATGGTAGCGGTGCGAAGTTTCCAAATCTGTTTTTTTTTTTAAATTCTTGTGACCTAATCATGCGTTTAAACTTTGAATAATACACATGCGAAACAATCTTCATGCAATAGTACATAATATTATGGACTACATATATAAATATTCAACATGGCGACCATCTGAAATATATAGACGGTTCTCAATATCAACGAATCTATTACAGCAATCAAACTGACAAATTGTATGTTGATAGAGGCAATTAACATGAGTAGGATTTATATGAAAATAGGCTATTTAGTTCTTCCCGGAACTACTTGTTCTTTCTTGCATTTCACTATGAATAAGGGAGAATGGGCTTTCGTATGATTGGGACACATACACCTTCGTGTTTCTGCTAATACAAATAATAATAATAATAATAATAATAATAATAATAATAATAATAATAGTACCGGTAATAATACAATAGGATATCAGTGTCTTGGCTATTGCAATGTACTATTGTTTGGAACATACTAATAATGCAATATCTGTTCTTCGGCAATTGAGACGTGTAGTTGCAAAGAGCAGATTGAAAGGATAGGAGACTATGTTGCACACCCTCAAATGCCAACTGACTGCACTAGGATTCGATCGTGCAACGTTGAGCAGAGTGGGCGAGAACGTAAACGCTGCGCCACGCAGCCAGTCAATAGACGAATGGACTAAGGGATTTTCGCCTCATCATGGAGTCAATGAGTGACTTGCAGCCGTCTCGAGCGCATTCTACAAAATCATGACTGAGCCTACAGCTGCGTATAAAGAGGTGGATATGAATCGCCTTAATACGATTCCTAATGTCCTTAGCGTGTTTTAGTTAATAAATGGAGTGGCATTCCCACTTAGAGAAATATATGTTGTGCTTATTTTAGGGGCTGCGACATCTTGATCATAAAGCACCGTGTATTTGGGTGTGTGTGTGATTTGTGTGATAACCTGTGATGGTGGTAGGCCTACTAGTGTGTGTATTAGTAAATTAGGGATAGGATTAGAAAGGAGGCGGCGGTGTTCTTCCCAGCATTTGCCAGGAGTAGAAGAGCGAAAACCACGGAGAACCACTTACAGGATGACTGAGGTGGGAATCGAACCATCCTCTCTATTTTATCCCGTTACAGCCTTCACATCGGCATTAAAATTTCTTGGCAGAGCCGGGAATCGAACCCAGACCTCCAGGGAGGCAGCTAAGAAAGCTAACCTCTACACCACGAGGTGGTCACAGAGATAGATGAACCGTTGGATCTCACGTCTTGAGCTACTGTTGCCATGGTTACGGACTTGCCATTCCTTCATCAGTTTGTCAGAGCAAAGATAGTTTTCTGAGAATATCTCCGAAACTGTTGGTTTTTGACATGGCATGTGGTTATAGGGGTTACATCCCTCGAGTGCTGTTTCTGGCATCGAGAGGCGTAAAATGATCTATGTTCGTTTTTTGTACAACAATTTGCCTATTTGATATTTCAGATTCCAAAAATTACACACCAACCCACATGAGACACTTATGCTAAATTTTTGTAGCATAGGGAAATTTCAGTGTTGCCTTCTACTTACATACGAACTTTTATGTAAGTTGCTTAAGTAGTTTTGACGCTAATCCATAACAAACAAATGGCTTCGGTGCCATGCTGAAATGCTATGCCCAAGATCAAGGGTTCAAAAGCGGCTGAAGTCGTCGGATTATTAAGAGCGTTAATCCTTCAGTATGCCTTCCTTCGTCCGGCGGGCCCATGTTATAGATTTATGGCATGTAAAAGAACCTACCACTACAATTGGTAGTGTGTAGCTAAATGTGTAGGTTATTGGTTAGAAACGCAATTAAGGTTTTGAATATTCCCAAAGGGAATATGATGTAGTTTCCATTTGAGCGGATGAATTATCAATAAATGATAAAAATGGTCCGGTTAGCTCAAACAATGCCAGCGTTTCGCCCCAGTGTGCCGTTGGGCTCGTCAGTTGGTACAGACACACCTACCAATACGCGTGGCTAGCACATACTGAGAAGGCCATGCAAGACACAAAACACAAACAGTATTGACGTCACGAGCATGCCAATGTGCTACGGGAGTCAAACTCCCTTTGGGAATATTCAAAACCTTATTTGGATTGCCAAGGTAAGGCTTTTGTTTTTATGGAAGGGAGTTTGACTCCCGTAGCACATTGGCATGCTCGTGACGTCAATACTGTTTGTGTTTTGTGTCTTGCATGGCCTTCTCAGTATGTGCTAGCCACGCGTATTGGTAGGTGTGTCTGTACCAACTGACGGACCCAACGGCACACTGGGGCGAAACGGTGATATTGTTTGAGCTAACCGGACCATTTTTATCATTTATTGATAGAAACGCAATGTCAAATTCCAACGTTCACCGCTAGTTGACAGTGGCTGCTCTGGTAGTCAAAGTTGGAATTTGAAATTGAACTTGATGGCGAGCCTACGGGCGTTCAATTAAAAGAACCCGCTATGGCCCTTGGCTGCAATTCAAATATCAAATAACAAACAAATAAACAGACAAAAATCAAACCAAGGGTTTTTAGTCATTAAAACTCAGCAATTCTTCTAGGTTTGTGCCGTGTCTTTTGTGGGGTTTCGCCTAGGACACCAAGCTGGCTCATCGGCGGGCTCTTGGTGTCCCCGCCCGGACCCCTCAGAATTGCTGAGTTTTAATTCATTGGCCGTGAAAGCCAATATACCACCGTTTTTAGTCATTGCTCACCTCATCCAGGATAAATGCTAACTTTTAGCCAAAAGTTCCAAAATGTTCAGACATAAAGCTTACTTTATTTATATAGTTGTTTCTTTAATTTATATTATTTCATTTAATTTTGTTTCCCACGCTTGAGAATGAGAATGGCAGAGCACAGCTCCGGAACACTCCCTGGATTAAAGCACGTGGACCGCAACTAATTACATCAGAGCGCTGAGTGTAGCCTACACAGACCTTACCGACCAAAAGAAGGAAGGAAGCTTGTAGTTTAACGTGACCGTAAATCTTGAGATCATGTGCAGTCGCCTCCGTAGCGTAGCGGTCAGCATAGTTAGCTGCCGCCCCGGAGGTCCTGGGTTCGATTCCCGGCTCTGCCACGAAATTTGAAAAGTGGTACGAGGACTGGAACGGGGTCTACTCAGCCTCGGGTGGCCCAAATGAGTAGAGGGGGTTCGATTCCCCCTCAGCCATCCTCGAAGTGGTTTTCCGTGGTTTCCCACTTCGTCTTCGGGCAAATGCCGGGATGGTACCTTCTTCAAGGCCACGGCTGCCTCCTTCCCTCTTCCTTGTCTATCCATCCTAACCATCCCTTACCTTCCCTCATGAGGCCCCTGTTCGCTTTGCAGGCGAGGCCGCCTGGGCGAGGTTCTGATCACACCTCACCAGTTGTATCCCCTCCGACCAGATGTTCCAAGCTCCAGGACACTGCCCATAGAGGCGGTAGTGGTGAGTTCCCTCGCTGTGTCCGAGGGAACCACCAACCTAGAGGATAAATCGACTAAATAAAAAAATAAAAAATAAATGAGCCACGGGACCTACTTTTTACGTGGAATCCGAACCATGGGACGTGGCATTTCACTTCGAAAATCTCACATGCATTGAGCGGGAATCGAACCCGGACCAAAAGAAGAAGAAATGGGCTCCAAGATCCCGTGTCATATGAGGTTCTTACCTGACGGAACACATTCAGCACTTGAGTAGGCCTATCTTCACTCTACAAACACCGCTATACCAGGTTAATCAGCTGCCCCTAACAATATCGTTTTATGCAGCTCAACCAGCGTTGTTATCAGGAAGGTCGATATTTATCGGCTTGCGTTTCGTATGGTAATAATGCACTGCAAGCATATCCAGCAAACGATTCTAACACTTTCTTTCTCCTCGATGTGTCTACAGACAAATACGAGGCGTAAATAATAGTGATCAGTATCGTTTGCGGCATATGCTTGCAGTGCATTAGTATCAATATGGATACAAGCAGAGAAATATCGACCTTCCTGTCAACACGCGTTAGTTGGGTTGCATAAAACAATATTATTTGGGGCAGCTGATTCACCTGGTATAGCTATACTAACTCTTTTTAGCCAACGCAAAAACAGAGATATTAGGTCGTGTTGGTGTTGTTGACTATTTAGGGGCTTTGGGACATCGTGTTCATGTAGCTCCGTGTACTTAGGTGTGTGCAAAATTTGTCTCACAACCGGTGTGTCTGTGATGTATGTACGAGTGTGTGTACACCTTGTCGAACTATGATCTGGGTAGGAAGTGCCCGTAGCATTTAGTTAGGTACAATCCCGTCATTTGCCTGGAGTAGAAGTGGGAAACCAAGGAAAACCACTTCCAGGAACTTCGAACCCACCTTCCAATGAAGTTACAAATTATGGAAATTAACGACCAATTTATTTGACGATAATAACATTTTGAAAACATGAGATCATCTTTCCAATACCGCTTCCTACTCCATGGATGAAGATTTCTCTATTCTAGAACCTCAAAATTTTGTTATAAGCAATATAATATATATTTAGATGTTTTGTTTTTTAAATTTCAATAATAATTCAATTGTAACAGATCTGATTTTTAAAGAAAATTTACATTATATTTTTCCATATTTGAACGATTTATTCTAATTAGACAGTATTTACGATTATATTAATTAATATTATTTTTAACAGAATTTTGAATATTTGAAGATTAGTCTACGATTAGGCTACTGAGATTTTTTTGTATTGAATATTTTATTTCTAATCTTCATTTATTTTTTCATAGAATGTTAATGTTTGTTACATTGATGCTCTTAGTTCAATATTTTTATTTTAGTATAACTGAAGAGTATAACAAGTTAACCGAAACTCTTATTACATTATAATTAGTTCCAATACATTATTCAATTTAAGGTGGATGATCTTTTTTTTTTCATTATGTAAAATTTTAATTTATATGCCAATTATATGTAAAATGATAAATTTCATATCAATAACTTTTAAAGTAAAAAGTTAGAGAAAAGAATGTCTGACATGTTACATAAGCCAATAGTTTAAAGCCTTAGTCTGTCATGAAAATGAGGAATTTATTTGCTCAAAATTTAGCAGATTTACATGTACTATTCTTTTTTGTTTGTGTATTATTATTATTATTATTATTATTATCCTATTGTTTCCGCCCTTAAAACATTCGACTGCCATCGGCAAGGTTGAAACCGAGTCCGTGGGATCACGATCAAGACACTGCACCACTCATTCACTGTGGCAGCTATTTCAAGTAATTGAGGACCTAGTGAGATAGGCACATTTCATGAGAATTCCACAAGTTATCTTAATGTAATTGAGTTCTAAAAGCATTGTTTTAAACAGGAAGTGATCACACAACTACCACTCTCCCGTGATGAATTGGACACTCTGACCAGAAAACATCAATCTTCCCTCGTTACCCAAAGATACCATGTCACGGAGCACCTACCAGCCCCATCCCCTCCCCAATCCTAGACACTCCACTAAGTACACCACGGAAAAATACACGAGCACACGAGGCTAACGACAAAAAATAGTGTTCAAAATCCTTAAAATGAATTAACAAAGAACTATAAACTTGTTTCGATGCTAACCCAGTGCCACTGGGAAAGTTACACAGGCTGGCACAACGTGACGATATTCATGAATATTCAAGTCAGAGTTCACAATTTCATTTACTTTTATGAATTGTATAAGCGTTGCCATTCATTGCCAACTCCATTGTTACTGCCACTGAATAATATATCGAGGTATTATCGTCGCAACGAGATTTAAAGCAGACCGACAGCCTTTTGGAGAACTGTCCACGAAGCGTAATTGAACTGGCAGGGAAATTCCATATTAAATAAATATGTAACGTAATCTACAGTATGATTATGTTTGATTCCTCAGTATTTTGACTAGTTTGATGCAGGTATCCACGCCTCCCTGTACTGAGCTAATCGTTTCACCTCTACATAGCTATCACACTCTACATCCAAGGCAATCTGTTTTATATATTCTAACCTTGGTCTACCCCTACAGTTCTCGTCATCGACCCTTCCTTCCATAACTAAGTTTGCTATTCCTGAGTGTCTTAGTATGTCTCCTACCAAACCTATCTCGTTTCTTTATTAGCAGCCACTAGAAACATCTCTCCTCCTCTACTGTTATTAGTTACTGTATCTACCTATCTGATCTTCATCATTCTCCCGTAACACCACATTTCAAATGCTTGTATTCTTCTCTTTTCTGATACGTCAATAGTCGATGTTTCACTTCCATAGAGTGCCATATTCCAGACACAAGGATTTCAGAAATGACCTTCTAATACCTGTAGTGTCGGGGAAAAGTGGCACAACCCGAAAAACTAAATTTTACCAGAGAGTGAAAAATCTTTCCTGACGAATCAAGTATTGACATTTTAAAAAACTTCAGTGTCTTCTTTGTAATTGCCAAATCACCTGTGTCTCTATTCTCAGGTTGTAGGCTATATGACACGCTTGTCCACCAGAATTAACGTAAAACAAATATTATTATTGTTATTATAGTATTTCATAACCAATAATCAAGATAATCAGCTTTTAATTCAGCAGAAAGTTCTTCCTTAGTTAGACCACTCACGCCTATGTTAAGTATTTATCCTGGCGCGTAGCTTCTAAAAAAATGCACCTCGCAGCATAGCCATGCGCTTTAAGTCGCGCACCTCGACCGCGATGGGGAGCTGCTGCAAGTCCAGAGATGGGAGGTTCGAATCCCTTCCTGGGTGTGTTGTTATCCAGATTTCTCCACGCGCCTTCCAGAGAAATGCCGGAATGGTACCTTATTTCAAGTCCAGGGGCACCTACCTCCATCCCTGTCCCTAATACAACTACACACACATACTACTACAGTCATCAAAGAAACACAGGTTATCAGACAAGTTCAACACACACTCAAGTAGACGAGGCTGATGACCATAACGCCCCCGAGCCTTTATTAATAACTTCTAAAAAATGCGCTGCCGCTTCAGATTCAGGGGTATGTATTGGAATTGATGTTCTAAAAACCTGGGTTTGAATTTCAGCTCTGGCAAAGAAAATATCTCTGACCTAAGGTCTGAAACGGTGTACACTTAGCCCCGAGGGTTAATATTATGTAGTGGTGGGTTTTCTACCCAACGTTGTTTACAATAGGATCATAACCAATTATCATGAAAATTAGCTTTTTACTCAATAGAATCTCTCTAAGAAGTTCTTCCTCAGTTGGACCATCTGAAAGGTCTGTAAGAGATTAGGCCTGACCCTCCATCGGGGTTTATGAACCATTCTCGGCATAAAACGTGACAAATAGCTACTGTAGCAGTCATATTTTGTACATGTTGTAATGAGTGGGTAACGACGTTACTTTTTCAAACAAATAACTGTAACGCCTTTACTTTTAAGAGTAACGAAGTAACAAAAATGCTCGTAATTCTTAAATTAAGTAACTAATCGCATTACTTTTAAGGGTAACGAAGTAACGAAAATGCTCGTAATTCTTAAATTAAGTAACTAATCGCATTACTTTTAAGGGTAACGAAGTAACGAAAATGCTCGTAATTCTTAAATTAAGTAACTGTAATGCCATTACTTTTATGAGTAACGAAATAACAGAAATGATCGTTACTTTTGAAATTACAGTAAGTAATTGTAATGCCGTTACTTTAGAGAGTAACGAAATAACAACAAGTAGTTCCCTGACGAACTAAAGAGCCTACTTTTCTTAATATTTAAGATTCATGCCAATCTATATTAGGATTAAGCAAATAGAGAGAGCATTTATTAACAGTTGGCAGCCCTGCTGGTTCTTCCGAACACGCATAGTCATATAACTGTTATGATACACAAAGCAAATACGAAATTTGGTTGAAATCCATTTGTTAGTATAAAAGTTATATGCATTTAAAAACTGGACCTATCAGCAGGCTTAGAATTGTGTTGGCAGCACAGATGTTTATACGTTTCACCAAACTAAGGTAGGATGTCAGGTATTATACGTTTGCAAAGTTTAGAGCTGTTGGCTTGCATACTTTCTGATATATTGATATTAGGGTTAAAACGTACATAGAGCATTTATTAACAGTTGGCAGTCCTGGTGGCTCTTTAGAATACGCACAGTCATATCTATTGTAGTACACATAGTGCATACGAAATTTGGTTGAAATCCAATCGATAGTATAGAAATTGCATGCATTTAGAAATTTGAACTATCGGCAGGCTTAGAATCATGTTGGCAACACTGGCATGTATGAACTTCTGAAAATTAATCTGGAATGCTATTATCTATATGTGTGACAATTTTTGTAATAGTTGGCATGCATAGCTTCTGAGATATTCAGCATAGAGCTCAAATGTCAATTGCGATTATTCATCAGTTGGTAGCACTGACGTCAATTTCAAATATGGGCTTGAGATATACTCATAGCAAATTTGGATTCGATAGCTGCAGTCGTTTAGGAGTTGATAGGGACACACACACACACACACACACACACAGAGACAGACAGACAGACACACATTTTCCCGGATCGATCTAATAAGTCTACTTTTTCCTCATTTTTGCAAAATGAGAAAAGTAGGCTAAAATAGTCGTTACTTTTGAAATTACAGTTAGTAACTGTAATGCCATTATTTTTAAGAGTAACGAAGAAATGAAAATTCTTGTCACTTTTTCAAGATGGAACAATCATTTGTCAATATCACGTGGGAATGGAACCAACAATTTTCCATTATGAACCAGTCTATCTCTATATTCAACAGAAATAATAACCAACCATCAACGAACCGTGAATTTATGATGGATTTGAAAGGTTCGACCACCCACGCCTATCTGTTTCCCACACTGGTGCCATAAACGTTCCAACCCTAACATGTCTCTGCGTAGACCATTTACGTGGAGGCCTGAGAATAGAAAACTTCCCACAATCTTCTGTGATGCACATCCAGCTTATACAAAAGGTCTGCAATAGATTAAGCCTGAACCTCTATCAGGGTCTATGAACCATTCTCGGCATAAAACATGTCAAATAGCTCCTAAAGCAGATATTTTGTACATGTCTCTGTAGTAGTCAATTCTGAGTGAAACACTAGAGGTAACATTGTATCACTTATTTCCGACCTGTTTAAAAGGTTTGGGGAGGGGGAGGAATTGCAACCGCTCCTCTGTCATATGTCTTGTTAATCATTCATGCCAACCTTACATCTTTCATTGCTATTGTATTAGTACCTAAAAATATGAATCAAGTTTTATATTATGTGACCAAATATTAAAAATCATGCTACATTTATTGTTATTGCGACTAGAACTTGTGTATATTTCTTGTTAACAATTTCTTTTTTATTTTATTTTCAATTTTATTTTGTATTCTTATGTATTTTTATTTTGTAATTTCATGTATTATCTGTGTGTAAACAATTGCTTGCTACTGTAATTGGGGCACTGCCCTGTTATGGCAATAAATATGTAATAATAAATAAGAGACTAACATGCCAGAAAAATGCACCACTAGGTGCCTAACTGCTCTTGAGGACTGCTCACCTAATGAGTGTAATGCCCTTAGGGTATTAAAGGGCTGTATTTATTATTATTTATTATTATAAATAAATAAATAGTAAAACTACAGTTTTAAGCTTTTTTCATGTTTAGGCGTCAACCTCTAAATTTAAATGTATTCCAAATTTGTTTGATTTAATCCATGTTAAGAGGGGCAGATGACCTCGCTGTTCCGCTCCTTAAAACAAGATTAACTAACTAGTAGTGCAGTAGGTGGTTATGTAACGTTTATTTCATTTCTATTGTAGTTTTATATTCATACGGAAAATGATGCAAAAGCACCCAGAATATAAACTTAAAACTTAGAATCGATTTTACTCAGCGATGGGTGCTATTCACCTGGAATATCATGGAGAACTGAGCATCTGCTTGACCCGACATAATATTGTCTGTAAAGTATTCAATCCTGAGCAATGTTTATATGCGTACTGCTATTTCATGTGTGGAACTGTAAAATAAAACTTTACTGATACGAGTACTTCATATCTATTTGGAATTTTTCCTTCTTTTACAGGTAAGCTGAAACTGTTTGCGAAGGTGGCTGAACAAAGGTGACTACGTTTAGTAAGTAAGACACTGATGGTAAGAAGACAAAATTCATGGAAAAATGGTTATGTGAGTAGTTACGGTTTTGTTCACTACCGGGTCTCTGTGAGGAACGTTTCATTGAATAATGGTCAGGTTTTTTTTTTAGCGTATGGCTTTTAGTGCCGGGAGTGTCCGAGGACATGTTCGGCTCGCCAGTTTTGTAGGTGCTTCGAGACGAACACCCAATGGGTGAGCTACAAGTGCCGTTGGGGAGGAAAGTTTGAATGTAAAGACGAGGAGTTGGAAGGGAGCGGTTGTGGCCTATAGTAAGGGACCAATCCCGGTATTTGCCTGGAAGGAAGATGGGAAACCACAGAAGACCATCTTCAAGGTTGCCGGCGGGGGGATTCAAACCTCCTCGCCTCCCGGATGTGAGCGACTGCCAGCAGTGATGCCGTAACGACCACGACTAACTCATCCGGTATAATGGTCAGTGACGTGGTTGAACTGATGTTAATAGCGGTGTCTCCCAGCACCACTGTTTGCCTCTAATCGTAGAACTTTGGGCTGAGCATCCTCCAGCTGGATATTTATAACTGTTAGATATATTTCACTACTGTTTGAAGATATTTCATATAGGCTACGTTAGTTGAAAAGTTATAGAATGTTTTAAAATTAATTTTCGGGTTATCTCTGTGATATGTAGTTTTTTGTATAAATTATCTTCAATACAAGGTCCTAAGGTTTTCAGAGAGAGTTGAGTAGATTATTGAAATATTTGAAGCCATTTTTAAGTGTTTTCTAAGTAATTTATTATTAGAAGCTTTTCAGTCGGTCAACACGACTGTGCCCAATTAGATTGGACGGGGAGTTACAATTAATTTACTGGTGCATTAAATGAATTATTTAAATACTTACTTAAAACAATTTTCACATAAATGGGGGGGGGGGAGGGGTAATTGGATGATTAGTTTCAGTCATCAAGCGAACATTATCAGATCCTGCTCACTTGGGTTTTATTAGGTTCAGTGGATATGTATACATATAACTCTTATGTACAACAGTATTTACAATTTATTATTAGGAAGGAAGGAAGCTTTTAGTTTTACGTGACCGTTAATATTATGCGATCATGAGCCACGGGACCTCCTTTTTACGTGGAATACGAACCACAGGACATGGCATTTCCCTTCGAAAATCTCACATGCATTGACCGGGAATCGAACCCGGTCCACCTTGGTGAGAGGCCAACAGCTTGACCGCTGCGCCATCACGCCCCCTACAATTAATATTAAACTGCAAAAGTTTTTTATTAAACTTTGTAACGAGTCAGATATTTTAACCAAAACCTTTTATTCCGTCAGTCTATTACATTTCTATAGTGTTGATTTTGTTATTAGTACCGTACTTTTTATGTGTGCAAGTGTGAAACCCTTTCGAATCGTTATCTTTTATTGTAGTGAGATACTGACATGATTGCGTTCTAGACTGTTTTGTTGTTAACTGTTACTTTCCCAATGTCTTATTTACTTGATGATCTCTTGCAGTTGCTGAGTTCGGTTAAACATTTAAACAAACACATAATTCTAACTGAGTCGACACTGCGGCTTTGTAGACTTAGCTGATTTATGGCTCCTCCTCCACTGGTGTCTACTTCACAGCATATCCCACTATGGACTGGCGAGTCCATTCCCATCGTGCTAACTCGTTGGTTGTGTTGCTAGCGCTATCTGACGCTGGACCTAGAACTATACTGGGCAATACTTATACCAACTGTTGTTGCATCGTGCAACTTACTTTCTTATGGGTGTGGAGCAGGCTGTAAGTCCTTACTTATAATGGTGTGTGCTAATGGTTCTGAACCTTCTCAACTATTATAGAACAATCTCTATTGTTCTTCACCCGCAAAACAGATCGTACAAATATTAAGCTGCCGACTTTTGAACGTGATTTGCACTGTATAATACTGCCTAAATTTGTCCTTGCTTGACTGAGAATATGGTACAAAGTACATCCTTCCTGCTTGATATTTTTTTCCTTTATCGTTCATTTCTTCTTTATTTCCCTTAGCCTGCCTCGTTCGTTATATTGCTTCCTGCTTGTTGTTGGGAAAGATGCCTTATAATGTGAGTTGGGGTAAGCTCTCTAAGAATGTATGTTCGTTTAAGTTAGATGGGCCGATCACCTTAGCTATGTGGATCTCTGTAGGCTCATTTATATCAAGTGCCCTAACTTTTGTGTCATAGTTTTTGATTCTATATTAGTGAAATTATGGCCGGTGTCGTGTGTGTGTTCGCACACAGCCCAGTGATTTCTGTGTTCTGTATAACGTGTGCCCATTGTTCTGCCAGTCTACCCTACGTAGTTTGTTTGACACCCTGCTTCTTAGCATGTTAACAATTATACTCCTGATTTTGAGTATGGGTCTTGCGTATTTAAGTTACTCTTATGCAAGTGTCTTTCAATTTGCTGGATGCTCTGAATACTATTTTGATTCCTCTTTCTTAAAGATAAGTAATTATGTATGTATTTACGTTCATGAACTTGTTCTTATTATTTGGTAGCGTTTGATTTGTGTTATTTCCCAGGTGCCTATCTACGATTTGGTCTACCTTATTGGGGTTGACATAATTTTGTTTAGCTATTTGATTTACTGTATTAATTTCTTTTAGTAGTTTCTTTTATCATAGGTGTACTCAAGGATACTCACTGAGTTGATACCCGCTAGTTTATGTGTGCTTGAGTGGTTGGAATAATTATCAACAGCGTGCGATGTTTTCGTGGGCTTGTGGAAGGTCGAGAATGTCAAACTGCTGTTTGATCTACTGATAGTTATGTCGAAATAATAAAAATGTCCCGCTCCGTTTCCATTAATGATCAGACTTGTGGATCACCTTGTATGCTCACCTAGACACTTCATTGGCAGCCGCACCCAACCTGCACTTTATAAAGCCAATGCATTAAACTCATCAAAGCTATTCTCTTCCTCTATTACGATCCTCTAAGCCGAATGCTAGGAGCCAATTTATTTAATGGAATTTCTACTGCACCAGAATAGTTACCTTAATTTTCTTCGTTCGTGGACTTTTAAATTTTCTTACACTTCGTTTGAGAGAACTTTTTGTCTAAGTCCCCTTCTGTGTTCTATTTTCTCGCTAAATGAATTCAGTAAGAATCAACTCTTTGAGAAAGGAAATTGAAGCGTCCTTAGGAAATCATCCAACTGATATAAAATTGGTTGATGCAGTGTAAATAAAAGAGTTACGATGCCAGAACAGTTCGCTGTATTATCGTAGACAGTGAGATTAACAAAAAGATGCAAGTTGGTAAGGAGTTGGGCCATCCCCGGTTAAGATTTTTCAGTAGGTGGCTACTCGAAGTAGTTGTTGCATTTGACGTCGTGACCATTAAACTTTGGTATATATAATTTTGTCTAATAATCTGTGTAATTATGATGGCTGTATTAGTCTGAGTATTTGTAATTGAGATGAGGGTTGGGAAAGAAACAGCCGTGACATCAGTTAGGAACCTTACTGGCATTTGCCAGGAAGACCACTCCAAGGATAGCTGAGAATCGAAACGGCCTCTCCTAGGCTTTACCTCATGAGGCTGACTGTACCCCATTCCAGCTCTCAGACCACAATTAAATTTTGGGCGAGCCGGCTAACGAACCCGAACCTCCGGGGTGACAGCCAAAATGCTAGCCGCTACACTACGAAGTAGTATTAAAGCATTGAGGTACGGATGAGGTCGCGTAGAATTCCATGCAAATAGGTGCCCAATTGCTTTGCTAATGAGTTTACTTTCGGGGATGGATACAGGTGACATTTTTATTTGGTAATTTGACCTGCTTAGGCCAATATAGAGGTATGCAATGCGTGGCCGGGCATTGTCCTGCTGGAGAACAATCCCGGAACTCACTGCTTGCAAGGAAAATACCACAAGTTAGAATGTTTTGTCGAAGCAGCGTTGTTTTATGACGCCCTGAAGAACTACCGAGTGTAATGGCGTCCATGGTAATAACTTCGACCATGTCGACTAGGCTGAGGCATCTTAATAGATAGACCGAGTGATCAGCAGCTCCTTCTAATATCGTTTGCTGCATCCCAACTAACTCGTGTTGTATGGAAGGTCGATATTTCTCTGTTTGCATCCCGTATGGAACTAATGCACTGCAAGCATATCCTGCAAACGATACTGAACACAATTAGTTTTCCCTCGATGTGACTACAGACTAGTACGAGGGAAAAATAATAGAGTTCAGTATTTTAAGTAGATTTCATTAGAAAGCTAACTATTGCAATGGGTACCATGTTTCGACTTCCGGAAAATTTCGACATATCTTCGCGTTTCACATCCCTCAGACCCCAAAACCACCGTCAGTTCAAAAGTTAATATATATATGTATATCAGTTTCTTGTGGACACGATAACTGCCGTAATTTTGCACCAATCACTTTGAATTTTTTAGCGAATATGTATACCTGTAAAATCTCGGTCGAGTTCGTTACTGGGCTAAATCGGTCGAAGGGGGGTGAAAATGGGGGGCTTTTTTTTTCCGAAAAAGTGAAATATTGCTATAACTCTCTTAATATGTGAAATATCGAATCCGTTAAAAGTTCATACTATGTGTCGGATAAAGCCCAAAAATGTATGTTTGAAGAAATTTTTTAATAGCACCAACCATTGACCAAAGGGGTGGGAAAAAGTGAGTTTTTCGGAAAACATTAATCATATCTCTCTTAATAGACACAATATCAAAACCGTACAAAGTGGACAATATTCCCCTAATAATTACCTAAAACTTTTGTCTGAAATAATTTTTGATATGATCCACCATTACGCCAAGGGATGAGAAAAATTATTTCGGAATTATAAGAAAATGCCAAGAGCTATCAGAGGCTGCCATGGCAACACTACTAAATTGATGAGGGATGAGCCATCAGACGTTGCCATGACAACGCACTTGCACGAGATCAGATTCAGATTTCCATCTGATTAAGTGTGAAGCGGCTTCGGTGACGTAACTGTTAGCATGCTGAACTTCTTATGCCCAAGGTCGCGGGTTCAAAGCCGGCCGAAGTCGTCGGATTTTCTAAGAGCGCGAAAAATCCCTCACTATGCTTTCCTTTGGAGGGGAAGTTCCAACGTTCGTTGCGAGATGCTGGTTGCGGTGGCATCTAGTAGCCAAGTTCACAGCCAGGTGTCGTTGACGGTAGTACCTGGTAGCAACATTAGGAACAACTACTTGAAATTGACCGTCTGCAGTCCTTACCTGAATTACAGACTAATACAGCCATCACAATTCACACCATTCATCAGACAGATTCTACACTCACCCAAAGTACATGGGGTTACATGGCCGCGTTGTCGCAGCCCCTAAACTGAGGAACCAACCAAAAACTCTGCGGGAGATAAAATTTTGCGTGAAGACGTAACAGACCGTTAGATAGTTACACATCACTGTCGAAACCTTGCATAAGGACAGAGTGACCACAAGTATAAAAATGGACCCCAAATGACAAGATGGTTACCGTCCCCATAAGACAATAAAATGTTTAAAATATGCATAAAATGACGAAAAACAAAGTTAATTAAGCTCCAATTATAAAATACTTTCTCGTAATAAATGAGGTCTGATCCTTCTACGAAAACCTGCATATTCTGCCTATTTTCGCCTATCCCCAAGTTTGTCCGGTGAAATATACCTCCGCCTTCCGGTGTGCCGAGAGGACTTTTACTAAATTGATAAGGGATGAGCCATCAGCAGTTGCTATGACAACGCCACTGCACGAGATCACATTCAGTTTTTCCATCAGTCTGTGGGAAGCGACTTCGGTACCGGAACTGTGGGAAGCGGCTAACTGGTAGCATGCTGAACTTCTATGCCCAAGGTCGCTGGTTCAAAGCCGGCCAAAGTGGTCGGATTTTCTAAGAGCGCTAAAAATCCCTCAGCATGCTTTCCTTTGGAGGGGAAGTTCCAACGTCCGTTGCAAGTTGCTGGTTGCGGTGGCATTTTGGAAGTTCACAGCTAGGTGTCGTTGACGTTAGTATATGGTACAAAATTAAGAACTAGTCTACTACTTAAAATTAACCGTGTGCAGACCTTACCTGAATCACAGACTAATACAGTCATCACAATTAACACCGTTTATCAGACAGATTCTACACACACCCAATGTACACGGGGTTACATGAACACGTTGTCACTGCCCCTATACTGAGGAACCAACGAACATCTCTGTGGGAGATAAAATTTTGCGTGAAGAAGTAACAGACTGTTAGATAGTTACACATCAGTTCCAAACCTTGCATAAGGACATTGTGATCACAAGTATAACAAGAAGTTCCGTGACGAACTAAAGAGCCTACTTTTCTTAAAATTTAAAATTCATGCCATTGATTAATCTATATGGATCTATCTAGAATAATGGCAAAATTAAATTGGTAATATAGAAATTTCTAATTAGTTCGAAATACTGTATACCTGGCATAATGTAGCCTAATAGAGAACTACAGTTAGCAGCCCTGGTGACTGAATATATTCTTGTTTCCATCTCTTAAGGTACAGAATACAAAATTTGGTTGAAGTCCAATGGATAGCATGGACGTTACATGCAGTTAAACATTGGACCTAACAGCCCGCTTAAAATCATGTTGGCAACAATGACATACATGTATTGGTCAGAAATAATCTGCAATAATATGATCTCTTGTTGTGTTAATTTTGAATGAAATCCATTTGTTAGTATAGAAGTTACAGGCATTTTAAAATTGGACCTATCAGCAGGCTTAGAATCATGTTGGCATCACTGACGTATATTAATTACTCCAAATTAATCTAGAATGTCAGGTACTATACGTGTGCAAATTTTAGAGCTATTGGCTTGCATATTTTATGATATATTGATATTAGGGAATCAAACATAGAGACACCATTTTTTTAACAGTTGGCAACACTGGTTGCTCTTAAGAATACGCATAGTCGTATCTGTTATGGTGCACATAGCACATACAAATTTTGGTTGAAATCCAAATGATAGTATAGAAGCTACATGTATTTAAAGTTGGACCTCTCAGCAGGCTTAGAATCATGTTGGTAGCACTGACGTATATAAGTTACTCCAAATTATTACAGAATGTTAGGTACTATACGTGTGCATAGTTTAAAGTTATCGGCTTGCATACTTTCTGATATATTGGTATTTGGAAAAAATAAATTGAGAGCATTTATTAACAGTTAGCAGCCCTGGTGAATCTTAGGAATACGCTCAGTTATATCTGTTTATGAACACATAGCACATACGAAATTTGGTTGAATTCCAATTGATAGTGTAGAAGTTATATGCATTTAAATACTGGACCTATCAGCAGGCTTATAATCATTTTGGCAACACTGCCATGTGTGGCCTCCTGGAAATTAAACTGCAATATTATTATCTATGCGTGTGCCAAGTTTCAAATAGCTCCCATTCATACCTTCCGAGATATCCAACATAGAGCTCAAATTTCAATTGCGATTTTTCAGCAGTTGGTAGCACTGACATCATTTTCAAATATGGCCGTGATATATTCAGGTATAGATCTTTACTCCTACCAAATTTTGTTTCGATTGCTGCAGCCGTTTAGGAGTTGATGGGGGGGGGGGGGGACACACACACACAGCCAGACAGACAGAAGGACAGACAGACAGAAGGACAGACAGACAGACAGACACACATTTGCCCGATCTCATAAGACTACTTTTTCCTCATTTTTGTAAAATGTGAAAAGTAGGCTAAAAATGAACCCCTAATGACAAGAAGGTTACCATACCCATAAGACAATAAAGTGATAAAAATATGCATACAAAAACGAAAAATAAAGTTAATTAACCTCCAATTGTAAAATACTTTCTTGCAATAAATGAGGTCTGATCCTCCTACGAAAACCTGCATATTTTGCCTTTTATAGCCTATCCCCTAGTTTGCCCGGTGAAATCTACCTCCGCCTTCCAGCGTGCCGAGAGGATTTTCTTTTTTCAGGAATGCTTGCAGTGCATTAGTACCATACGGATGCATGCAGAAAAATATCGACCTTCCATACAACACGCGTTAGATGAGTAGCAGCAAACGGTATTGGAAGGGGCTGCTGATCACCCGGTATAAGTACTCAGGAAGTGCAGTATACAGTTGAAATTGAAGAAAGCAGTAAGTAACGAGGAAAACATCTGTAGTTACATGTTATCCCCAAATTCATTTGGATCATTCCCAGAGAGTGCAAAATTGCTTGAGGAAAATGGAAATACTCACAATGTTGGGTTCGATTCCCAGGTAATACTTGTAAGATTTTCGAAGTAAAATTTCTCGTCCTGTGGTTCGGATTCCACATAAAAAGTACGTCCCATGTTTCATGAGCACAAAATTAACGGTCAACTGAAATGATGAGGTTTCTTTCAGGCACAATGAACCATTTCAAGCCAGACAGGCTGCTGATCGTGAGAAAATACAGTAGGTATTAGTTGAAGATCAAAACAGAAACTCAGTCCGTAATCTGTCTGCTGGCGCGTATTTAAATGTATGCGATTTTTTTTTTCAGATATGAATTAATTGAATACTGAGGACAGAATAGCACCAGGGGAGTTTTTCTTGTGTTCGAACCAACACGTGTTGCAAGTTTCATCCCGATCAGTGTGGTTCATGTTAGTGAGGTGCTCTTGTGAGTGGTAAATGCCTAGCCAGTGAAATCAAGCGCCCGATAATTCTCTCTTTCTTGAACAGTCTTTTTACTTTTCTTGTCTGTATTTATTTGATGGTAATGTTTCGGCCCACTCCTCACACCATAAACATTAAAGATACGTGTGGAGTGAAAATATTTGAGAATGAGAGGTACATGTGTTTCATGACAGAAACAACATGTGTAAACAGTTGGTCGGGGATATAAACTAGAACTAATAATATTACGAGTATAAGTGAGTGTCTGTCTGTTGGCACGGACATCTGCCAGCACAGTTGACGAGTGAGGTGCCAAGCCCACACGATCTACCAGCCTCATGCGGCGCTGTTCACTTGTCACTGTTGCTTGGCCAAAGGGTATCAGTCACAAGCACATCATCCCTTTCAGTACGGGAGAAAATACTCAGGAGAAAGGACCCCCTCGTGGCACAGTGGCTAACAGTAACTAAGGTCCGGGTTCAATACCTGGCTCTACCAAGAAATTTAATTCCGGTCTGAGGGCTGAAATGGGATCAGACTTGTGAGGGAAAACTGAGAAGAGGTGGGTTGGATTCCTTTCACAGCGAACTTAGAAGTGATTTTATGTGGTTTCTCACTTCTACTCCAGGCAATTGGCGGGATCGTTCCTAACGAAAGGCCACGTCCGTATACTTCCCCAACCTAGTTTCTAATACAAATACACACATATATAGCCAACACAGTAACATACATTTTCAGACGAATTCCACACACACCCAAGTACACGGGGCTACAAGACCACGTTGTGGCAAAGTTCCTAAACGAATCAACCACAACAACATAGGAGAGACAGTATATCAGTATTGAAGGAGAGTAGGAACCATCCCTTGCGTGTTGTCAGGAAGGTCGATATTTCTCTGCCTGCATCCCGTAAGGTACTGCAAGCATATCCCGCAAACGATAATGAACCCTGTTATTAGCCTATTTTCATTAGAAGAAAAAATAGACTTATGAGATCACCTTTTGTCCGTGTGTGTGTTGGCCTCTAATAACTTCTAAACGGCTGGAGCGATTTCAATGAAACTCAGTAAGGTCATAGCTCCATTTTGGTCGACCCCTACCGTGCCCTTCAAATTTTATTGCGTCCCACTAATCCAACATGGTGGCTTTGCGAAATATTTCACCGACATTCAATATCTCCGAAAGTGTTACCAGTATCACCCTGAAATTTTGTACGATGATGACGGGCACTACTAGACATTCACCTACGAGACGTTCAAAAACCTGGTAACTACAAAACCAACATGGCTGCCAAGCGAATTTGAGACGTTTAAATAGACTTTTCTCGCGATATGACCATCCAAACACAATGAAACTTGGTACAGCAAATTTTTATACACATTGTAATGCACTGGTATCTAATTTAGTTCATTATTTTATAACCTCAAAATGGCGGCTGTGCGAAATATTTCACTGGCATTCTATATCTCCGAAACTATTACTGACATCACCCTGAAATTTTGTACGGTGATAAAGGGCACTACTGCAAGTTTATCTATGTAACATTCAAAAACCTGTAAAGAACAAAACGCACATGGCGGCCAAGCGACGTTGAAACATTTTAATAGACTTTTCTCGCAACTTAACCATCTGAGATATGGTTTAGTAAATGATTATACATATTGTAATGCACTGACATCTAATATAGTTCAATTGTTTACATAACCTCAAGATGGCGGCTGTGCGAAATTTTAAAATTGAGCTTTAATTTATTGTATAGAAATCATGCGATTGAAGTTTACATTCTACATGTGCACAATAATCTTCATGCAATAGTGCATAACTGAAGGACTTACATATATACGATCAAAGCTTGAATCCTACGCAATAATT
The DNA here is from genome assembly GCA_946902985.2 of Meconema thalassinum. NCBI lineage: Eukaryota > Metazoa > Arthropoda > Insecta > Orthoptera > Tettigoniidae > Meconema > Meconema thalassinum. The sequence goes on along the minus strand of OX336388.2, from coordinate 1,496,383,448 downwards.
TTCCTTGTATGGTACATAGTTCTTTGGCCTATACATATAGCAATCCAACATGGCGACCATCGGAAATATTTAGACGGTACTCAATATCTACGAATCTTTTACAGCAATCGAACTGAATTCTTTTATGTTAATAGAGGCTATGAACATAAGTTCACATATAGGACTTTCAATAACCTGGTGAACACAAATCCAAAATGGCGGTGACGTGAAGTATAAATATTTAAATGGACGTTTCTCGCGATTTAACCATCCGAGTGCAGTGAAACTTGGAACAGTAAATGCTTATACAAATATCAATCCACTGTCATCTAATTTATTTCAATTGTTTTCATAAACACAAGATGGCAGCTGTGTGAAATTTTAAAATCTTGCTTTTATTTCTTGTGTCCTAATCATGCGATTGAAGTTTGAATACTACACGTACACAATAATCTTCATGTAATCTAATATATAAAAGTGAAAGTCTGTATGTATGTGGGTATGTGGGTATGTGGATCTGTTCCGTATACAAATCTACACCGTTCCACCGATCTCAACCAAATTTTGCATACACATAGTTTAGGACCCAGAAGGAACCGCTGGCTACATGAATTTACGATAGTCTTTCTCATTCTTCTGACTTCGGCCCTTTTGCACTCCAGCACATGCTAATCAAATCATAAAATATACTCATGAAGGAATGGCAAGGCGGATAGTTTCCATGGCAACATAGCTCAAGTCGAGACACGGCCGACTGGATGCCATTTGCGCTCTGCACTACCGGTATAGAAAATGAGGATCTTTACTTGAAATCACGTTAGTTACTCAACTTCTCACACAGCACTGTCAACCGAGTTTAGCATAAAAAAGACTTGACACTATCTTCTACTGTATATTTGTCAAATACCACTCACTCACTCATTCATTCATCACGAAATCTCAGAAACCATCAAACGGATTGGAATGAAATTTGGTATGCAGCTTCCCCAAGGGCCGCAAATGCCCATTAAGAGAGGATTTTTGGATATTCTGGTTCTAAAGGGGTGTTAAGGGGGTAGACCTGCATTTCATTGAACAGCAATATCTCCCGGTTGGTTTCATTGGGGGATGTGATACTCGGCACATAAACTCATCATTAAAAATAAGAAGACACGAGTCGGAGGGTTTTTCGATGTGGTGTATATTATGAGATGAAAGGGGTGAAAAGTGGGGATTGAAAGATTCCCAACGGAGCGTGTATCTCTTAAACGACATAGGCGAGGAGTTTGAAACTCAGCGGGAAAAAATCAGCATAAAAATAAGTAAATATGTGTTTGACCGTTTCATCATAAATCCAATTTAAGGGGCCCATGGGGTGGGGTGAAATTCTGGAGGGGGGGGGGAGAAACAGGAAAGAAAGTGTCCTAACTGATTGACTGACTCACTCACTCATCAAACTCAGGGGGAAAAACTGCTTTAAAGTAAGTAAATAGCTGTTCGACAGTTTTTTTCATAAATCAAATTTAAGGGGTTCATGGGGAGGGGTGAAATTCTGAAAAAAGAAAATTGAAAGAAAATGTCCTGACTCACTCACTCACTCACTCATCATCGCCCAGCCAAAATTATTGAAGTTAGAAACATGACAGTTTGGGGATATGTTCATTGTATTTCAAAACAGTCTACTAAGGGAGGATTTTCGGATATTCAGGTTCTAAAGGGGTCTTAATGGGGTTAAACCTGCATTTCATTGAATAACAATATCTCCCGATTGGTTTCATTGGGGGATGTGATACACGGCATATAAACTCATCATTAAAAAGTAAGACACGTGTCTGAGGGTTTTTCGATGTGGAATATATTATGAGGTGAAAGGGGTGAAAAGTAGGGATTGAAAGATTCCTAACGGAGCGTGTATGTCTTAAACGACATAGGCGAGGAGTTTGAAACTCAGCGGAAAAAAATCAGCATAAAAATAAGTAAATATGTGTTTGGCCGTTTTTTTTAATAAATCCAATTTAAGAGGCCCATGGGGAGGGGTGAAATTCTGGGGGGGGGGGGGGACAGGCAAGAAAATGTCCTAACTGATTGACTGACTGACTCACTCATCAAACTCAGGGGGAAAAACTGCTTTAAAGTAAGTAAATAGCTGTTCGACAGTTTTTTTTATCAATCAAATTGAAGGGGTTCATCGGGAGGGGTGAAATTCTGAAGGAAAAAAAATGAAAGAAAATGTCCTGACTCATTCACTCACTCATCATCGCCCAGCCAAAAATATTGAAGTTGGAAACATGGCATTTTGGGGATATGTTCGTTGTATGTCAAAACCGTACACTAAGGGAGGATTTTTGGATATTCAGGCTCTAAAGGGGTCTTAAGGGGGTTAAACCTGAATTTCATTGAATAACAATATCTCACGAGTCGTTTCATTTGTGGATGTGATACTCGGCATATAAACTAATTATTAAAAATACGCAGACATGTGTCTAAGGGTCTTTCGATGTGGTGTATTATTATGAGGTGAAAGGGGTGAAAAGTGGGGGTTGAAGGATTCCTAACGGAGCGTGTAGGCCTATCTCTTAAACGACATAGGCGAGAAATTTGAAACGCAGCGAAAAATCATCAGCTAAAAAGATAAGTAAATCGTTGTTCGACCGTTTTTTCATAAATTAATTTAAGGGGCCAATGGAGTGGGGTGAAATTCTGGGGGAAAAAAGGAGAGAAAGTGTCCTAACTGACTAACTCACTCACCAAACTCAGGGGAAAAAGACAGCTTTAAAAATAAGTTAATAGGTGTTCAAGCGTTTTTTCATCAATCCAATTTAAGGGGCCCATGGGGAGGGGTGAAATTCTGGTAAAAATAATTGAAAGAAAATGTCCTGTCTGACTCACTCACTCATCACGCCCAGCGAAAACTATTAAAGTTGGAAAAATGAAATTTTGGGAATATGTTCGCTGTATGTCGAAAACGTCAACTAAGGAATGATTTTTGTTTATTCGTGTTTTAAAGAGATGTTAAGGGGGTAAACGTGCATTTCATTGAATAACGATATATCATGAGTTGTTTCTTAGGGGATGTGATATTCGGTATATAAACTAATCATTAAAAATAATCAGACATATGTCTAAGGGTTTATCGATGTGGTGTATATTATGAGGTGATAGGGGTGAAAATTGGGGGTTGAGGGATTCTTGACGGAGCGTGTATCTCTTAAAGGACATAGGCGAGAAGTTTGAAATTCGGCGGGAAAAGAACAGCTTAAAATACAAGTAAATAGGTGTTCGACTGTTTTTTTTTCATAAATCCAATTTAAGGGGCCCTTGGTGAGAGGTGAAATTCTGGGGGAAAAAAACAGGAAGGAAAGTGTCCTAACTGATTGACTCACTTACTCACTCATCAAACTCAGGGGGAAAACAGCTTTAAATAAGTAAATAGGTGTTCGACCGTTTGTTTCATAAATCCACTTTAAGGGGTTCATGGGGAGGGGTGAAATTATCAAAAATAAATGAAAGGAAATGTCCTGACTGACTCACTCACTCATCATAGCCCAGCTAAAATTATTAAAGTTAGAAACATGACATTTTGGGGATATGTTCGTTGTATGTCGAAAACGTCCACTAAGGAAAGAGTTCAGAATATTCAGGTTCTAAATAGGTGTTAAGGGGGGTAAACGTGCATTTCATTGAATAACCATATCTCACGAGTGGTTTCATTTGGGGATGTGATACTTGGCATATATACTAATCATTAAAAATAAGCTGACACATGTCTAATGGTTTTTCGATGTAGTGTATATTATGAGGTGAAAGGGATGAAAAGTGGGGGTTGAAAGATTCCTAACGGACCGTGTATCTCTTAAACGACATAAGCGAGGAGTTTGAAACTCGGAGGAATTCAATCAGCTTAAAAATAAATAAATAAATAAATAAATAAATAAATAAATAAATAAATAAATAAATAAATAAATAAATGATCGATCGTTTTTTCATAAATCCAATTTAAGGGGCCTATGGGGAGGGGTGAAATTCTGGAAGAAAAACGTCCCCTAATGAAGGATTTTTGGATGTTCACTCTCATCGACCAACCCAAACGATTAAAGTTAGAAGAATGATATTTTGGGGATATGTTTGTTGTGTGTCGAAAACGTCTACCAAGGAGGGATTTTTGGATATTCAGGTTCTAAAGAGGTGTTAATGGGGTTAAACCTGCATTTCATTGAATAACAATATGACACGACTATGACGTGAGCGAAGCGAGGCTAAAAATGGGATGATGTGCGTCTATGTATTACTCAATCACGCAAGTACCACTGGTCCGATTTACATGAATTTTACATGGAAGTAGCTGATTTACCTGGTTAACATATAGGTTACTTTTGATTTCAATACTTTGTACTATTTAAAGATGGCGACCATTTTAGTGACTTCACTACAACCTTTGGTTTAAAACTTTCATATTTCCATTTCAAATACAAAGAGAACGCTAAGAAATAGCAAACTTTTGATGGTATATACGAGGTTAAAAATTACATTTTCTATCCGAAAGGTATCTCCAACCGTTAGCGAGTAAAACCTAAATTTGTGCTATAAAACACGGTCAACGCCGAGCGGTGTAGTTGGACAAAATGTTCCATCCTTAATCTCCCTCTGCGCAGCACCTCGCCTATCCCCTGTTTTAACTGTCACCTTCATATTTTAATTTATTTATGACGCGTAGCGAAGCACGGGTACTTCAGCTAGTAGTACATAACTCTAAGACCTACATATATAGAAATCCAACATGGCGACCGAAATATTAGACGGTTCTCAATATCTGCGAATCTATTACAGCAATCAAACTGAAATTTTGTATGTCGATCAAGGCAATTAACATAAGTAGGATATATGAAAATAGGCTTTAGTTCTTCACGGAACTACTTGTTTATCCCTCGTGTTAGTTCGTAGTTACATCGAGGTAAAATGAATAGGGTTCATTATCGTTTGCGAGATATGCTAGCAGTGCGTTTACCATACGGGATGCACGCAGAGAAAAATCCATCTTCCTGATATCAACGCTAGTTGGGCTATATAAAACAATATTATTAGGGGCAGCTGATTAACCTGGTATATATTATACTAGCTATTGTACCCGGCGTTGCCCGGGACGGTACTTTACATGATATAGGAAGATACGTGCCAATCCTCATCTGAATTACAAATACACACACTACTACAGCCATCACAGTAACACAGGTTATAAGAAACATTCCATACACACTCAAGTTCATGGAGCTACATGACCATTGTGTAGCATATCCTATAAATCAAACAACAAAATCATTTGAGCTCACTAAATCTTAATACAAAAGTTTCGTGATGATCTCCAGCCATTGTGTCGTTATGCCGCATGCATGCAGGGTTAGCCAATGTACTTCTGTTTTAATTTAATGTATTTTTAATTTCGATTTCCTACATATAGCCTAAGGTTTAAGTGTCAGTTTCCTGGAAAGAAGTGGCCAATTAAGTTTAAGTTATTGATGGAATATGTATTTATTTCATTAAGTTTTGTAATATGTCACCGGTGCATAAGAATAGACTATATAATAACGCTAAAAATCTGATTAGTGTTAGAAAAACATCCCTAGTCGCACAGTTTTTCTTACACCGTGCCTAGGCTATTTATCATCAGCAACAACTTCGCCCCATTGTTCTTATTGTTGCTAGCAATATCGTCACCGAGTTAGTGTCTTCCATGTACGGTCCCTCGCGGCAAAATATTAGGATCTGAGAGTTCCATGTACGGAAATTAGAAGTACTCTTTACAGACGTGACTGAATTTCATAATGACGATTCTTACAACCAGAGTTCTGCTTAGACATGTGCGTGCCCCGTGTAGATAATTTTACGATATTTGATTGCAGTGGATACACAGGTTTAAACGTGTAAATTGAAACTTATTTTTGACGACAATTATACAAGTTACCCCGTGATAGTATTTATAAGTTGGTGGGGATAAATACAGCTTCGAATCCCTTTCGTTTACTGTTGGTTCTGGAGGAGATATGTTGTGTTTGGTTTAAAGTGGGTTTCTTTTAACGTGAGACGGAAGTATTGTCTTGTATTTTCTGAAACTTATTGTATCGTGTTACTGCCAATTTCTTAGTAGGCTTACTCGTGATGTGACTTGGGTTTGCTTTTACGTTGATAGGTTTGTAGTGTAATTCTCTGCCCCGTCTATATTGTGCTCATATTTGTGTAAAACCAATTTTTGGGACGCTTCATTTCTGTGGCTGGCAACAGTAAATCCAGTTCCTCATTTTATCGCAATGATACATCTTAGTATTTTACTCGATATTATACCCTAACTAAGTTAATATTCCCCTACACCAAAAATGGCAGCATCCATGATTTCATGGACGACACATAAGGTTTAAACAACGTTTACATGTTATATTCTATGCTCCATTTCCAGGCTTTGTATAATTTCGTTGCCAACGGTGCAGAGTGGTCCTTTTAGCGTATCTGGCCGCGCAAAATACCTTTGCACATAGAAATGGTCTATAAACCATAAAATAACTGTTCAAAATTAAGTAAAACAATTTCCTTATTCTCATTTATAAGAATTTCAGTTTGACTGTCGCCCCGGAGGTCCAGGTTCGATTCCCGGCTCTGCCAAGAAATGTTACTTCTGGTGTGAGGGCTGGTACTGGGTACACTAAGCTTCCTGAGGCAAAACTGAGAAGAGGAGGGTTCGATTCCCCACCTCAACCATCCTGGAAGTGGTCCCGGATGTCCGGGTTTGATTCCCGGCTCTGCCAAGAAATGTTACTTCTGGTGTGAGGGCTGGTACGGGGTACACTAAGCTACCTGAGGCAAAACTGAGAAGAAGAGGGTTCGATTCCCCACCTCAACCATCCTGGAAGTGCTCCCGTAGGTCCGGGTTCGATTCCCGGCTCTGCCAAGAAATTTTAATTCTGGTGTGAGGGCTGGTACGGGGTACACTAAGCTTCCTGAGGCAAAACTAAGAAGAGGAGGGTTCGATTCCCAACCCAACCATCCTGGAAGTGGGTTTTCGTGGTTTCCCCACTTCTACTCCATGCAAATGCTGAGATGGTTCCTAACTTAAGGCCACGGCCGCCGTCTTCCCAATCCTATCCCAAATGTATAAATAGTAGTGCAGGTACCACAATAACACAGGTTATCACACAAACTACACATACACACCCAAAATACATGGGACTATACGACCACGATGTCGCAGCCCCTAAAATGAGCAACAACAACAAGAATTGAGGTTAAACTTCTCTTATTAGCCTAACAATAATAATAAAAATAATAATATTTTTCAACTGGATTAGGATTTTCCTTAACGCCACTAAACTGGGAGAAAAATCTGCATTTTTTAAATAAGTTCAGTGGTGTCTCTCCTTCCTTCTAAGCGTATACTCATTTGACTGGCTAACGCTAGCTCCTCCCTGCTGACTTTTGTATTAAAGGTCGCAATTTCCTTCGTTTCGAAAATTCACTACACTCCACGAATGATTGAGAAGGACAACCCACATTACCTGTATTGCCTCTCCATGTTCCCTTCCAGGCTATTCTTATTTTGTGACAAACTTTCTTAAGGTCTTGCGATTGGCAACCCACGTTTTTCTTAACTGTTCGGAAAAATTAATTCGATTTTTTTCTAACATTATCTTTAATAGACTGTCCAAGGGATTTCAGATCACTGTTTTCTATTAGATAGGTTCAAATCTTTCGCTTTTCCACCTGCTTAGCGCCAAGTTTCGTAAAGATCGTTCCGCGAAAATCCTTCCGACAACACTAAAAGGAGAGCAAATGCCAAAGTTGCAAAAAGTTGCAAATAATTTTTACACAGAAAACATAATAGGGTGTAGGCTATAGGTTAATGGAAAGAAATTCACCAATGGTTGACAATTGTGAATTTCCTGGGCTGAAAACCCATAAAAAATAATTATTTTATAACAAAAATTCACGATTTTCAAACGTTTATCACATAAACACGGCGATTTTTATAAGATTTTCCAAATTTCATTAAGAAAGATCATAACATAGTCTGTCATATCCACTGGCAAACGATGCAGATAGCTGAACTAACAAGACTTTACAAGCACAATATTCAAACACAAATAATCAGCTTTGCTTCCAGCTGTGGTGCGATAAGGAACGTCCTACTTCAGCGGTCTTTCACATTCCAGGGGGTGAACATATAAGACATATAAGTACAGTTCTGAGGTCCTCTGGCATTGCTGATACTAAAAATGTCATACAACATGAAAATACAAGACATTTATTTTTTACATTTTGAGCGCCCAGATCGTGCAAAAGGACCACTGTGCGGTGTGGCGCTGCCGCCTGACCACTACTGGCACAGATGGGCGGCCACGCTGCACAAGCAGCGCTCCTTTAGCAGCGGAGTTCGAAACGTAGCCCGTCTAAATACACGTGGAGCGGTAGTGAGCTTCCGCAGACTTTGCATCGGCATACGCTTCAAACACCAGAATTAAAATTTCTTAGCAGAGCAGTTTGTCCCAACAAAATTTATGTTAAAATACAACACATCCACTTAACCTACCTGTTCGAGGGCCTCCTTCCAAACAGATTTTGCTCTATCCCAACGATGGCCAGGCTTCGGAGCCAGTTTTGTTGTAGTATTGTAAAGACGTGACAGACGGTAAGCCATTAGCGCTAACTCAGGTATCTTTGTGTTTCTCGAGCCGGCTGCCAACAAGCGGCGCGTGCCACCCGGCTGATACGAGCAGAGTCGATTACATAACAAGCAGTCAGCTGAGCGACTAGTACAGCGACCCTTTGCAGTGGGTCCCATCCCCTCAAATACTACCACATTATTTATAGGAACGCCCCCTAGTTCCTAGCACACCACAACACACTACACAGGTCAGCTTGCTCTGTCAAGGGAAGCTACCCTCCTTTAGGCACAACCTCATAAATTAGTACAGCAACTCTTCCTTTTAGATCCACCCCCAAATAAGGGATCTAAAACACTGGTGGAGGCGGGGTACTACGCATAGAGAAAAGGGACTCAATCAACGAGCCCTCGTAGTTAAAACGACCCCTTCCGTACCGCAAAAAGCCAAGCAAATAGTGAGAAAATTTTTCCCCCAGACATAAAGCACCATTTTTTTTGTGTGCTCCAAACTAACTACACAGGGGAAATTCTTAACAAACCAACCCCCCAGCCCCATACAGAATCAGAGAAATATAAGAATACACTGTCAAACACGTACAGATTTTTTTTAAATTCTTATTGTAGGCCCATACACTGCAGTCAGAATGGCACCTCATGCAGAGATTGCAAGCCATAGAGGCAATAGGGGCACGCCAATATTATTAACATTATTGTTCAGATGCCAAGGGCATATACAAAGCCGGCAAACACAAATACGGGCACTCCAAACAAAAATCGGGGCAATACAGGGCAAACAGCCATACACCCCGTCAGAGGGTAGGACAGCGCGATTAAGATGCGCACATACACTCTTGAATCACATACATGAACACCTCAATAGGTTCCATATACAAAGAAACAGAATATACCGACAATTAATCACCACACATGGTCCCGTAATAGATAATGCAACCCTCGAGAGAATGAGGGTGCACTACACAAGTTTACACGCCCAATACAGGGAGCTAATTCGCGTCCAAGCGCTTCTCCAACTAGCGGCCACAAAACAATACAGAGCACAGAAACATTAATACATTAATACAGTAATTTGCAAGCAGGCCATGAGCCTCAATAAGGCAGTACACCCAAATTTGGGACAAATACCGTGAGCTACAAGCCAATAAGGCCATTTTTGAGTTCACGGTAGGGCCATCAGCCCACCCGAGAGAGGACATAAGCGTAGATACGTTGACTCGACAATTTGCGAGGATGTCCCTCTCGCCACGTACTGCCACAGAATGGAAGGAGTTCGCCGTGGCCACAGTCAAGAAGACGGCCAGGTTAGGCTCCAACTTACTACAAAATAAACCTAACACAAACACACGTCCTTCAGCTCCGGATCGGAAGGCAATTTTGCCAAACCGAGGGGCAGAGCCTAGAACAATCCCCTCGGAACAAAAGGACGAGAGGGAATCGAAGCTAGGGCCATTAAATACACATGATATAACAGAGGGACAACGGGACGTAACCACGTCATGGGCAGACGACATAGAGCCCGCCCTACAGTATATAAAGCCTACATACACGTACACAGATAGGCTAACACATTGGCAGGAGTCGGCCGTGGCCACAGGCCGAAAAACGGTCAGACTACACGCCACCACATTGCTAGGCCGGACACAAGCCATTAAGCGACCTTTACCGCCAGTTCAAAGGGCAAATTTGCCAGAACAAAGGCGAACACCGGTATTAGTCCCTCAGGATGCACGATATACGCACGAACATTTTGACCGGGCATTACCACACAGTACACGGGGATTAGGAAAGGTGTTCTCACCTACCCCACAAAACCACGCAGTCAAATATATCCACACTCCCGTAAAATCTACTAGGGCAGCGCCAAGCGCAATTAGGCCCTCGAATACAGGTACATTTAAACCTATAGACACGCGCCACGGTGGCAGTAGGCCAAAGCTTACTTTGCTAGAAATTCCGCCGGAAGGTAGCAAAGGAACACCCCAGTGGATTCCAGAGGCCTATCATCTAATAACAGGGCAAAACCCTTCACCTTTCGGAGCACTGAAGCTCGAAAGAGGATAACGACTTCCACCAGGGCCACAGAAATAAACTAACATCGCTAACACCAACATTATAGGCCACATAAATTCTTTCACACGGGGGCGATAAGAAAATGGTCCAACAAGTACATAATATACATGAAATCGCATATTTTTCTTTCTTATTTTATGTATATACAGTGCAATATAGCCAAAGTAGAAGGAACAATTCTAAATCCTTCTTGGTTTTTTTTCGGAACCATGGCATTTTTCTCTCAGGCCATCAATGGTTATTGGGCGAAGTGATTAACGCCATAACGTAAAGTCTCTAATATGCTAAGCCAAGTGGAAGCCAAGCAGGCTTCAGGCCGAAAAAGAGATATTTTGAACACAACTTAAGCATAAAATCACAGCATAAAGCTTAAGGGAGTCTTTCTAAGTAGAAATGACTAAACGTTCTATGTTAGGGTTCCACAGTTTGATAGATTCTCCTGTTGCGGGCGAAAGCCGTAAGTGTGGCAGGAATTAAGACTCTCAAACTAACTTCAAAAAAATTTGGTGAAGTGTGCTTTAGCCAACTGAAAAGCCCAATTGCACACCGGGACGAGACACTGTCATTGTGGTGAGTTACAATTACTTTGAAGGGCAGGTTTGACTCCCATAGTGCACTGGCTTTGCTCGTGACGTGGATGCAAGTATGTCAATTCCGTCTTGCAAAGGCCTTCCTAATGTGTACTAGACAGTGTCGGTAGATTCCCCTGAGACGTAACCAGTTTACGGTAGTACTCACGTTACCTAAATGGTAAATACTACACTCAAGTCCCAAGCACATTTTTTTAAAACATTTTTTATGGTGTTCACGACATAATTTTTAGACATAGGTACACGTAAAGGCGGAAATACTGCCAAAAGGAAAGGAAGTAATCCCACGGGCAGGCGTGAAAAGAGGGCCAAGAAATAGCCCACTGACCGCGCCGGGATACGATCCTAACACTCACCAGAACTGTCCCGGAGACACAACCTTCATGGTGCCGGAAACAATTACTCTGGGTAAAAGGCGGTCTCCAAACCCGCAACCTTCTGAATACCAGGAATATAAGGTTGAGTAAATATCCAGTCGTAGAATAAGGATAATGGGAAAGCTAAGACTAATTGGGACAGTCCCACTAACAGCGGGTCATAAACGAAAAACAATACAATCGCCTCTGGCATCTGGTCACCAAATACGCGACTAGCGGACCAGACACACTCGCGTACAACGCATATGGGATTTCCGAAATGAAATGCCTTGGCCTGTGGTTTGGATTCCAAGTAAAACGGAAATCCCCTGGCGCATGAGCTACAAATCAACGGTCATATTAAACCACAAAGTTTTTTTCTACAATGAGAGAGGCACTGCTAGCAATCATTATAGGCAGCAATCAGGTTCACACACACACACGTGCAGAAAACTAGGACGTGGGCAGAGCATGAAACAAATGAAAGCACACAACATCGTAATTCAACACCGTCGTATCAGCTGTAACATACTCCTCAATGAGCAAGACTGCTCGACGCAGACAAGCGAGCCAAAGCCTACTGGACAGAAATCAACACATCATTCACGCCCGATTTAGAGACCCTATATCTTCCAAAATTACACTACGAGGGGAAATCAAAAACGTACAAACTCTACACAGGTATGCATGCTTTCATTTGCGCATTGCACAGCCACGGAAACGTGCCATATTATAAGCGGCACGGAAATGATTACACCAAGTCTTTACAGACAACCGGATTCGAACCCATGACCACACACCACACGCGTACCAAAAACTAACTATCCAATGGTATTTTTGGTACACGGAACACAAGCAAAGACCACACTGGGAAAGCCCCAAGCCCTGTCACACAACGCAAACATAAAACACAGAGAATGACATAAGGTCACGGGTCTGAGTTCCAGTGAAAATTTAGACGCAAAGGAGAACAGCTATTCAGGCGTCCAATCATACTGAAATTGGCCCAGGCAAGTACATGAACAGGGAATACTACATTTCCTCCCACTAAAAGCCAGACATAAAATTTCAAATTACACCAGGCATAGAGGAATACATTTCACGAACACAGGTAGGAAAATTTCGCAAGACACAGGTCTTAGAGAACAATGGCCACACGACGTCATTACCTAACTAGGGCGAATTGCTACATTAGGCTAGGAATCCAAAACAATGACCACACTTGCATTCGTGCAAAAAGGCACATACCAGCGGATGACAAACAGTAACTTCCCAGCCTGTTATTGCACATACCAATTGCTGACTGCAGACTATTCACACTGCAATACTGCGGTGACGTGACACTATTGCGTATAGCCCGTGACCATGAAATTACACACACATAACAATTATAACGCCATACATTTTTTTTCTCCACACTGCAAAATCATTTGGCAATGGACAAGACGTGACACAGCGAAACTTATCTTGGGCCTATAGGGCACGGTCGCAAGGGCTCGTTGGCAAGCCACGGGCGCCTTCTGCCCACAAAGGCGATACATATTAGGACTTAGCCTCATAACAGACCAACCGTCCGCGTGGTGTAGCGGAACGTAGTCACACACACACACACACGCACTCACCAATTAGGAGCGAACATAGGGACTTTGAGGAAACAGGACCTCCCCTTCATAACTTCTTTTCGCGATTCTATTCCCCAAATAAATCATTACAGATGACTAGCACATGACCAGTCGCGTTACGACCACTGGCCACATCTACACTGCAAATGGCCGACCAGATTAGGTCATGCAGCCCTACTATCCCAAGGCGCGGATAGAAAGCCAACATGGACCAAGGGAGGACGACAGGAGAACAGGCTACCAGCGTACCACCTTACTCCCCTCCCATAACCTTCTCACGCCCAACATAAACAACGCAACCACATCTACACGACCAAAAACAGATATACTACATTACAAAACACACACAGGGGTTGTTGGACTTCATGCGTCTAAAGAGCAGGCAAGCTACGCCTTGAGCCCCGTTGCACCGCCTGAGTATTAGGGGTGGCTCAGCAAACATTAAAGAAGCATAATGCGCCTCTCCAAATGAGAGAGGAGGCCATAGATACATATTAACCATGCTTTGGCACTTAAGCTCTCCCGCATGAAAGGAACATATGGTATTATGCCCCATCCTACACCTATCCGTACATGAAGGCAAAAACTTCATATCCAGACACATGCATGAGTATCCCATCCAATTACCAGGGATTTTAATATCAAACCTGCATGAATTTTCGTATTTTTGCAATCCCGGGAATTACCTCCCCACTCCACTCACTATAGAAGCATCCCAGTGCCACCACCGGTTCTAGGCCACCACTAACGTGGAACCCAAAGGTGCGCAAAACCCTTCCTACCATGCTTTAAGCCCACTCAACGAATAACTACCCCCAAATCCTAATAACAGGGTACCTGACATTACAGACCCTACTAACACCTCCATTGAGGTAAAGAAGGCATTATTGCTGGGAAGCTGACATAGCGATGGTAGGCCAGAAGTAGCCTATGTACTTAGAAGATCTGCAACCCCGCTACACTGGAAATATTTCACATTTTACACAGAGGTTGAACCATTCACACAGGTTACGGCACATTTTTTTTCTCTCTTACAAAGGAATCTGATACGAACTGATGGTTGACAACGGTGTAAGCCGAAGGTCAGGAGGGACCACACTGGAGCAGAGCTGGGGAAGGCGATGTGGACCCTTACCCCAGTTGGCTCACCAAATCACTGACCTGACCAAATAGACGAACCACGTAAGGTCAAAGCATTCGCGGCCTGGCCGGGCAAGCTCTGGAATCCTAGGTGCGCATAAACCGCCCCTGGGAGGAAGGGATGCTAAACCCACTTTGTGCCACGGTCGTCGAAGCCAAGACCTGCAGGGAGACTTTCTGAGAATGGCGGGAGGAATAGCTCACTCCACGCCGGCCTCGGGAACTACCCCTAGAGACGACCCCATATTATGACTAGACTGTTAGTTAAATTTACGTAAGTAGGACTTCCATGGTGGGGAGTCAGACTCCTATTCGTCAGGAGTGAAGCAGGATCCAAGGGTTCAGCAGGACCAATCCTAGATCCGACAAGTCCTTACCCCGCGAGGTGAAGGTGAAGACCACGACGGTAATCGATAAGGAAGAATGAAATATGAATATATATATATGGAATGTACGCGCTCATTCGGTCCTGCGCCCACGTAAATGGACGACAACGGGTCGCCAGAGTTCTTAAATGAGTAGCATAGCGGGCACTCAAAAGGGTTCAGTGGGCCAACCCAGCAATGCCGATTAAGGCGAAGAGGACTCCCCGGACGCTCACTTCCCGGAGGACACATGAATACAAATATTGCGGCCGACACAGGCGAAGAGGACTCCCCGGACGCTTTCTTCCCGGAGGATATTATGCCATTGGACCACACTGTCCAATGCCCACATAAATGGCGACGCAGCGGGCAGTCAATGGGCATTAAGAGAGGGGCATTGCGCGCCCCTCACAGGAGCCAAGTGGGCGGCTCACCTACGTCAAATAGGAACAGCACACGGTTATGAACACGAAAGTTACAGCGGGCGAAACGGTTAGCTTAGTGGCACCGTAAGGCGCCTGCGAATAGGTTAGTACTAGTATTAAGACCTAGAATAGATGTCGACAATAGTATTAAAACGGAGGGGACTACGAGGCATTGTTGGGTTCCGGTCCCGACAATGTACTACAAGGGCGCCCCCGCGAGAGAAATCAAGCGGCCAGCCTCCATCTAAATTTTAGTACTTAAGTCATAGTGCCATGTTAAGGTCACTTAGATGTAAGCAAATTTACTGACAGCTGTTGCTAATAATAGCACAGCACATTTCGGCTTTAGAATAAGGTCCACTCGGCATGTAAATACAGAATAGTTTTACAGTTAAGTAATTTTATCAATAAGTTAAATAAGTAAGGTAAGACATAAGGTAACATAAACCTACATTTAAGGCATTTTTTTTAATATATATAGATCACCGTAGAATATATCGGCACTCGGTGACTATAAATCCGTTACCGAGGTAAGCCCGACAATACTTAGGATAAACTAGATTAAGATAGGAATAATCAAAGTGGAACATATCGGCACCCGGTAGCCACAATTCCGCTACCGGGGTAAGACCAACTATATATTATTTACGACATTACGGCACCGTATAGGGTAAGCCCGGCCTTGCAGCTAAGAAACATTAATCATGTTTTTTTTTCAGTAAAAGAACAGCTTCAACCAGTACTAATATGTTTTTTTTCTAAACCTCGCCATTTTTTTTTCACAGGCATCGTCACCAGATACAGAAAACTGGTGACAGGAATTTCACTGCCATATAGCAGTGGCATATTATTTACAGCATGCCATGATGTGTACTATTTTTTTATTTTTTTTCAACTTGCACTAATCCCGACACACTCGCAAACACTCACCACATTTTTCTTTTTCAGCTACACACTCTAAAATGAATCTGAACAGCAGGACTGGTGCCTGTGGGGTACCAGGCTTACTGGCAGATCAACTTAAATTTAAACACATAAAGCGTCAAAATGCGACGCAGATTACGACAATGAGGGCGCAACCGATTTGTGGCAGTGACTCTCATTGTCAAGTGTGAAAGCATTCACCCACAGAGGATGCTTCACAGGTTAGGTATTAAGCACACATACAAGCGGTACGACCACTATACCGTACCAAGAAGTGGCCGTACAGAATCAGCCGTGAGACGGCAAGAGTACGTACAGACGGGTAGCGTGCACGCGAGGTACCTCATGAAAACTATAATTATAAGGGATTAGCGCGATTAAGTAGACATACGGTCATTGTAAATTATAATTTTTCAGGATAAACTGTATACCATTATTCCACTAGACATAAGGTCATAGTAATTTATAAGTTTTTCAGGATAAGCTTTATACAACTATACACTATATATATTTTTGTTTGTTCACCAAAATGCCAATGTCCATCATGTGTATGATTTGTTTTCTTTCATTTTTCCTTCTTCTAACTTCCCCATTTGTCAGGGTGTTCCGTTTTTCCCACACAAATAAATACTTTTGAATATTTCCCTTAAATTATACCCTGGAACACCCATTTTTCTATTTTCTTCTACCTTTCTTATTGCAGGGAGCATTTTTTCCCTAAGATGGGGCGGGCGAAGCAATCATCCGTTCGGCCCTGGGTTTTTCCTCCCTGCACAAATATGTGACACGTCACCATCAGAAACCATGTTTTTTTTTTAAACTAGCAATATGCCAGCAAGTGCAAGGGCAATTTTTTTTTTTTACATATCGAATTTATTTTAATGTTCAATTTTTCTCAAAATGTCAATTTTTTCCCAATGTTAATCAAATCTTTCGCAAATGTCAATTTTTTTGTTTGTTTTTTCACAATGTCAATGTATACATATATATGTAAATCCCATAACCCTCCCCTCTGAACACGGGCTCACCTCACACCCACACTTCGATACGACGCCACCAGGAGATACGAGAGGGTTTTCCAGGACCACTACGTCAACATCCCAACTTCCAGTTCCGTTCCCGTTCGCGAGGACGCGAACAAATGAAGGAAGACTCTTGTACAGCATCCCAGGGGTATGCACCCCTTGGAGACCATCCCCCCAACATCTGGCTAAATCCCCTAAAATGGCAACCCTTGGAAAGCCGGGGCAACATCCATTAATACTGTAAGGACAGCTTGCTACTCCATAAAGCAGCTCAAGCCTTACGTAATCATTACACTCAGCGACATAGTACTAACTGGGCCAATACATTGCTGACAGGAGGGCGTCAGAAGGTATAAGAAGACGTCCTAATGAGGTCAAACTCTCTCTCCATTGTCAGTGCTCCATCGAGACGGCCGAGGCTACGCTGGTGTCAACCGAGGTGAGTCAGTCAATCGTGTTCAGAGTTCCTATTTATGTAACCTGCAACCCACAAATTGTATCACATTATAAACATAATTTCATTCCCTACAAGGGACTCACACAAAGAATATCACAGACCAATAAAACACTTGGTCCACACTCTACACTAGCATTACTGTTATACGCCTCTTTACATCCCAACGCCCTTCCTTATTCCCGTCACGTAAAGACGTGACAGACGGTAAGCCATTAGCGCTAACTCAGGTATCTTTGTGTTTCTCGAGCCGGCTGCCAACAAGCGGCGCGTGCCACCCGGCTGATACGAGCAGAGTCGATTACATAACAAGCAGTCAGCTGAGCGACTAGTACAGCGACCCTTTGCAGTGGGTCCCATCCCCTCAAATACTACCACATTATTTATAGGAACGCCCCCTAGTTCCTAGCACACCACAACACACTACACAGGTCAGCTTGCTCTGTCAAGGGAAGCTACCCTCCTTTAGGCACAACCTCATAAATTAGTACAGCAACTCTTCCTTTTAGATCCACCCCCAAATAAGGGATCTAAAACAGTATTACTTTCACAGACCACACAAGTTCTATAGCATTGAAAGTAGAGTGTTAAGGAGGAAGTCGCAGAACAATATGCCCTGCATTCTGCAGCATCTCGTCGACAACATACCTGGTAAAAATAATGTTGTTTCATTACTGTGCTCTGATTTTTTTGGGTTAACAATAAGAAAGTGGAAGTCTGAGAACCCTATTAGAACAAACTACTAACAAAGGTTTTTTGACAAGCTTGTATAGAAAAGGTTTTGAACCTTTTGGGTTGATTATAAGATTGCAATTCCATTCAACATTTTATTAAATGAGTTAGAAAATCACAGGAGTAGAATGCCTTTTTGACAGGAGAAAAGGAGAAGGGGTTAGGAACTTTAGGATAAATAGATTAGATTCCTGATCGTAACAGGAGGAAATAGTAGAATTACAAGCAGAGGTCAACACTATTTTTAAACAGAAATTGCTAAATGTGATATACCAAACAATGTACAGGTCGTATTAACGAAGCCTGGAGATAAAAAAAAAAAGATTAATAAGTAGTTTCTAGAACTACTGATATTTACACAGAACTTAAGAGATTTAAAACTCTAAGTATGTACGTTTGTAGTTAGTATTAGTTATTTTATAAAAGTATGTAGGAATTTAAGTGGAGAAATAGGAAGACAATTTATATCTATTATGAGTGTATAGAAGGTAGTTTGCTCATTGTAAATATTTTATCTTAACTTGAGTAGTTGATGAACTACATCACCGAATCACCGATATTTGTGTTGTATATAAATTATGTTTAGGATTTAGAGAAAGGTTTATAGTCAAGTTTATGCGTGTTGTAAATTTTATCTTTATTTTTCATTTTTTGAGTAGATATAGATATACACCAATGAATATATAAATAGATATGTACAGTAAGTATGTAGTTAGTTTTAATTGTAAGTATGTAGTTAGTCTGTTTATTAGTATATGTCATTGTTCTATTAGGCTTTGGTGTGTGAGTGTGTCGGGTTGCAGTTGCATTGTTTATTAGATATAGTTCATTGTATCATTAGACTGTGATGTGTGAGGGTGCATGTAAGTGTGCCTGGTGACAGACTGTTTTAGTGGTAGTATTTGTTGTTGGTGGAACTTCAGTATTTTTTTCGTTAGTAGAATTTTGGTAATTAATTGTTAGTAGAAGGTTAGTATTTTTGTTAGTATATTTGCTCTTTACTTATTCTGAAAGGGAGTAGCAGCCTTTCAGAATAAATCAATTCTTAACTAGTCTTATAGACGGTTAAGATATTGACAATATAAGCCAACTAATGGCTACACTGCGTTCTGCTGCACGGCTGAAAGCAACGGGAAACTGCAGCCGTAATGCTATTCCCGAAGATATGCACCTCTCTATGCATAATTACATGTAATGATGGCCTCCTCTCTTGAAAAATTTCAATTCGGAGGTAAACTAGTCCCCCGTTCGGATCTCCGGGTGGGGACTACTCGAGAGGGGGTTAACATCACAGAAGTGACAAAGAGGAAATCTGACTTTCTACGGATCGGAGCGTGAAATGTTAGAAGTCTGCTAGGAAATGGAAGGTTAGAAAACTTAGAAAGGAAAATGGATAGGTTGAGGTTGGAGTTGGTTGGGATTAGTGAAATGCGCTGGCAGGAAGAACAGGACTTTTGGTCAGGAGAATATAGGGTCATTAGCACTAAATCAAACAATGGCCAAGCAGGGGTTGGTCTCATTTTGAGTAGGAAACTTGGACAGCGGGTGGAATATTATGAGCAATATAGTGAACGGATTATTGTAGCGAATATCAATACTAAGCCTACGTGCACCACAGTGGTGCAAGACTATATGCCTACCAGTCAAGCTGATGATAAGGTTGTTGAAAAGGCCTACGAAGAAATAGATGACATTCTGAGGTATATCAAAGGTGATGAAAATGTTATAGTAATGGGAGATTGGAATGCTGTGGTAGGAAAAGGGAGAGAAGGGAAGATAGTAGAAGATTTCGGATTAGTTGAAAGGAATGATCGAGGAAGAAGGCTGATGGAATTATGCACCGAGCATGAGTTGGTCATAGCTAACACCTTATTCAATAACCACAATAGAAGAATATACACATGGATGAGACCAGGAGATACAGAGCGTTACCAAATCGACTTCATTATGGTCAAGCAGAGGTTTCGAAACCAGATTTTGGATTGTAAAACATATCTTGGTGCTGACATAAACTCTGACCACAACCTGGTTGTAATGAAATGCAGATTAAAGTAGAAGAAACTGAAGAAAAGGCACATGCCAAAAAGGTGGGCAATAGACAGACTGAAAGTAAAGGATGTAAACAAAAGATTCAATAAGAGTATAAAGGAAGGATTAATGAAAACCCCTAAACAAACTTCAATTGCAGACGAATGGGCACTTTTGATGAATGAAATAACTAAATCCGCAGAAGAAAATATTGGTAGGAAAGAAAGAATAGTTAGAAAACCGTGGATCACTCAGGATATACTAGAATTGATGGATGAAAGGCGGAAACACAAGAATGTAAGAGATGAAAATGGGAAAGCAGAATACAGACGTCTGAGAAATGAGGTTAACAAGAAGTGCAAAGGAGCGAAAGAAGAATGGTTGAAAGAGAAATGTGCAGGTATAGAAAATTGTCTGAAATTAGGAAAAGTAGACACAGCTTATCGAAGGATTAAGAAAACTTTTGGGGAAAAGAAGACTAAGTGCTGTAATATTAAGGACACAAATGGAAAGCCTCTAACAGATAGGGAGGAAAAGGTTGAGTGTTTGTATAAGGGAAAGGAGATTGAGAATCATGTAATGGAAAGGGAAGAGGGAATTGATGAGGATGCAAAGGGAGATTTAATATTGAGATCAGAATTTGACAGAGCTTTAGAGGACTTACGCAGGAACAAAGCACCAGGCATAGATGATATACCGATTGAGTTGCTACACTGCATAGGAGATGGTCTGATCAGGTCATTACACTTGGTGTGTAGGATTTATGAGACAGGTGAGGTACCCCCTGATTTCAAGAAGAATGTAATCATCCCTATACCAAAGAAAGTGGGAGCTGACAGATGTGAAGATTACCGTACAATCAGCTTGATTACTCATGCTTCAAAGATCCTGTCTAGAATAATTTACAAGAAGCGAAAAAGGAAGGAAGCTTGTAGTTTAACGTGACCGATAATCTCGAGATTATGAGCCACGGGACCTCCTTTTTACGTGGAATCCGAACCACATGACATGGCATTTCACTTCGAAAATCTCACGTGCATTGACCGGGAATCGAACCCGGACCGCCTTGGTGAGAGGCATACAGCTGGACCGCTGAGCCACCACGTCCCCAAAAATAATTTACAAGAGGATTGAAAGCCAGATAGAAACGGAGTTGGGTGAAGACCAGTTTGGTCTCAGGAGAAATGTAGGAACAAGGGAAGCTGTACTAAGCCTTAGGCTGATTTTGGAAGTTAGAATAAGGACAGATAAGAGAACGTTCATGGCATTTGTAGACTTAGAAAAGGCTTTTGATAACGTTGATTGGACTAAATTGTTTGACATTTTGAAATCTATTGGAATAAAGTACAGAGATAGGAGGGTGATATACAATCTATACAGAAACCAGACAGCAGTCATTCGAGCTGAAGGACATGAGAGAGAAGCTGGTATTCAGAAAGGTGTAAGGCAAGGCTGCAACGTATCACCCATACTTTTCAATCTTTACATTGAACAAGCAACGAAGGAAATTGGAGAAAAAATTAAAGTGGGAGTGAAGATTCAAGGAGAAATAATTTCAACTCTGAGATTTGCTGACATCGTTATCTTGGCCGACAAGCCTGAGGATTTGAATGAGTTTTTGAATGGTATGGACTCCGTCTTACGGAAAGAATTCATGATGAAAATTAATAAATGTAAAACAAAAATACTGGAATGCAGCCGAAATAAATCAGAAACCCCTATGGAGATCAAATTGGCAGGTGAAAAGCTGAATGAAGTAGGAGACTTCTGTTACTTAGGAAGCAGAATAACCAGTGATGGACGAAGCAAAGAGGATATAAAAAGTAGGTTGGCTCAGGTAAGGAAATCATTTCTACAAAAAAGGAATCTGTTGACATCGAATATAGATTTAGGTATTAGGAAGTCATTTTTGAAAGCCTTTGTCTGGAGCGTGGCGCTCTATGGAAGTGAAACTTGGACTATTGGTGCAGCAGAAAAGAGGAGAATTGAAGCATTTGAAATGTGGTGTTACAGGAGAAGATGAAGATCAGAGGGTTACAAATGAAGAGGTATTAAGACGAGTGGGAGAGGAGAGATGTTTCTGGCGACTGCTAATGAAGAGAAGAGGTAGGTTAGTAGGACACATACTAAGACACCCAGGAATAGCATGCTTAGTTATGAAAGGAAGGGTCGAGGACAAGAACTGTAGGGGTAGACCAAGGTTAGAATATGTTTAACAAATTGCCTCGGATGTAGGGTGTGGTAGCTATGTAGATATGAAACGATTAGCTCAGGACAGGGAGGCGTGGAAAGCTTAATCAAACCAGTCAAAAGACTGAAGACTCAAACAACAACCCATATAGCCTATCCCTGTTAATAAACAAGATGTTCAGGAAAGAACATATAGCCTACTTTCTCCTAAATGTATGGGTATAGTTATAACTCTTTGTCCTTATCACCTCATAATTTCTTCCTATTCGAAGTGCAAATTGGCACACAGGATTTGAGCAGCGGCGTTCAAACCATAGTTTATAATTTACCCCAGCATTTTGCAATGTCGTCAGCAAACACTTCAAACAACGTTGGTATTTTGTATATTAACACCAACTACTTACATTAATTGAAACTTCGTTGCTCTGAACGTATCACTGGGTGAAACATATTTAATATACCTATTACACAGCTAATTCTTGGGGATGTGTGCGCTCTATCGGCAACAAGAAGAAACTTTTCAATTATACTGTAGGCATGGGTTCTCGAACTGGTCGGTGTAGAGCGCAGCTCGCATCTAGAAGGCTGTGGTTAGCTCCTGCATAGTTCAACAATTTGCTAGTGGATGTTACTCAGGTGGAGAATGTTGTTTTAATTACATATATATTTCCCATTGCAAAATACACCATATAACGCTTTATTTTATAACGTCTCAGTACTCAAGAAACAATAAATATTTAAAAAAAATCAAGCAAAATAAATCAACTCTGATAGGATTTGAATCCCGGCCATCCGGGCAAAAGACCAAAGCCCTAACCACACAGCCAATCGTACACACACTTGGCAAGTGTTTATCAATCATAAGGGGCGTGGTGGCTCAGCGGTCTAGCTGAATGCCTCTCACCAAGGCGGTCCGGGTTCGATTCCCGGTCAATGCATGTGAGATTTTCGATGTGAAATGCCATGTCCTGTGGTTCGGATTCCACGTAAAAAGGAGGTCCCGTGGCTCATGATCTCGAGATTAACGGTCACGTTAAACTACAAGCTTCCTTTGTTTATCAATCAATTTACATACAACGTTTTAGCAAATAATGACTTGGACTAAACGATTTCTTCACTGGAGTATATTTCAAACCGAGTTCATTTCATATAAAGTACATATAATTTCTATCAGTAGGCTATATTGCATGCAACATGCTCAAATTAGTGAAATGTAGGTCAGAACGAGAGATCAGCTGCCATCTTGTCAAATAACCGAAAAGACTCAGGTTTTTAAAGTCACTTCTACACTATAATATTACAATATAAACTTTTAATTTCGAACGGACCTCGCCCTTTAAAACAGTTTAAACGATGCTTGATTCGTTAATCGGAACTGGTGGGTTCCATGTTATAGATTATAAAGTTTTTATAATTCACACAGCCGCCATCCTGAAGTGGTACGGTTGATGACCTTGTAGTTGGGCAACAAGACATTTATCATATGAAAATATGTTTTTAGCAAATTTGGTAAAGATCCGATTATTAGTTAGGTTGTAATGCATTATTAAGTTTTGTCTGAGTGGCCGCCATTAAGTTTCGGTAAAGATGGCGGCAATATAAAACATGACACTGAGGTGCCCTTTGCCAGTGCTACCTCTGTACCAAATTTCGTTCAATTCGGTTTCACTGTGTTTGAATTGATAGGGGGGGGGGGGGACAGACATTCAAAGTACACTCACTCACACACATACACACACAGACACACAATTTATGGCCCTGTGTTGATCTCATAAGTCTACTTTCATATTTTGCAAAAAACGAAAGTAGGCTAATAACTACGGTTTCAGATCCTAATGTTCTTATCGTGCTTTAGATAATAAATGGAGTGGCATGGCCTCTTACAGAGATAGACGGAAAGTTGGAGGTCATGTCTTGAGCTACTGTTGCCATGGAAATGGCTTTGCCATTTCTTCATCAGTTTATTAGTATTTGACTTTATTAGCCTATGCCCAAAGTCGCAGGTTCAAACCCAGCCGAAGTCGTCAGATTTTTAAGAGCGTTAAAATCCCTCAGTATGCCTTCCTTCGGAGGGGAAGTAAGGCCAGCGGTCCCATGTCATAGATTTGTGGCATGTAAAAGAACCTTCCACTAATTACACTTGTGTGACGCTAAATAATAGGTTGGATTTGACTAACGCTCTTAGGTTCCAACTTTCGTCGCCAAGAGCCAACTGTGGTGGCATCTAGTAACCATGTTCAGAACCAGTTGTTGTTGACGGTCGCGTTTGGTAGCAAAAGTAGGAAGTACTTAAATATTGAATGTCTGCAGTCCTTACGTGAATTAAAAAACAGATAACACACACACTAATACAGTTCACAATTAATACCGGTTGTCAGACAGATTCTACACACACCCAAAACACGGGGCTACATGAGCATGTTGTCGCAGCCGCTAAACTGAGGAACCAACTAACCAACGATCCTTTGCTCGAGTGCCAAAAGGCCTAAATCAGAAGATTGAGAAAGATTATCGATAATTAATGTAGCCAGTGTTTTTTTCTGGGCCCTGAAATATGTGTATGAAAAATTTAGTTCAGATTGGTGGAACGGTGGAAATGTGTATAGAGAATAAACACACCCACCCACTGTTATGTATAAGATTGTATTATATTGGGTTGACCGACTGAAAAGTTGCAATATCAAAAGCTATTTAGTCCATCACTTACGAGAAATCCATGTAAATAACGGGAGAGTTTTGAGATGGAAAGGGCAGAAGAATATATGAAAATGGGCTAATTAGTTCTTCAGAGATCAGGTTAGCTAATTCTTCTCACGTGCAAGAATGGAAAATCATAGCTTCCTTCTTAAGCTTCATAAAACAGTCACGCAGACATACTTTACCAATTTTGTTGCTGATGCCAAATTTTCAGTAGCAGTGAACTTTTATTACGCTTTCTCTACCGCAATGAAGAACACGTTAAATGTAGTTTTTCGGAGACGCAAGCTTTCAACACAGATAAGCACTTTGATGCCACGCACAGTTACTGTGGAAATGATTATATTCAGCTGACAATAATCTGGCACAACTTGAGTGTGTCACAATTCGGATCTACTGCCAATTGAGATAGACTTTGCAATTGCCTTCTTTAAGTCCCGGGGTACCAACCCGATTACCGATCCTAACTTACACTACTCGAGTCACATCAGAAACATAGTTCATGAGTCAAATTGAACACACATCGAAGTAAACTTAACTGATGACCAAAATGTCCCGACCCCTAAAAACCAATTATTAACATCAAATTAAAAGCATACACACACACGCCTTTCACATACACAGACACACTTCTGAGACGCAGATGTATCGGACTTCTTTTTTCTTCGGGGGATATTTATTGTTTCTTTTCAAGAACATATTGGTAATCAGCCCTGTGTACGCGGGGGTTTGTTGAATTTTTCTGATGACCTGCACTATTGTGATGACTGTTGCGGTGTGTGTAATTGCATTATTAGGGCATAAGATTGGGTTGCCTGCCCTGGGACATGAAGAATAAGGTACCATTCTGGTATTTGCTTGGATGAGTGTGTAAAACTCTGCGGGAGAAACGACACTGTCAGTTGACTTGTTGCAGTACGAATGCGCCACCTACAGACGCAGGTATCTAGAAACCCACACGCCACTTGCGAGGAGCAGCAGCGATGCGTCGCGTCGCGCCCTTGAGAAGGGTAATGAGTGGACATGAATATTCCACTCGTAACAGAGCGATGAGATTACACATAGGAAGTCATTAGCTCAGTGGTGCATAAATAATGTTCGACTATAATGTGACCTATATGAATAATAAACATCGCTGCTTGAATAATGCAGTGGTGCGGAGGTTGCGTAGGAGCCACCAATCAGCGGGCAGGAACACAGTTGACAATAAACACCAACAATCAAGTTCAAATTTTGCATTTCAGTACACCCACATACAAATATTTAGCTACTGATAGAATACACTCGAAAAAAATCAGAAACCCTTAATGATACCAAATTAGTAGGGGAAAACGTAAAGGGAGTAGGAGACTTCTGCTACTTAGGAAGAAAAATGATCAGTGGTGGACGAAGAAAAGAGGATATAAAAAATAGGTTGGCACAGGCAAGGAAAGTATTTCTTCAGAAAAGAGATCTGTTAACATCGAATATAGATTTTGGTGTTAACAAGTCATGTCCAAAGCCTTTGACTAGTGCATGGCGCTTTATGGAAGTGAACGTTGGACTGTTTGGTGCTTGAACCGTTCTCCTTTATTTTCAATACCAGCCCTTTAATTTTGTATCTCTTTGGCCAGTTATTTGAATGTTTCTTTCTACTTCTCGGTTATTTCTGGCCAGAATAACTGAGCAGATCTGTGGACGTTTCTACTGATCACGTTCCTCATAGTAACTCGTTACTATACCGATTCGTAATTGATGTTCCCTATCTTTGTTGTTTCTAAGAAAGTCCGTTACCCGGGACAACGCTTTGTTTGTCCCTGGATTCTGTTTTCCTCCTGTAGAATTGCGGTAATTTCAGAGTTCCCGCTCCCATTTTGGGTTATAATTTTACTTCGAGAAGTGTTCGTGGCTGATGTGATTTAATTAAATCATTGTGTAGTTTACCTTTATCATGTGAGCTTTACTTCACGTCCTAGTCATCAAGGTAAGGTCTAGAGATATATCGTTTGTTGTGCGTGAGCGTGTGTCTTACCTGTGAAATACGATGGTGTGTTGCAGTGTATATTCACCGTGTGAGTGCAGTTAGTTAACTTCCTCCCTTTCTTGAATGTATTTTTTATGAGTGCTACGCCTTCATCGCTGATTTGTGTTGTTCTCTTCTACTTGGTAATTACTCCTCTATCCTTGTCCGCATTTCTGTTCGTTGTATGACGAAAATTTTGATCCATGACTTCACCTATCTGTATCCTTCAGGCAATAGACCCGTGGGCATAGGGTTTGGTTGCGATCTCGCTATTGCACCCCGGTTCACTTGTGACATCTTTAACTGCTGGTCACAACTTCGATATACGTGTTTTTATTTCCCCAACTAAAGCCTGCATCGTAAACACCACATTATATGCATTCATTTATTTATTTATTTTTGACTAGCAGAGGTACCCGTTCTTCGAACGGCTTTTAGAACTGTACCCGTTCGTCCTGGGGATGCGATGACCCATCTGCTATTACATCGCATTCCTGGATTTCCAGGACAGAGCGGAGTTAAATTAACATCAAGTCAAATAAGGAATGTGTCGGAAATTCAGTTGAAATATCTCAAAAGCAGAGGGTAACACGAGATAAAGTATCTCCAGGGTCGTTACGGGTTTAAATTTAATAAAAAAAATACAAATATCAATGGGCGCCATCAACTGAATCCCTAGCAAACCACATCCTTCCTGGTTAAGCCTTAATTAAGACAAGGAAAGAAATAGGAAAATCACATCATCATCAGATCACAACTAAGATAAAAACAAATTTATTCAACTTTGATAGTTAGACAGACATATTAAACACTCATCCTACCTGAGAGCATGGTCGAATGCCAACGTTAAATTGTCATTGTCCAGAAAATCGAACCATCTCCATTCTACTCAAAGTGTATTTAATCCACATAAAATAGGAAAAATTTCTAAAGTTCTCTTGGGTTCTCAGGATCACCGTAGCACTATGTCTTTGCGTCACTGACATTCGTGATAACTGAGACCTAACTTCCCTTTAAATTAACATCATGAATATGGATGTAAAAATATTAATCTGTCTAAACACACATATTATAATCACATATTTTAAATATCACATAATTTATGGCTTGCATGGCATTATTCAAATGCAGAATATGTTAGTAAAATGCTCCTAAACATCGAATAATTGATTTACACTATTTACACTGTCATTAATAATTGCTTATTTGTGAATCACAGAAAATCCACTACTCATTGGTTATAATCATCATCATCATCAAAATTAAATATTTCTCACACTAGTTATCATCTCAAAATTCAATATATTCATGTCAGAATAATTAATTCATTATCATCAAATCATTTAAATGAATATTATAATCATCAATTCTTTATGCTTTCTAATTATTCACACACTCTCCTTTCATCATCTCCTTCAGATTAAATCATCTTAAATCATCAATATAAATTGTTTAATTCATCAACTCAAGTTGCAATTCTTCAAATCATTCAAATTATATCTCTCAATTAAATTTATTTAAATCCATTTAAATTTATTAATCATCAGCTTCTTTAATTAATTATCACCTTCTAATTCAGTTATTCATCATCTATTCAATCATCTATGAATTTATTTAAATCAGCTTATTTATTCAATCTTTAATTCATCCATTTATTTAATTCATTGATTTATTCCAAAATTTAATTTATCAATTTATTTAAATTTTATTCATCTGGTTATTTAGATTTTTATTATTTCATCTAGTCATTCTGATTTTTATTTCATTAGGTCAGATCGTTAATATGCTTAAATTTCAGATTATTATTTCATTAATTATTATGATCAGAAAATCTTGTATTATTTATTTGTTTAATTTCCTAACAAATTGTTTAATATGGGTTATAGAACGTTGTCTTACAGTTTTATCACTTCCAAGTTATATCTCGTATTCAATTATCATGCCAAAAAATATTATTGCCTTCACAAATTCACGTTGGATCTCACTGTCCACAACTACATTATATATTCTCACTTTATCAAATATCACATTTGAATACCACAATTATTCCACAAACTTCATAAATATTCAGCGCACAGCATGAATCTCAAAATTATGCTAGACTGGGTTCGACAACCTCATGTCTGCTTCAAAATACATTAGCAATATTGCAACTTCCACTTGGCAACTTCCACAAAATGCCTATCACAAACTTCACTTAATCACGTTGCATGATCTACAAAAAAATATAACTGGCTTCAAATTATCAACGCACACAATCTCCAATAACTGTAATTAATCTGATCACATCTAGACAACTTCTTAAACAATTAGGAAAAATATTACCTTTGTAATCGAAATCAAATTCAAGATCTGCTTTCAAATAGCATAAATTCTCTTAAAATTCTCATAATTCACTTCACAGAAAAACACCAATGTGCTATAATCTCTCACATCGAAATATGCAATACTGAACTGCCTTAAAATAAATCTGACCATTAATGATTCATCTTACAAGATTGAATTACTTTAAATCCTTCTCAAAGGTATCAAACTCAACCATAAAAATTATCAAAAGC
This sequence comes from Meconema thalassinum, assembly GCA_946902985.2. Classification (NCBI taxonomy): domain Eukaryota; kingdom Metazoa; phylum Arthropoda; class Insecta; order Orthoptera; family Tettigoniidae; genus Meconema; species Meconema thalassinum. The sequence continues at coordinate 1,496,353,647 of OX336388.2, read as the reverse complement.
ATCAGCTGTATCAACTGTTAACTGAAAGTACTCTCAAAAGAGTATAGCAACAAAATACTGGATTGGCAAACAAGAATGACAAAATGTAACCCTGATGACATTCATTTTTAATGTATTTAACCAAATTCGACTGATATGTGACTAGTAGTTTCTTGTTTGATCCTCTTACAATCTCAAGTACACTCGGATGATAAAAATGAGTTCCTCAATGGCAAGTAAGATGAGTATCCACCACACAATCGTATAAATACGAAAGGCCTTGCCCCGTCGTCTAACATGATAATGCCCTGAACGATGGGTAAAGATGTGTACCACCACGCAATCGTATAAATACGAAAGGCCCCATCTCGTCATCTAATGAGTGAATGTACCAGATTGGAATCAACAAGTCTCTAGTTGTCGCATAAAAGCGATATTCATTCACTTGAGTGAATAACATCTTAATATCTCCAAACAATCCAATGGAAAAAATCCCTACTGATGAATAATACACACTCGCTAGTATGCAATGAACTGACGAAGTAATTTAAATAATCCAATTGCAGATCACGAGTTCGAAATACTCGCCACACAAAAAAAAAATAACTATCCAAGAAAACTATCCTTACTGGAAAGTGTCTAAAAGACCAAACATCTGCTTAATAAAGCCAACCAATGGTGAGAATCTCGTATAATGGTGCCTGCCATATCATATGGTAACGCCATATTCTAGCAAAATTTGGAGCAAATAATGTCTAAGCCATGTCTAAATAATTGTAGAACTCCTACTAGAAAAATATATACATGTATGCCCAGTGCTCATGAAAATATCATATCAGAAAGTCATAACTCTTACCGTACCTTCTCATATCATCTGTTAATTTATTTCAAAGATCGTCGATTATCCCCGTGTGTAATAAATTTCTCGAAAGATCGACGTGAATATCGTACCACCCACGCGATAACGATCGCCTTCATATCCCAAGTGAATCAGCTGTTAGACCTCCTCTTCTTCAGGAATCGAATCCATCGCTCTGTGGTGCCATCGCGTCTCTGTCTTCGTTTACTCCGACATGATGAACTGCATGTTACCCATAGCGGATACTGTCCAAATCCTTACGTAAAAGTTCATAAAAGCAGCGTACCCCATATTCTTCTTCTAAGTTACGCCACTGTCCCATATAATGTTCGGTTCGCTTGTTAAAAGTTCAATCTCCACAGCGGTTAAGTCTCACTTGCAGAAAATAAATTTTATTTATGAGAGTGTATAAGTTTTTGAAACACCCTGTAGCTGTGTTCGTACTCGATATTTTATAATAATTCATGAAAAAGAATTCTATTAATTCACGTGCCAATGTTCATAAGTGCATATAATTGTAACAGTTTGTTTGCTTAAAAGCGTTAATGTTAGCTTGACCCCATGGTCGCTCTACATGTTCCGTTATGAAATGCATAGTCGTAATGTCATTTGAATATCTACGTTCATTTGAAGTTTACTATTGCAGTATATTTTAACTATCTGCCTGCACAATTCTATTACTGAATACAAGTCCCAACTCAATGTTGTAACTGAATGTTGAAATGAAGTTCAGATTCTTTAATGTTGCCTACGTATAAAAGTCGGAAACAGCCCGCTCTGATCTACTGCACTGTTCCAGAATGATCCACGCTTAAAGCCGGCCTCGCCATGCCGCTTTGCTGTACTGTTCTGCGTTACAAAATGCAGCTCGAAATAAAGTTCTCAATCTTGTATTATAATGCTGTTCTGACCCCGGCCTTCTCCTGCTTCCACGGCCCGCACAGCTTGCCTCCTAACCGGTCCTTGCCGTCTACCGTGCGTTGCTCGCCTTGGCTCACTGACCTACTTCCTGCTCTCTGCCTGGTGAAGCAATACTGTCGCTTTCACTTTACGTAACAAGTGCTGTGCACCGCTCAACTCTGCCGTACGCTCTGCGCATGTGTTCTACTCAGCCCTGACGACTGAACTCGACTGATGTCTCTAAACTGCATTGACCAGCTCCTACCTGGCGCTGTCACGTGATGCTCCCCCACTTTCTACGGTCGTGCGTCACAAGTATAATCTCGACCACCATCATCTCGGCTATTAAGTTATACAATAACTTAAGGGATTATCTGTCTTTCTTCAAGTTATTACCATATATATTGCTTGTTATTTCTTCTCTTCTGAGATGATTAAATATACTGTTCCATATAGATCTTAATAAAACTTTAATATTCCTCCCATAATTCCATCTGTTTGACTGGCAGTGCCTTCTTGATCCTTGGCCTTCTACGTCATTTCCTAGCATTCATCTCGACTCGATGTGAGTGCTATCTTTACAACTTTTCCCATAAATCTCAACTACGGCTTAATGTCAGCTGGCGTAGCCGATAGCCTCAACTAGGTATCGGGTACAGTACTTGCTGGCCTAAATCATTAATATAATAACACATTCTTAATGTAGTTATATTATTTCCATGTTACCAACTACATGTGGTGACTACATGCATTTTCACCCACCCAATTATTAATCAGAGGTAGGGAAGTTAAAATCCACAGCCTGCTTTCAGTCGACCGACCGGGTCAGGGAATGGAATGAATGAAACCCCATCTAGCGGCGAGGATATGAACTGTGCCGGCTACCGAAGCCTGTCGCACTCCCCTGGGGCAATGATTAAATGAACGACAGATGAATGAAATGATAGTGGAGATTGTTGCTGGAATGAAATTGTGACAAGGAAAACCGGAGTACCCGGAGAAAAACCTGCCTGCCTCCGCTTTGTAGGAAGGAAAGTGCGTTCATATATTGGAAATAATTATCAGCTGCTATGTAGTAAAATTTAAATAACCTTTCTTAAATATTAAACACCTATCGTTTAACATCTTCATACTATATTTTAACATATAAACAGTATGCTAAAAATACAACAAAGTTGGTAGCAATTGTCATATCCGCAGTAATTAATATTGCGGAAACTACCCATCATGTCATGATAAAGAGTAACAGCAACAAGACAAACTTTAATCATCCCAAGTAATAATAACAAAATCAGTTTTAATCACAGCAAATTTTCTACGTTTATGTCGTGTCTTGTGCGAGAGTTCGCCTAGTAACTCCGAGATGGTTTATCAGTGAACTCTTGTGGTCCATTTGCGGACCACCAAAGGAGTAGCAAACTACGCGATTCCTCATTTCTTATCTAGAATACCTCTGGTACTTTACTGCGAGAGCTAAACGCTCAAACCGTCTTTAACATATAAAGGCTTCCAAAATAATTGTATATTGAATTTCAGGGCCAAGCAATTAAAACTCAGCAACTTTTCTAGGTTTACGTCGTGTTTATTGCGAGGGTTCAATGGCCGTGAAAGGCAAACTACCAACTTTATTGAAATAAGTTTGTCCAATTCTGCAGTAAGATTAATTATGTAAACTAAATAAACTAATGTGACAGTCGGTAGACTACGACACATTAGTCTGTGAATTTGGGTTTCTGATCATGGTAAAACACGACAAAAAGCAGATAAATATTGGCCAACAGAAATATTCAGTTAACAAAAAACAAATCTATAAACAGTAAGAAAGAATACTGTGCAAAGTAGAAAGCACTATAACAATGTAAAACAGCGTAAAGATCCAAATACTCACATACAATAACCGGCACAAAGAGTATAAAATTGAACCCAAAATCACGCCTCGTTTCAGACCCCACAAACTACCTCTATAAATAAAACAGTTCATGTAGGGACTAACATAGACTCGGCGTTGACCGTGTTTTATAGCACAAATTTAGGTTTTACTCGCTAAGCGTTGGAGATACACGAAAAGTGATAAGGACCTCTCGGATAGAAAATTAAATTTTAAAGCTCGTATATGCCATCAAAAGTTTGCTATTTATTAGCGTTCTCTTTTTATTTGAACTGGAAATATGAAATTTTGAAACCAAAGGGTGTAGTGACGTCATTAAATGGTCACCATTTTTTAATAGTGCAAAATATCGAAATCAGAAGTAGCCTGTATGTTAACCTGGTAAATCAGCTACATCCATGCAAAATTTCATTTAAATCGGACCAGTGGTTCTTGCTTGATTGAGTAACACACAGACAGACAGACACACACCATCTCATTTTTATATATTAGTATGGATTAGGCCTATATATTATTTACGTACCATTAATTCATGCTTTGTGTTAATTGTCTCTTATATTTGACTTATTTCCCTTCACTGCACTCACAAATGTTTCCATTTCCTACTCTGAGGAATTAAATATATTTTACCCTTCGGGTATTCATCTTAATGTGTTGGTTATTTTGTCGTCACGTATTTAGTTCAGTCATGTCCCTTCTACGAGTATCTACTCTTTTAGCATTTTATCTCCTAACCCCATCTTCGTTGTGTCTTCTAGGCTGATCGGAATGCCGTACACTTCATTGTCTGTATATTATTATTCCTGACTTAATTTTGCACCATGTGTGCATCCTCATTTACTACCCATTGCCTGTGGGTGCTGAGAAATGTTCATAGGGCCTGTATTGTTGTACTGGTTCAGTGAGAAAAGACACATTACTGAGTATGTATCACTATAGCGATGCCTTGGATCTTAAGTTTTCTACCTACATTATCTATGGTGGCGACGTTTGAGGATATGACCAGACTGACTACTTAATCGATAATCAAAGGTGTCCCTATATGAAGGAACAGCAGTGAAATGTTTGTCGCTGCGAGAGGAGCAGCGAATTGCAGCAGAAAAACTGGCTACCAATAGCATTGCTGGCGTTAACTAAATACTTGGTTTTATTTCCTCGCTCGTATCGCCCCATTTGGTGCCGCTGTGTACTCGAGAGCGACCAATAAAATATTTCACAGCAGCATTATCGTGGACCGCTGTACATATCCCTCTGCTAAAATAGAAGCGCTGTAAACAGTGTTTTTATTAGGACGCATAAAATCCTTTAAATTACTCTTCATTAGTCTTCAGAGAATTGGTATTCACAAAGCGGTTCCCTGGCAATCACGACATCTATCGCCCCACTGGGAAACATTCTCATTCTCTTTTCTCATACACTCCTGGCTGGTTTCACTTTCAGTGGGTCACAAGAGAAGAGGTCAAGATTCTGTCCTCTTGAACGACAAGTTACAAACACACAAGTGTATGGGGCTTATGGCCAAGATCATCGGTGGGTCTACGCTTCTACGATGGTTGGAAAGAAATACGTGGTAACTTATGCAATTATATTGTTGAACCATCACACTTCTACAGTCCTTCATTGTTATCCCTTGCAACATGTCGCACCGTTGTCGGATATATGGACGGCGCAGGATACCAGAAGCATTGTCACTTTGTTGATGTCCGAGATGGAGTGCCCTACCGCCTCAAGTATGGCATCTCGTCTATGGAAAGACTTCACTTGCAGTGGCTCCTTTAGTTTGGGAAAGTACGAAGTCCGGTGAATAGGGTGGTTATTCCAGGATCTCCCACCTTCACCTTCCCTCACAAGAGCAGTATTACATTAGTGGACGTTATCGTGCAAAACAATGGGCGGACGCGTTTTTAAGTGGGATCTATTCTGCGCAGAGCAGATGAAATCCGCGCTAGAATGCGGCTATCACTGTTGGATCGGTGTAATTGCATGACGCAGTATGACGCCCCACTCATCGACTCTCAACATCCTAGAGAATTCATCATATTATTCACTAGACCTGTGTTCCTGTGACTTAGATTTTTCCCCAAACTCATGTTGACGATGATGAATATGATTGTATTCTAAGGGGCGAAACAGTGAGGTCATCTGCCCCTTTTCCCAACGTAAAGGAACTACTCCAAATGAAACGTTTCCATACACGAGACGTCGTATTTGATGCGGCAGGGAATTCCGTCCCGGACATTAACAAAGTAGACACTGCCACTTGTATCCTGCGCCATCTGGTAACGGATGCAACAATTTATAGGGGATTGCATTGAAGTCCTGTACGGTTATGGTGGTTATACCACCCCCACCCCTGGGCTCCGGTGGTAGACAAGTCAAAAGTGCATTTCTTCAGCAGAAGTATTAGACTAAAGATTTCGAGTCATTGTGCAAAATAGTAAATATTATTTATGGAAAGTGGAATTAATATATTATGAATATCTAATATTCTTCACTAATATATAAGTAAATGTAAAGACTTGTGATGTATTATGTTCATTCATTAATATATTTTAATTAAATAATACTAATTTTGAGTAACAGACTCAACAAGGTCTACCAACTGTTACAACAACAAGTGAATTTTGAAGAATGTCAAGATCTGTCATTACAAAATTGTTGTCAGGCCCCAGTCTATGTATGCTGCAGAGACTCTCCTGATGAACAGGAAAGGCACCATGGATGATCTGGAGAAGGCCGAAAGACGTATCCTCAGAAAAATTCATGGGCCGAGATTGCTCCCAGATGATACCTACCGACTGAAAGCAAACTCCGAACTGTATCGACGGTTGGAAACGGCCAATACCGGCATGTGACGTAGGCAGCTGAAGTTATACGGGCACCTTCTAATAACGGACAACAGCAGGCTTACCAAGCGGATCTTCTCCTTGATTAAAAACTACGAGACTGGCAGCCTGTGGCTCAATGAAGTCTAAAAAGACTTGGATTTCGCTGGGATTTCTGACCTTGATGTTCAACATCGCTCCACATTTGCTGATATGGTCAACTGCTCGTCCCCGCCATCCAACGTGTCTAAGTGTGGGAAATCCCTTTCACAGGAGAGAAGGGAAACATTATCAGACAGGGCCAAGATATATTGGGAATGGAAGAGAGTATCGAAGGAGAACTAGTCATATGCCCTCCTTAGTGGGCTTACATCAATGAAATGAAAATCCACAGCCTGCTTCCAGTCTCCGACCGGGTCAGGAATGGAATGAATGAAGTCCCCATCTAGCGGCGAGGATATAAACTGTGCCGGCTGCCGAGGCCTGACGCACTCCTCTGGGGCAATGATTAAATGAATGACAGATGAAATAAAATGACAGTGGAGAGTGTTGCTGGAATGAAATGTTGACAGGGAAAACCGGAGTACCCGGAGAAAAACCTGTCTGCCTCCGTTTTGTCCAGCACAGATCTCACATGGAGTGACCGGGATTTGAACCACGGACCCAGCGGTGAGAGGCCGGCGTGCTGCCGCCTAAGCCACGGAGGCTCTGTGGGCTTACATCAATAACAATAATAATTTTGATTTATGGCAAAAACGGTTAACACAATGTTTTGGTGACTTGTAATTTATTTTCTTGTTTATTCATTCCTTTGAATAAGTAATATCGCAAAACTTACACGAGAAAAATGGGAAGAAATCTGCCGCAACTAAGATGTGGCAGTATTCTACTGCTTGAATTGTACAGGTAAATATAAGAAGAAAACTTAACAATTTGCAGTAGAATCACTGTCTTTTCGATTTGAGTTGTGGTAGTTCTCCAGGACACAGAATCGATTAAATGGAGTTATAATCACCAAATAACTAAAAAAGAATTTCTTTAACAAGTGGCAGTGTTCAACCGGAGGTGCGATATAATAAATGAGTTAAGGTATACTATAAGCATTCATTGCCACTTGTTTGCTTTCAGTCCATGTATATTACGATGAAGAACGTTGAAGTTAAATATAGGTTGAATCATTAGTAACGTGCATCTCAAGTACTTCTTGAACCATATCCTCACTCTGATGAATGGTAATAATGGGCTCACAAAACAACTTGTGGTGTTTAGGTAAAATTATATATCTTAATTATAATTACGGCATACTTTCCCGATGTTTTCATTTTCAGATAAGTTACTTGTAGTAAACCGATAACGACACTAAGAAGTGACGTACTAATTTACGGAAAGGTCACTAGAAGATCTGGAGCTTAGCTTAGCCATTCTTAGCTATACTCGTTATTAAATAACGACTATAAGGCTAAATCATTCTAATTTTTCGAATGATGAACAAGTATTAGCTGCGTACAAATATTTTAGGGTTGTGGCTTCTATTAAGACGGTCGTACTTTTGAACCGTAGGACATCAGAATGAGGCCACCATCCGGACTTTACTAAAATGCTGTTCCTCTTCTGATAAACATAGGTTTATCGAACTGAGGGTTTAAAACTCTGTCAAATTTGAACAATAACTACCGCGAGAGTGAACTTCGTCAAATAAATAAAAAATGTTGATGTTTCATCTTGGCCCGCATAGCAGTGTGTAGCTTCAGCTAGTAAATGACATCTACTGTAGAGTTTACGATGAGCTTCCTTCAGTGTGGTTTCTCATGGGTTATATGGCACTTGCCCGAAATGCAGGAGGCAATTTGTATTCATGTCTCAATGGTGTTATTGTTTTGAAATCTTAGACTTCTAACTAATACCTTGTTGACTGGCTGCGTGACGAAGCGGTAACGTTCTCGCCTGCTGATCCCAAGGTTACAGGATCGAATCATGGCGCAGTCAGTTGGCGTTTGAGGGTGTACAAATGCGAGGGGGCCATGCCAATAGATTTGCTTTCTAGTTAAAGATCCCCTTCGGGGCGAAATTCCGGCAATCCGGCGTCTCCAAAAGGCGCAGTTGTTAAAAGGGACGTAAAAACAATAACATTATTTTTATTATTATTATTTTATTATTATTATTATTATTAGACCTTGTTGAATATTTGAGTTGCTTTCCGCTATTTCTTATGCTAGAGACATTAGTTTAATTATTTGTGCAAATTGGACCTGTGATATTGAAGTACCCAGGAGAATGACTGATGTTCCACAGTGGGATTTGAGCAAAACAATAGGGGAAATACCTTGAAAACAATCTGAATGGAATATACTTGTGTTATTTTACGGACTTAATTTGTCAGACCTTGTTTTCATATCACGAGCATAGCGTCCATAGGGAATGCGCCTTTCTATGATGGACTGTTTTCATTACACCCATCGCCGCTGATCCGGATCAGCCGGCCGTTAAAGAATAAAAATAGAATGGAACTGTCGTTTTCCACTGTGTAAAAGAATGAGGCCGTCGAAATTAAAGTTTGCTAATAAAAACATGGCTTCATCAACTGTGCAGCGGTTCTAATGAAGTAATTGATCAGTTAATGAAAGGCTGGCTGAATGGCGAAACTCAGCTGTTTTCCTCTATCCTCATCAGCTATTTAAAACGGAATAAGTTCGTTCAGTCACGGACGGGAACTAGGTGTCGCTGTGACTATAATATGCAAATCATTAGCCATGAGGGTTAAATATAAAGTTTCGTAATGACTTGCAATAAGTAAATAATAAAGTAAGTGCCTGTCAATACAATCTAACTAATATAAATTAGTGCAATCTTTCGGATGAACAGTGGATACTTCTTTAGCGAATCGTCGAATAAAGTAGTTTGAAAGTTGCAATACCAAACGTGTAGCCTAAGGTATTGATTAAAAACTAAAACACCTTATACATTAATTGTATTCAATCTTATGCTAAGATTAGCCTCTGTGGCTTAGGCGGCAGCACGCCGGCCTCTCACCGCTGGGTCCGTGGTTCAAATCCCGATCACTACATGTGAGATCTGTGCTGGACAAAACGGAGGCAGACAGGTTTTTCTCCGGGTACTCCGGTTTGCCCTGTCAAAATTTCATTCCAGCAACCCTCTCCACTATCATTTCATTTCATCTGTTATTCATTTAATCATTGCCCCAGAGGAGTGCGACAGGCTTCGGCAGCCGGCACAGTTCATATCCTCGCCGCTAGATGGGGGCTTCATTCATTCCATTCCTGACCCGGTCGGAGACTGGAAGCAGGATGTGGATTTTCATTTCCATTCCCTAATTCTGAAAAAAAAAACATGAGATTAATAAATACACTTGGATCGTCAAGCGATCATCATCAGACCCATTACACTCAGGCTACACATTTTTTATGTCAGAAAGTATGGGTGAAAACATTTACAATATGTACACTTCTTTAGTTGTGCTAATAGTTGAGATTGTTCCACTCGTCAATATTTGTTAGTTACAGTCTACTAGCTGAAGTACCCGTGCTTCGCTACGCGTCATAAATAAATTAAAATGTGAAGGTGACAGTTAAAACAAGGGATAGGCGAGGTGCTGCGCAGAGCGAGATTCAGGATTGAACATTTTGTCCAACTACACCGCTCGGTGTTGACCGTGTTTTATAGCACAAATTTAGGTTTTACTCGCTAACGGTTGGAGATACCTTTCGGATAGAAAATGTAATTTTAAACCCCGTATATGCCATCAAAAGTTTGCTATTTCTTAGCGTTCTCTTTTTATTTGAAATGGAAATATGAAAGTTTGAAACCAAAGGGTGTAGTCGCCATCTTTAAACAGTGCAAAATATTGACATCAAGAGTAACCTATATGTTAACCAGGTAAATCAGCTACTTCCATGTAAAATGCATGTAAATCGGACCAGTGGTACTTGCGTGATTGAGTAATACATAAACACACACCATCTCATTTTTAGCCTCGCTTCGCTCGCGTCATAGTCGTGTCATATTGTTATTCAATGAAATGCAGGTTTAACCCCGTTAACACTCCTTTAAAACCTGAATATCCAAATATCCCTCCTTAGTAGACGTTTTCGACACTCAACAAACATATCCCCAAAATATAATTCTTCTAACTTTAGTAGTTTTGGTTGGTCGATGGGAGTGAACATCCAAAAATCCTTCCTTAGTGGACGTTTTTCTTCCAGAATTTCACCCCTCCCCATAGGCCCCTTATATTGGATTTATGAAAAAACGGTCGAACACCTATTTATTTTATTTATTTATTTATTTATTTTTAAGCTGATTGATTTCCTCCGAGTTTCAAACTCTTCGCCTATGTCGTTTAAGAGATACACGCTCCGTTAGGAATCTTTCAACCCCCACTTTTCATCCCTTTCATCTCATAATATACACTACATCGAGAAACCATTAGACATGTGTTAGCTTATTTTTAATGATTAGTATTGTTACGTGCCACCCCCCTAGTGGCACTTTTGTTGACTGGATTACGGTGGGTTAAAGCACAACACAGATTTGTCATTTAGACTTTCATGGCCCGTGTTACTATTCATAATGTTGAATTTTGGGCTTATGCCGTGTTTATTATATTAAAATTCGACGCGTTTCGAAAGAAACCATGTCAGATTATTCCTGACGAAGAAAGGCATGGTTTCTTTCGAAACGCGTCGAATTTTAATATAATAAACACGGCATAAGCCCAAAATTCAACATTATGAATCACAACACAGATTGTACCTTTAAAGAAATAATTAACTTTATTGCGGCCAGAAAGATCCACCACTCAACAGCAAATACAAGCAATTATTACCTTACTCCAGTTTCCTCAAGTCTCTTCCCTATGGAGCGCTCTTGCCTCCTTTCACTTGTCAACAGACCACAGTTAATCCTCTCGCTAATGAGTCCGGTTCCGTACGCTGGCTGGAAATAGCTGCACGAAGTCCGTCACTCACTGTTTTGCAACTCACCTCAATGACCTCTGTCGCACTAGGTAAGCACACTCGCTCAAAACACAGGCAGTCCCCTGTATGCTTCTCACTCTCTCACTGTCAAGAGAATCGGCTTCACTAGGGGTTTCGCAAGTCACCACACTTCTGTCGCTCAGGATAAACGCTCGCACTAGCTCGTAAAACACAACAACAACGCTCACTGCTTGACAGGTTGCTCTTATATAGCAGGCCGGTGAGTCAATAAATGCTTCTAGACCCATCCAGGGTTCGCGGCTTCTCGAGGCTTCCATCGCTGGCTGGGTCACGAATATTCTGGACCATCCCTTTGTCCTAGTAGTCCTGTTGCATAAGGCACACGCAATACACTGAGGCAGAGCAGCCCAGCCCGGGGGCAGTTGTGACTCATGCGGCGAGCGATGAAACAAACTCACAGCCGTAACACCACCCCCTTCCTAAAAGGCTGATCGTCCCGATCAATCATTGGTCCGTCTGTGTCCCTCCGTAGGCTGCCAGGCGATCTCGATGCACGATCTTCATCTTCGCCCTCGGGCTCCGCTGGATCCTGTAGACGACATCGTTGATCCGTTTCACGACTCGGTACGGGCCCTCCCAGGACTTCTGCAGTTTGGGTGACAGGCCTTTCTTCCGTAATGGGTTGAAGAGCCAGACCAGGTCGTCCTCGTGGAATCCGCCAGCATCCGTCTTTTGGTCGTATCGGGTCTTCATTCGGTCGTTCTCGATCCGCAGTTTCCTCCTCGCGAACGCGTGCACGTCCTCCAGTTGGTCGACCAGTTCCTGACAATATTGGCTTACCGGGACCGGATCATTCCCAGGTCGGCCGAAGGCAATATCGACAGGTAGACGGAGCTCCCTCCCTAACATGGCCCGGGCTGGTGTGCACCCGGTGGCTTCATGCACGGCGGCACGGTAGGCCAGGAGAAATAGTGGAAGATGTTTGTCCCAATCCCTCTGGTGCTCGCTGACGACTATTCGGAGATGGTTCTCGATGGTGCGATTGAATCGCTCTACCATCCCGTCGGACTGAGGGTGTAGCGGCGTTGTCCTTGTCTTCCGGATTCCCAGCAGCTGGCATAGGTTCTGGAACACCTGCGACTCGAAGTTCCTCCCTTGGTAGGAGTGCAGCTCCAGGGGTACTCCGTACCGGCTGACGAATTCCTTCACCAGGGTCTCTGCGATCGTCGCGGCTTCTTGGTTAGGGAGCGCATACGCCTCCGGCCATTTGGTGAAGTAGTCGCTGACGACCAATATGTAGCGGTTCCCTGCCTCGCTTAACGGGAATGGCCCAGCAACATCAATGGCCACTCTCTCCATGGGGCCGCCCACGTTGTAGGTCTTCAGTGGACCCCGTCGTCTTCGTCCTGGGCCCTTGCTGGCTGCGCAATCGAGGCAACTCGCGCAGTGGTTCTCCACGTCTGTTCGGCATCCGATCCAGTAGGACCGCTCTCTCAGCTTTTCCAGGGTCTTCCTTATACCTAGGTGTCCACCAGATGATCCTCCATGAACTTCCGTCAGGACTTCCTCCGTCATAGCCTTTGGAACGACGACTTGTTCCCGAGATGTCTTCCCGTCGGTGCTCTCCCAGGTACGGCAGATGAGGCCATCCCTTACAATCAGCGAGTCCCACTGCGCCCAGTAGGACTTAAACTTTGGGCTGCAGTCACTCACAATGTTCCACCCGGGTCTGGGGACACAAGCCCTCTTCCATTCGGCTATCAGTCCCAGGTCATCATCTTCTGCTTGTGCCCGCGTGAAAGATTCGCGGCTCCAGCTCCCCTGAAGTTCCACGGTAGTCCTCCGGCACTGTATCCCGGTGTTCTCCTCTCTTCAGGTACAGAAGGTGCAGTCTTCGGGGCACGGTCTTCGTGACAGGGCGTCGGCGTTAGAGTGCAGTTGGCCTTTCCTGTGCTGGATCTCAAAGTTGTACTGTTGAAGCCTCTCTAACCACCGCGCGAGTTGACCCTCGGGCTGCTTGAAGTTCAGGAGCCACCGCAGGGATGCTTGGTCGGTCCTGATGAGAAATTCCTGCCCGTACAGGTATTTGTGGAAGTGTTCAATGGTCTTCACGATGGCGAGCAGCTCCTTCCTGGTGACGCAGTAGTTCCTGGAAGCTTCGTAGTTGGGATTTGTCCTTCGGAACTGGCCACTCCCTCACAGCTGCGGTTTTCTCTGGGTCGGTGCGCACCCCCTCCTCGGAGGCGATATGCCCAAGGTACTGGACCTGCTTCTGGAAGAGCTGACACTTCTTGGGGCTCAACTTCAGCTGGGCAGCCCGTAGCTTCATCAAGATTTCCTTCAGGTTGCTGTAGTGCTCCTCGAAGCTTCTCCCCAGAACGATGACGTCGTCTAGGTAGACCAGGCAGGTCTTCCAGTGTAGTCCCCTCAGAATGGACTCCATTAGCCTTTCGAAGGTCGCAGGGGCGTTGCACAGACCGAATGGCATGACGGTGTACTGCCCGAGACCGCTGCCCACAGAGAATGCCGTTTACTCGCGGTCCTTAGGGTGGACCTCCACCTGCCAGTAGCCACTCTTCAAATCCAAGGTGGAGAACCATCTTGATCCTGATATGGTGTCCAGCGTGTCGTCGATCCGGGGTAGAGGGTAGCTGTCCTTCTTCGTGACGTCGTTCACCCGCCTGTAGTCCACGCAGAACCTGGTGGAACCGTCCTTCTTCTTCACAAGCACGACCGGAGAACTCCAAGGACTATGTGATGGCTCGATCACCCCTTGCTCCTTCATCTCTTCTACCATCCGGTCGACTTCGGCTTGCTTGGCGAGCGGGACACGTCGGAATGGGGCCCTAATCGGTGCGCTGTCCCCAACGTCGATCCTGTGCTGGAACAAGCTTGTCCTGCCGAAGTCTTTGCTCCCCACGGAGAAGACGTCCTGGAATTCGCGTAGCAGGTCCTGAAGTTGGCGTGATTGTTCCTCGTCTAAATGGTCCTGGGATCCTTGGTAGAGCTTCTGTAGTTCTTCTGGCAGTGCGCGTCTTCTTCGGTTGTCCGTCTGCAGGTGTCCGTCCGTCGTATCTGTGATGCGGGCAATCCAGGTAACGGGCTCGCAGACTCCTAGGTTGGTGTCCCGGTGAACCGTAATGTCGTAGTCGTTCAGGTTGGACAGGCGGACGTACGGCCGAGACGTCGTGTTGATGAGGGTCTTGGCAACTAGCAATCCTTTTGTCTGGACGTCCTCATATTTTGGCTCGATGACTACCGCCACTCCCTCAGCAGTTCCGTCGACAATTACGGCGGCGCTGACCTCCGTCCTGGCGGGAACGATGACGTCCTCTCTCAGCCTTACTCGTCGTGCGGTGACGGCCTCGTGTGCTGGTTGCAAAGCAAGTTCCTCACTTCCGAAGTGCAGAGTGTTGGTACTGTGCCCTTTTAGCAAGAAATATGCCAATCACAGTATACCAGAGTAGCTCAATTCGGGATTTTCGGGGCAGCGGTAAGTTCACCCACTCTGTGACTCACATATTTTGGATTAATTAGAGGATACACTTGCAAAAATAACAACAAAATCAACTCCTATTTTAACACATTTAATTAATAAAAATTATGGCGCTACAAATTATTAAACAATTAAATTACTGACCCATAATCATCTACTTGTTCCAAATGAACAAGGAATAACATAATAATAAAACAAATATTGTATTAAAACATATGGTTTCCATATAAACCAACAATTCCTAATTATTTTTACTTCCATAAAGCATCAACTGTAAGTTTCATATAACTCCGAGCTCTTTTGGCTCAATGCTTTCTATAATAATGGTGTCATTCGTTGTACACCTCAAATACTACTTTTTTATATTTTCTTAATCATCAAAACAAATGTATAATTACATTTAAAATTACATGTTAATTCTCTAACTCAATATTTGGTCTTTTTCACATGTTTTCAGCTGTTATCATCTCTCTCAGGTTTTACAAATACATCAAGGTAATCAGGAAATTACTTGTGTACTCCAGAGTATGAAGATACTTGACACAATCAAAAAACTATGGTCACTCCCGGAACCTAGTTGCCTTCAATTAACTCATGGAATCCTACTTCCATACAACATTACAATAGGGATTGTTATTTATTTCATTTGTCTTTTAAGAATATTATTATCATATAAAAACTACGATCTGAACAGGCAAGCGGAAATATCAATCTACAGGGACCTCGGTTCAACGCCCGGGTCGTTAACAACTTTAAACACTCACGGTGTATTCATTACTCCTTACGAGACGGCCTTCAGACACCCCTCCTACACCGAGGGTCTGACCGTGCTACTTGAGAGTTATTTATGACTATGCGGGAACCCTCCCGTCTAGTCTAAGCTAGAGCTCTCTTTAATGCTTTTACAAACAGCTTTTCGTTCATTCTCAATTCTTTGGGGAGACCTGGCATTCTACTCATCGTTTAAATTCAACAATATTATTGGCTCATAAACCACATTCGTAATCTTGGCATTTATTAATTATGAAAGGTCCTCATTGATTGGGGAAGAGATATACACATTCTACGACGAATAATAAAGGGGCTTTCACAATAAGAAGATTCTGAGTTCGAATCTCTTCACATGCCTCGGGAACCATTCCCATAAAGAGGACTATACAAAAATGCGATTTAGGGTCAGCCTATAGCTTAAGACCTACGCTCAATACCATACATTTGCTCCCTTTCAATACAAAATACAGTATGGCCTCGTGAAACTACGTCACAAATAGAGGACTTACACCAATTCTCAATTCGCTACAATCAACTACCTCTCATAAGTAATTTACCAAGTATATTAACTTTTATGCGCGTTCCTAGCGTGACATTTTATTTTAATTGCGCTCCTTTGCGCTATACTTTATATTTAAGCCTAGCGTCATCCAAAGAACTGATAATATCATATTAACAATTGATACACATCTCAATTTTTATATTATTCTTTTCCTTTGACAATAACTTTCTCTCTTTTAAGAACATGCATTTGAATATCATGTCTATACTTTTTATTAAGGCTCTAACGCTCTTATGTTCACATCAATTAATTTGATCTTTATTTAATATTTCCTTACTTGGTTATTATTATTATTATTTCATATCTTCATTCTTTACAAAAAGCTCAAAAGCTATTTCTTTCATATAACTCAAATTTACTTTTATTTAAATATCTTTCATGATAATTATTAATCTTTCGCTTGCTCTTATGACATTCGTCAAATACACTGACATTTTATTCATATATTTCCTCTACTGGATTTATTCTTTTACATAATTATTTATAGTTTCTCAAATTTCTATTTTTGTTCAGACCGCGTTTTCTTTATTCAGTATTTATTTATTTAAACACATCCCTTTTACTCAAAAACTCCGGTGGATTTGTACACAATCATTCCCTGACACCAAAATATAATGAAATTCATTACTCACATGTTTTTAAGGTCGTCTCATGACCTTTATCCTTGTGCGGTGTTTCATTTTGGCCCACTTTTAATTATCTAACTCATATTGTAGAAATTCATCTCATGTACAAACACTTCTTGACACATCTTCAATACACTTAACATTGACAACATTTTTAATACACTGGTGTATCCATTTAGAACACACAATAAACACTAAAAAATATTATTTTAACACACAATCTTGATAAATTTACACTTCACAACTTTTGATCACTAGGCCGTATTTTCCTAGCCTATCACACGTGACCTCTTAATCTCCCGTTTCCAAGGGTGAAATTTATTCAATGTCGGCTTCCTATCCTGCAGAATACGAAAGTCTCGAAACATCTACTTTTCCCTGGAATCCTAATTCTTCGAATCCTATTCTGGATGACCGGCTATTTCTATAGCTTGAACGGCTTCCTTTTTAGATCTAGTTTATCGATCCTAGTGAAAGTCTATTCGGATCGAGGTCCCCTCGATAACCTATCGATGATCGATGGATTTATTTTATAGCAGCTAGTACCTCTCGAGTCTAGTGCTTTAGAATAGTTCGTCTGCTTTCTGGAGATAATGTCTATAGTCTCCGTTCTTCTTTATTTATTCGGTTCTCGCACTCCTACTTTTCTGAAATACGTTGCGAACCTTACTCTGTTTTTCCCTATTTGGGTTCTTTAAATTTAGATAACTGTTTATCTTCCTGTTACAGTACTTCCGTACGTTATGATATTTTCGGTCGTTTATTTAAAGACCTATCGCCTTAAGTCCAACGTTCGCAGCCTGCTCTGACTATATTTTACGAACTTTTCACTGTAAACTTGTGTCTTGTCGGACCTAAATCCTGTAACTAGGATTTTCCTAATTTTTCAACACGGCGATACTTTAATATTTCTTCTTTACAACTCCTTATGGAGGCACGCAAGTTGTTAATACTGCGACGCCTATGGCTATCGGATATTAATTCTGCGGTGTAATACAGCGTTTCTCCCCTCAAGGAGTACTGGTAAACTGTCTTCGGTGTGAATCAGAGTAACGCCCCACACGGCTGTCTGAATACTGATGCGTAGCAACGCCCCCCTCGGGCTGTTTGGAACTGCTTGTACTGATGCGTAGTAACACCCCCTCACGGGTTGTCAGAATAACTGCATTGACGATATAACTTCACGTCCCCTGGACTGAATAATACTTGGCGTTGATGATGCTCCAACGTCACGCCCCCCTGGACGGACTAATACTGCATGTGATGTAGCCTTACGCCCCCTCGGGCTGTTCGGAACTGCATGATTGTGATACAGCACCTCCCCTCACGGAGTCTGTCGTGAACTGCATGTTTGGCTTGGTGAATCCAGGAGCTTTATACTCTTTCGCTACAAAAAGATAAGACTCTAGCCCTTTCCTTGCCCAACCTTTAAAATAATGGTTGCACCATTTTAAAAATTATACCTTCAAAAAGCTCGTCTTCTCAATGTTAAATAATCTCATTGCGCTTAAGAATCGATCGTGCAATTCGGAGATATTAATTAATTTCTCGTCCTCAACTGTGTGGGTGTTGCTGTTCTTTTGCATTCTCCCCTCTCCACAGGCCTTGGTAAATCCCCTATGACGTCTACTTGCGTTTGCAGTTTTCTCCTGTGCAATTATTAAAGAGTTTTTCTTTACACAAAAATCTCTAATTCGAAATGATTCACCGTACTGTACTTGTTTACTTATTTTTATACTCGTAAACGGGTTAAATTTAATTATTCCTCTTCTGGCGCATAAGCGGTGTTGTCGTTTTCCAGCAAGCTAAGCTCGATTTCCGAGTCAGGCTTCCTTGTCTAACACTCGGAATTTTCCACTCGGTTATTAATACTCATGACCAGCTCCTTCTGAATGTCAAGAGGGGTGATCTCATCTCTCGAACACCTGGCTCTCGCCGCTTGCACAACGTTAGGCTAGAATCCTGGCTTGATCTTTCTCTCTGTTACATTAGAAACTGTACGTTTCTTTCATTTCTTCCCCAAATACATGGATTCGACCTCCTTGGACCCTATGGCACATGGGTTCATCTCACCCTTCCTTAGGGTAAATAAATTTTCGAAAAATTTTGAGGAAATTTATTTCAATTTATCTTATCTTTCTTTATTCGTCGAAGCCATCATAACGTTGTCCGTATCTTCTGTTGTTTATATTTCTTTAAAGTTCCTCTCTGATCTGTGTTTGTATTGGGTCTTCTTAAAGGTCCCATTCATTCATTCCCCCTAGTAGACGTCTCCACTCAGGGTCATAAATTTCTTGTCACGTTCGGGTGTTTACAACTTCTACCCTCGTCTGGTGTGCACTTCTCCAAACTTGAGTCAAACAGTTGGTTTCTTTTCCTCTTTTCATAAGACGGACTTCTTGTCGGTCTGTTCTCTATTCATTATGTATTTTCAACTTAATGACCTTCTTTAAATTACCTTGCGGGTGCAACTGGCTTTACCCGTAACTTTCTTCATTACCGTTCTCAGACTTCAAGTCTGTAACATTTCATTTGATTTTTAAGAGCTCGGTCTAACCTCACCTGACTCTTTCTGGTTTTCTTCCCCCTTCCTCATCTCTCTTTGAGATGGTATTTCAAACAAATATTATTTTATTCCTCTTATTCTTCGACGGTTGAAAATGGCTTAACCCGTCGGCTTATGATGGAATAATCCTTTTCCTTCACCTCGCATCGAGATGGCATTTTCAAAGAGTATTTCTTTTTTCGACTCTTTAATTCTTTAGATCTTTCAAATCTCCCTTCTGTCTCTTCCTTTTATCACTCCCTTTCTTTTTACGGAGCTTCCAGCTGAAATATGCCTGAGCATCCTCTTCCTCCAAGGCATTGTACATTGTCTCTCCTCTTTTCCTAGTTTCCATGGGGTATCCATTCCCTGGTACACCGACTACCAATGGCGGTTTTCCTCTTTCCTGATTTTCTTCAAAGGCATCTCCTTCCTTCTTTTCACTATCTCCAGCAATCTCCTCTTTTTCTTTTAGGTTTTCTTGGCTCTTGTTGGCATCTTTCTCCATTTCTCTCGTCTTTCTTTGGCAATCTTGACATTTGATCATTAATTCAAGGATCTGGGCTTTCAATTTTTCCTCTTCTTCTTTTAATGCCCTTTTATTTTCCTTGTCCTGCATTTCTTTTGGGTTTTCTTTTTCACTTTCTGTGAAATCTTGAACCTCTGTTTCCATCGGTGCTTCGTTGATATTTTCTATTATTGTTTCATCTAATTTCTCTGTTTCTTCAGGAATTATTATTTCCGTTTCTTCAACTATCAATTCTTTTGTTATCTCCTGTTCCGAGATTATATCTTGATCTTCCAGCTCAACCTTTTCATCAAAATGAGTCTCTTCACTTCGCAGCTCGTTTTCATCTTGGCTGTTCTCCTGGTCTGGACTTACTATTTCCTCTTGAATTTCCATTTGTTCTTCAGGAAGGATCTCAAAGTTTTCTTCAATTTCCACTGGGGTCATTTCAATTTCCCCTTCTTTTTCTTCTTTAATATCAATTTTGGGATCTTCTGGCACCGTTACTTCTTTTTCTTCTTTAATTTTTGCTGGCTTTTCAACTTCCGTCTGGACAACTGTTTCATTTATGACTGGGATAGCCATTTCTTTTGCTTTGAGGTCCTCGGCTAATATGTATTCCTCATATTTCTTCTGAGCAGCCTCTAATATCTCTTTGTATTCCGGAATCTTAACTTTCCTCAATTCAGCTAACTCCTGAATAGTTATTATTCCATTTTCATCATACATGCTCATTATGAACCGATGCATTTTACTCCTTTCCTCTACCATATAATCTTTTTGTTTCTTCACATATTTCAGCCTTTCGTACTCTTGATAATCGGTCTTCCACCAAATCTTATCCCATTCTCTTTTCATATCCCATACCTGCTCCATTATCTCACTTACTTCATCAGTAAACATTTGTATCTGTTCCCACGGAGCTAATTCGATGTTTCCTTCTTTCACCATACGTTCCGCAAATTTCTTTCTCGTCTCTCTGAATGACCATTTAAGCTTAGGAATTTCCTTGTACAATTCCTCAAATTCCTGTTTGGGTATCGTATAGTTATTTATACTGGCCCTCTTACGAAGTTTGTCTATCTTCTCAATTTCCTCATAGATCCTATCTCTTTGTTCCTCAATTCCTTCTTTCTTTCTTGAGTTGAGATCTTTTAAGTTCCAAAGTTCATTCTTCATCCTATAATTCTCTTTTCGCATTTCTCCAATTATATCCAAGAATTCTTTTATTTCGTCCCAAGTCGCCATTTCTACTTTTTCCTGATCCTGAGCGCGAAGACTATCGTTCTTTTCCCCTGTACTTTCCAAGTCTACTTGAACCTGCACTACTACGTGAGACTTTAAATTACCTTCATCATTATCATTATCTGTATTAATTACATTTTCCCTTGGAATCGGTTTACAATTTTCCTTTTCCATTTGGAGCTCTAAAGGCTCAACATTTACCCTTTTGTCTGCAGACATGTTACCTTCTCTTCGTGTAACTATGTCTCCAGGTGCACGCATGCTTTCTACAGAAACATTTATATTTTCATTATTTGGGTACTCTTTATCACCTGTAATTTTACATTTATCTGGGCCCTCGGCCCTTACATTCTCTGAGAGCCTCCGCCTCTCTTCACTTAACAACATCTTTGCCGTTTCCTCCATCTCTTTATTGAAATGCTCCCCTAGGCATTCCTTAAAATCCCTTATGGTCAACATCTTATTAGAATACAGTGGGCTACTCATGCCACCACACTAGTACATGCTTGAGAGATGATACTCTGAACCATTGTGTCCCAATTTCTTTAAAATTTTACTTTGGTACGGGTATTTACTACAACGTACCCTTTTGATACTTTTATTTAATTTCATAAACCTTTATGGAAGTGTTTAAAATTCAAAATTTCGAAAAACCATTTTTTTTCAAAAATGAAAATTTTGATTTTTCGAGAAAACTCGGGTTTTCCTAGGAAAACTCATCCCTGCGTACTGGGCGCCATGAAATATTTGCTATATGATAAAATCATACAAGCCCCACGTTGGAAAACGTGAAGTAAGATTTGCTAGGGGGGTTAATGATATAATTCAGGGCTGCTCGGTATGAGTTTCCAGGGACCCATGCGGTCAGTTAATATTTTACGTTGTAGCTATTCCTATCATTACTTTAATTTACATGTTATGACCGTCTTAAGTGTTCCTCTAGTTATTAATCCAGCACATTACTTCTATGCCCCCCATGTGCCCTTTTAGCAAGAAATATGCCAATCACAGTATACCAGAGTAGCTCAATTCGGGATTTTCGGGGCAGCGGTAAGTTCACCCACTCTGTGACTCACATATTTTGGATTAATTAGAGGATACACTTGCAAAAATAACAACAAAATCAACTCCTATTTTAACACATT
Source organism: Meconema thalassinum (assembly GCA_946902985.2). NCBI lineage: Eukaryota > Metazoa > Arthropoda > Insecta > Orthoptera > Tettigoniidae > Meconema > Meconema thalassinum. Next base: position 1,496,331,343 of record OX336388.2, on the reverse strand, counting down.
TAATTAATAAAAATTATGGCGCTACAAACAATTAAACAATTAAATTACTGACCCATAATCATCTACTTGTTCCAAATGAACAAGGAATAACATAATAATAAAACAAATATTGTATTAAAACATATGGTTTCCATATAAACCAACAATTCCTAATTATTTTTACTTCCATAAAGCATCAACTGTAAGTTTCATATAACTCCGAGCTCTTTTGGCTCAATGCTTTCTATAATAATGGTGTCATTCGTTGTACACCTCAAATACTACTTTTTTATATTTTCTTAATCATCAAAACAAATGTATAATTACATTTAAAATTACATGTTAATTCTCTAACTCAATATTTGGTCTTTTTCACATGTTTTCAGCTGTTATCATCTCTCTCAAGTTTTACAAATACATCAAGGTAATCAGGAAATTACTTGTGTACTCCAGAGTATGAAGATACTTGACACAGTCAAAAACTATGGTCACTCCCGGAACCTAGTTGCCTTCAATTAACTCATGGAATCCTACTTCCATACAACATTACAATAGGGATTGTTATTTATTTCATTTGTCTTTTAAGACCATTATCATATAAAAACTACGATCTGAACAGGCAAGCGGAAATATCAATCTACAGGGACCTCGGTTCAACGCCCGGGTCGTTAACAACTTTAAACACTCACGGTGTATTCATTACTCCTTACGAGACGGCCTTCAGACACCCCTCCTACACCGAGGGTCTGACCGTGCTACTTGAGAGTTATTTATGACTATGCGGGAACCCTCCCGTCTAGTCTAAGCTAGAGCTCTCTTTAATGCTTTTACAAACAGCTTTTCGTTCATTCTCAATTCTTTGGGGAGACCTGGCATTCTACTCATCGTTTAAATTCAACAATACTATTGGCTCATAAACCACATTCGTAATCTTGGCATTTATTAATTATGAAAGGTCCTCATTGATTGGGGAAGAGATATACACATTCTACGACGAATAATAAAGAGGCTTTCACAATAAGAAGATTCTGAGTTCGAATCTCTTCACATGCCTCGGGAACCATTCCCATAAAGAGGACTATACAAAAATGCGATTTAGGGTCAGCCTATAGCTTAAGACCTACGCTCAATACCATACATTTGCTCCCTTTCAATACAAAATACAGTATGGCCTCGTGAAACTACGTCACAAATAGAGGACTTACACCAATTCTCAATTCGCTACAATCAACTACCTCTCATAAGTAATTTACCAAGTATATTAACTTTTATGCGCGTTCCTAGCGTGACATTTTATTTTAATTGCGCTCCTTTGCGCTATACTTTATATTTAAGCCTAGCGTCATCCAAAGAACTGATAATATCATATTAACAATTGATACACATCTCAATTTTTATATTATTCTTTTCCTTTGACAATAACTTTCTCTCTTTTAAGAACATGCATTTGAATATCATGTCTATACTTTTTATTAAGGCTCTAACGCTCTTATGTTCACATCAATTAATTTGATCTTTATTTAATATTTCCTTACTTGGTTATTATTATTATTATTTCATATCTTCATTCTTTACAAAAAGCTCAAAAGCTATTTCTTTCATATAACTCAAATTTACTTTTATTTAAATATCTTTCATGATAATTATTAATCTTTCGCTTGCTCTTATGACATTCGTCAAATACACTGACATTTTATTCATATATTTCCTCTACTGGATTTATTCTTTTACATAATTATTTATAGTTTCTCAAATTTCTATTTTTGTTCAGACCGCGTTTTCTTTATTCAGTATTTATTTATTTAAACACATCCCTTTTACAAGAGTTTAGTGCTTTTCAGTCGGTCAACACGAATGTACCCAAAAGAGATGGGTTATGCCCTAATCCTGAAATAAATTACATGCGATTAATAAAACACTAGGATGACCAGTTTCGATCGTCAAGCGATCATCATCAGATCCAATACACTTAGGCTATAAAATCTATGTTTGAAATACAGGTGAAAATATTTACAATATGTACAATTATTTAGTTGCAGTATTGGTACTGCAACTGTCAGTGTATGCTAAATGCAGTATATATGTTAGGTGAGATGCTAAATGGTGATGGCTATCCGGAGATTGTACTTTAGAGAGATTATATGGTTGTAAACTATGGTTAAACTATAAAATTTTAGGCTAACTACTTATCTGATTGTCTTCCGTACTACAGCTATTCGCAGTTTCCGTGCTCACTTGAACTCGCTGTGCGGTAGACTGCGGTGGTTATCTTAACGACTGGTTTTTCCCTGCCTTCCCCCCCCCTGTCCCTACGTGCTGTGGGGAGTGATCGCGATGTGTTTATGTGAGGTGTTGCCAACCTAGATAAGATGTATGTTATTGAATGAGGTGGATCTACAACTATTAAAGACCGTGGATTAGTCCTCGCCACGCGTGGAGCATAACCCATTCGAACTAAGCGTTGACGGTCTTATGAGGACGTCCCGGCACCTTTAATACTGCCTCTAATATGGGCCTTGGTTTATTGCAGAAGAAAAGTACATCGTACACCTGATCCAGATAACATTTACCTATTAAAAACCCCCTAATTTCCCCCCTTTTTTATCTAGCTTGGCTGTGTCGCTAAATTGTGTTTTGTTTCCGACAGGGTGTGTTTTTTAGTAGCGTGAAGAGGGGTGAGCTCTCCATGAACGTGTGTTCATTTAGATTTAGATTGTTGGGATTGTTTCGTTTGGCTAGGTGTATCTCGATTGCTTCCTTTATGTCAAGAGCTCTGCCTTTCGATTCGTGATGGATTATTTTAAGGTCCGACTCTATGTTGGTAAAGCTATGCCCTGCGTCACACATATGTTCGCACACGGCTGAATGTGTTCCGTATCTTATCGCATTTCTATGTTCATTATAACGTGTGTCTACTCGCCTTCCACTCTGCCCGATGTAATTAGCTTGACAATCGGTGTCTTGGCACGTTATAGAATATACCCCTGACCTTGAATACGGGTCACGTTTATTTAGATTACTATTTAGGAGGTGCCTAGCGGTTGTGTTTTTCGTCGTGAAAGCTATCTTTATGCCTTGCTTTTTGAATAGGTTAGTGATTTTATATGTATTCGCATTCACATAGTTGAAACGCGCAAATTTTTTCTCATTACTGTCCGGTTTGGGAATCGTTTTATCTTTATTTTTATGTTTGGCTATAATTTGATTTATTTTGCTTGGCGAGAAGTTGTTTTCCTTTGCTATTTGCATAATAGTTCTTATTTCCTTATTATAGTTGTCTTTTGACATGGGTATGTTTAAAGCCCTGTGCACCATTGAATTGAAACCCGCTAGTTTGTGCGTACTGGGGTGATTAGACTGATTGTCGATTGCATGCAAGGTTTGTGTTGCTTTCCGGAATATGGAATATGAAAGGTCGTTGTCTTTACGTTCAATAGTTATATCGAGATAATTTATTTTCCGGTCTATTTCGGATTCCTTAGTGAATTTGATAGAATGGTGAAGGCTATTAATGGATTGGAGAATTGTTTCTTCGCTTGTTAGTTCAGTATCGTAGATGCAGATTACATCATCTACGTATCTTTTCCATATTACTATTCCCTTTGTTGAAGTCTTTTCTAAGAACGCATTTTCTAGTGCATTGATGAAGATGTCAGCGATTAACCCACTTAGTGGCGATCCCATTGCTAGGCCTTCTCTCTGTGTGTATATTTTATTGTCGAATTGAAACACGTTTTGGGTGAGAACGACCCTCAGTAATCTCACAATCTCTTCAATTTCTTTTACCGAATTGTTGGATTTTAAGTTGTTTTCGATAGTGTTGATTGCTTCAATAATCGGAATATTGGTGTACATGTTAGTTACGTCGAAGGATACTAGCCTGAAGCTAGGTTTCATTTGTAGGGTGTTCAATGCTGTTACTAGTTCTGTTGTGTTCTTTACAGAGTTGTTTTTGTCGTTGGAAAGACGGCATTTTAAGATTTTTAGTAGCTCTTTGCTGATTTTGTAATTAGGGGCATTCCTACAATTGACTATTGGTCTCATTGGGCATTCCTTTTTGTGTATTTTTGGTTGTCCCCTCAATGACGGTATTTTCGGGTTCATGTTTATTAGTTTTGATATTTCAGCTTTGGTCAGTATGTATTCTGTTTCTTTTAGCGCACTTTTTATTTGTTTTTGGAATTTGTTGGTGGGGTCTTTTGTTAATTCCTTGATTTCGTTGTTGTTTAGGAATTCGACTGTTTTTTCAATGTATTCTGTTTTGTTCAAAATTACTGTAGTGTTTCCCTTATCTGCTTTTGTGATGATTAAGTCATGTTCTTTTATTTTTTGTTTCAACGACTTTATTTCTTTGATTTGTTTGTTGTTTTGAATGTTATTGCTATCGCCCTCTCGTTTGAGGATTTTTTTGGCTTCGTTGGTGGCGAGATTTTTGGTTAATTCCCTGTCTTCTGCTGGGAGCTTGTGACTGGCTATCTCAATATCTGTGATTAACTGTTTTATATTGTGGTTCGTGTGTGCGTCTGTGCAGTTGTATTTCAAACCTTTGTCTAACATATTAATTTCACCTTGAGAAAAGGTTACGTTCGTTCTGTTGTTTACTCTGCTGTGGAAATTGAATTCATTGTTATTCGTGTGTTGTTCGTTAGATTGATGGTTCTGTGTTTCTCCTAGTTTTCTTAATTTATTTTCGCTGACATCTTCATCAATGCACTAGAAAATGCGTTCTTAGAAAAGACTTCAACAAAGGGAATAGTAATATGGAAAAGATACGTAGATGATGTAATTTGCATCTACGATACTGAACTAACAAGCGAAGAAACAATTCTCCAATCCATTAATAGCCTTCACCACTCTATCAAATTCACTAAGGAATCCGAAATAGACCGGAAAATAAATTATCTCGATATAAATATTGAACGTAAAGACAACGACCTTTCATATTCCATATTCCGGAAAGCAACACAAACCTCGCATGCAATCGACAATCAGTCTAATCACCCCAGTACGCACAAACTAGCGGGTTTCAATTCAATGATGCACAGGGCTTTAAACATACCCATGTCAAAAGACAACTATAATAAGGAAATAAGAACTATTATGCAAATAGCAAAGGAAAACAACTTCTCGCCAAGCAATATAAATCAAATTATAGCCAAACATAAAAATAAAGATAAAACGATTCCCAAACCGGACAGTAATGAGAAAAAATTTGCGCGTTTCAACTATGTGAATGCGAATACATATAAAATCACTAACCTATTAAAAAAGCAAGGCATAAAGATAGCATTCACGACGAAAAACACAACCGCTAGGCACCGCCTAAATAGTAATCTAAATAAACGTGACCCGTATTCAAGGTCAGGGGTATATTCTATAACGTGCCAAGACACCGATTGTCAAGCTAATTACATCGGGCAGAGTGGAAGGCGAGTAGACACACGTTATAATGAACATAGAAATGCGATAAGATACGGAACACATTCAGCCGTGTGCGAACATATGTGTGACGCAGGGCATAGCTTTACCAACATAGAGTCGGACCTTAAAATAATCCATCACGAATCGAAAGGCAGAGCTCTTGACATAAAGGAAGCAATCGAGATACACCTAGCCAAACGAAACAATCCCAACAATCTAAATCTAAATGAACACACGTTCATGGAGAGCTCACCCCTCTTCACGCTACTAAAAAACACACCCTGTCGGAAACAAAACACAATTTAGCGACACAGCCAAGCTAGATAAAAAAGGGGGGAAATTAGGGGGTTTTTAATAGGTAAATGTTATCTGGATCAGGTGTACGATGTACTTTTCTTCTGCAATAAACCAAGGCCCATATTAGAGGCAGTATTAAAGGTGCCGGGACGTCCTCATAAGACCGTCAACGCTTAGTTCGAATGGGTTATGCTCCACGCGTGGTGAGGACTAATCCACGGTCTTTAATAGTTGTAGATCCACCTCATTCAATAACATACATCTTATCTAGGTTGGCAACACCTCACATAAACACATCGCGATCACTCCCCACAGCACGTAGGGACAGGGGGGGAAGGCAGGGAAAAACCAGTCGTTAAGATAACCACCGCAGTCGACCGCACAGCGAGTTCAAGTGAGCACGGAAACTGCGAATAGCTGTAGTACGGAAGACAATCAGATAAGTAGTTAGCCTAAAATTTTAAAGTTTAACCATAGTTTACAACCATATAATCTCTCTAAAGTACAATCTCCGGATAGCCATCACCATTTAGCATCTCACCTAACATATATACTGCATTTAGCATACACTGACAGTTGCAGTACCAATACTGCAACTAAATAATTGTACATATTGTAAATATTTTCACCTGTATTTCAAACATAGATTTTATAGCCTAAGTGTATTGGATCTGATGATGATCGCTTGACGATCGAAACTGGTCATCCTAGTGTTTTATTAATCGCATGTAATTTATTTCAGGATTAGGGCATAACCCATCTCTTTTGGGTACATTCGTGTTGACCGACTGAAAAGCACTAAACTCTTGTTTACTAAGGCAACACTGAAAATACGGCTTCAAACACCACAACATCCCTTTTACTCAAAAACTCCGGTGGATTTGTACACAATCATTCCCTGACACCAAAATATAATGAAATTCATTACTCACATGTTTTTAAGGTCGTCTCATGACCTTTATCCTTGTGCGGTGTTTCATTTTGGCCCACTTTTAATTATCTAACTCATATTGTAGAAATTCATCTCATGTACAAACACTTCTTGACACATCTTCAATACACTTAACATTGACAACATTTTTAATACACTGGTGTATCCATTTAGAACACACAATAAACACTAAAAAATATTATTTTAACACACAATCTTGATAAATTTACACTTCACAACTTTTGATCACTAGGCCGTATTTTCCTAGCCTATCACACGTGACCTCTTAATCTCCCGTTTCCAAGGGTGAAATTTATTCAATGTCGGCTTCCTATCCTGCAGAATACGAAAGTCTCGAAACATCTACTTTTCCCTGGAATCCTAATTCTTCGAATCCTATTCTGGATGACCGGCTATTTCTATAGCTTGAACGGCTTCCTTTTTAGATCTAGTTTATCGATCCTAGTGAAAGTCTATTCGGATCGAGGTCCCCTCGATAACCTATCGATGATCGATGGATTTATTTTATAGCAGCTAGTACCTCTCGAGTCTAGTGCTTTAGAATAGTTCGTCTGCTTTCTGGAGATAATGTCTATAGTCTCCGTTCTTCTTTATTTATTCGGTTCTCGCACTCCTACTTTTCTGAAATACGTTGCGAACCTTACTCTGTTTTTCCCTATTTGGGTTCTTTAAATTTAGATAACTGTTTATCTTCCTGTTACAGTACTTCCGTACGTTATGATATTTTCGGTCGTATATTTAAAGACCTATCGCCTTAAGTCCAACGTTCGCAGCCTGCTCTGACTATATTTTACGAACTTTTCACTGTAAACTTGTGTCTTGTCGGACCTAAATCCTGTAACTAGGATTTTCCTAATTTTTCAACACGGCGATACTTTAATATTTCTTCTTTACAACTCCTTATGGAGGCACGCAAGTTGTTAATACTGCGACGCCTATGGCTATCGGATATTAATTCTGCGGTGTAATACAGCGTTTCTCCCCTCAAGGAGTACTGGTAAACTGTCTTCGGTGTGAATCAGAGTAACGCCCCACACGGCTGTCTGAATACTGATGCGTAGCAACGCCCCCCTCGGGCTGTTTGGAACTGCTTGTACTGATGCGTAGTAACACCCCCTCACGGGTTGTCAGAATAACTGCATTGACGATATAACTTCACGTCCCCTGGACTGAATAATACTTGGCGTTGATGATGCTCCAACGTCACGCCCCCCTGGACGGACTAATACTGCATGTGATGTAGCCTTACGCCCCCTCGGGCTGTTCGGAACTGCATGATTGTGATACAGCACCTCCCCTCACGGAGTCTGTCGTGAACTGCATGTTTGGCTTGGTGAATCCAGGAGCTTTATACTCTTTCGCTACAAAAAGATAAGACTCTAGCCCTTTCCTTGCCCAACCTTTAAAATAATGGTTGCACCATTTTAAAAATTATACCTTCAAAAAGCTCGTCTTCTCAATGTTAAATAATCTCATTGCGCTTAAGAATCGATCGTGCAATTCGGAGATATTAATTAATTTCTCGTCCTCAACTGTGTGGGTGTTGCTGTTCTTTTGCATTCTCCCCTCTCCACAGGCCTTGGTAAATCCCCTATGACGTCTACTTGCGTTTGCAGTTTTCTCCTGTGCAATTATTAAAGAGTTTTTCTTTACACAAAAATCTCTAATTCGAAATGATTCACCGTACTGTACTTGTTTACTTATTTTTATACTCGTAAACGGGTTAAATTTAATTATTCCTCTTCTGGCGCATAAGCGGTGTTGTCGTTTTCCAGCAAGCTAAGCTCGATTTCCGAGTCAGGCTTCCTTGTCTAACACTCGGAATTTTCCACTCGGTTATTAATACTCATGACCAGCTCCTTCTGAATGTCAAGAGGGGTGATCTCATCTCTCGAACACCTGGCTCTCGCCGCTTGCACAACGTTAGGCTAGAATCCTGGCTTGATCTTTCTCTCTGTTACATTAGAAACTGTACGTTTCTTTCATTTCTTCCCCAAATACATGGATTCGACCTCCTTGGACCCTATGGCACATGGGTTCAGTACTCAGATCCAAGATGATGTTGTTCTGGTCCAGGAAGTCCAGTCCGATGATCACTTCATTTGATACGTCAGCCACAAGCACTGGATGCTTTATCGCCCGTCGACCAATGACGAACTCCAGTGATGCTTCGCCATGTACCAGTGCGGTCTCTCCGGTCGCGGTTATTAGCTGGAGGTTCCTTTGTGTGGGTTGCACTCTCCACTTCGGGATCACGGTGGGACTGACGATGGTCCTCGATGCTCCCGTGTCGATTAGCATGGGCCAGCTCTCTCCGTTGACGACTCCGTCGACCATCAGGCCGCTATTATGCCTCCGTAACTGCGTCACACGAACTTGGACTGCCGGGGCTTGACGACTGTCACAAGCCAACCTTTGCCCCCCCCCCCCCCCCCCCCCCCAAGGCTGGCTGATACTTGTTTTCCTGGGCTGCGTGGTTTCCATACGTCTGACTGACCCGACGGAAACCCTTGGCGGCGGCGATCACCGCAGTCCTTGCTCAGGTGGCCTCTCTTACGGCAGGTCCAGCAGGTCGGTAGTCCTCTTCCGGGCCGCCTCTCCGGATGTCCTTCGGCTACGTTTTTGTTGGTGGTACTGCGACTCTTGAAGAACCGACCTAGCGCCTCCATCAGTTCATCGGCCAGGGGCTTGGTCTTGTCGGCTTTGGCTGGTTCGTCGATGTCCACCTGACGTACCCGCGCGTGCATTCTAGATGCCTGTTTTGCCGTCTCGAACTCAAGTGCGTGGCTCAGCGCATCTGCCAGGGTCTTATTGCGCGCGAGTCACAGCGCCTGTTGAGTGTCCGAGTCCCGTAGCCCGTCGGTGAAGGTCCGCGTCGCAATCTGTTCCAGGAAGTCGGCCGGCGCTGTTGGATAGGCGAGCCTTACGAGGCGTGCGATGTCCATCTCGAACTCCTGCAGGGTTTCCGCGTTCTTCTGCACCCGGGTCCGGAGCTGCATCTGGTAGGCCTGCTGAAGATGGCTATCTCCATATCGGGACTCCATATGGGCGATCAGTGAAGCGTAGTCCTGGGATCCAGTCGGGATGGCCTGAAGGACGTTAAGGGCGTCACCTCTCAGCGCTACAATAAGAGCTGTAGCCTTTTCTGTGTTGTTCCAGTTATTTATTGAACAGGCCTCCTCGAAATGACGTAAGTAGGTGCTCCACGGGACCTTTCCGTCGAAGGTTGGGGGCGTCACTCTATGTCCCGTTCCTGATATTCCCGGTGTAACGGTGGGCGGGCGTTGGTGCAGCTCGGCAACTTCCGCTAGTAGAGCGTTGAATTTCTCTTCCATCCCCGTCAGTGGGCGTTGGCGCAGCTCTGCAACTTCCTTTTGTAAGGCGTTGAATTTCTCCTCTACCCCCATCAGCGGGCGTTGACGCAGCTCGGCAACTTCCACTTGTAAGGCGTTGAATTTCTCCTCCACCCCCATCAGCGGGCGTTGGCGCAGCTCGGCAACTTCCACATGTAAGGCGTCGAACTTCTTTTCCACTGCCGTGACTTCCTCACGCAGACCCAGTTCTAATTTCTTCAGGTCCTGTGTCAACTTATTCTGACAGTCTTCCATCTTCTTCTGGCCGTCCTCTATCCTCTTCAGGTCCTCCGCTAGCTTATTTTGACCGTCTTCCATCTTCTTCTGGCCGTCTTCGAGTTTGGCAGTTAGGTCCTCGGCTAACTTCTTCTGGCCGTCCTCCATCTTCTTCTGGCCGTCCTCCATCTTCTTCTGGCCGTCTTCCATCTTCTTCAGGTTATCCTTCAGGTCCTTGGCTAGTTTCTTCTGGCCGTCTTCCATCTTCTTCTGGCCGTCTTCCATTTTGGTTTCCATGCCACTTAACTTTTCTAGCAATGCTGCCAATTGCGCCTCAATTTTAGTTGTTTGTCTTGTAAAGGGCATGCACTCACAGGAAAATTAGAGAAAATGACTTGCTCGGGTTTTGAAACCAGGACCGCCTGGTGTTGTGCTTGTGATTGAGTTCGTAATCCGGCTTCTGACACCAGTTGTTACGTGCCACCCCCCTTTTGGCACTTTTGTTGACTGGATTACGGTGGGTTAAAGCACAACACAGATTGTTCCTTTAAAGAAATAATTAACTTTATTGCGGCCAGAAAGATCCACCACTCAACAGCAAATACAAGCAATTATTACCTTACTCCCGTTTCCTCAAGTCTCTTCCCTATGGAGCGCTCTTGCCTCCTTTCACTTGTCAACAGACCACAGTTAATCCTCTCGCTAATGAGTCCGGTTCCGTACGCTGGCTGGAAATAGCTGCACGAAGTCCGTCACTCACTGTTTTGCAACTTACCTCAATTACCTCTGTCGCACTAGGTAAGCACACTCGCTCAAAACACAGGCAGTCCCCTGTATGCTTCTCACTCTCTCGCTGTCAAGAGAATCGGCTTCACTAGGGGTTTCGCAAGTCACCACACTTCTGTCGCTCAGGATAAACGCTCGCACTAACTCGTAAAACACAACAACAACGCTCACTGCTTGACAGGTTGCTCTTATATAGCAGGCCGGTGAGTCAATAAATGCTTCTAGACCCATCCAGGGTTCGCGGCTTCTCGAGGCTTCCATCGCTGGCTGGGTCACGAATATTCTGGACCATCCCTTTGTCCTAGTAGTCCTGTTGCATAAGGCACACGCAATACACTGAGGCAGAGCAGCCCAGCCCGGGGGCAGTTGTGACTCATGCGGCGAGCGATGAAACAAACTCACAGCCGTAACAGTATACATGCCAAGTATCACATCCCCAAATGAAACCACTCGTGAGATATTGTTATTCAATGAAATGCACGTTTACCCCCTTAACACCTCTTTAGAACCTGAATATCCAAAACTCTTTCCTTAGTGGACGTTTTCGACATACAATGAACATATCCCCAAAATTTCATATTTCTAACTTCAATAATTTTGGCTGGGCGATGATGAGTGAGTGAGTCAGTCAGGATATTTTCTTTCATTTATTTTTGATAATTTCACCCCTCCCCATGAACCCCTTAAATTGGATTTATGAAACAAACGGTCGAACACCTATTTACTTATTTAAAGCTATTTTCCCCCTGAGTTTGATGAGTGAGTAAGTGAGTCAATCAGTTAGGACACTTTCTTTCCTGTTTTTTTTCCCCAGGATTTCACCCCTCTCCAAGGGCCCCTTAAATTGGATTTATGAAAAAACGGTCGAACACCTATTTACTTGTATTTTTAGCTGTTTTATCCTGCCGAATTTCAAACTTCTCGCCTATGTCGTTTCAGAGATACACGCTCCGTTAAGAATCCCTCAACCCCCAATTTTCACCCCTTTCACCTCATAGTATACACCACATCGATGAACCCTTAGACATATGTCTCATTATTTTTAATGATTAGTTTATATACCGAATATCACATCCCCAAAGAAACAACTCATGAGATATCGTTATTCAATTAAATGCACGTTTACCCCCTTAACACCTCTTTAAAACCCGAATAAACAAAAATCATTCCTTAGTTGATCTTTTCGACAAACAGCGAACATATTCCCAAAATTTCATGTTTCCAATTTTAATAGTTTTTGCTGGGCGTGATGAGTGAGTGAGTCAGACAGGACATTTTCTTTCAATTATTTTTACCAGAATTTCACCGCTCCCCATGGGCCCCTTAAATTGGATTGATGAAAAAACGCTTGAACACCTATTAACTTATTTTTAAGCTGTCCTTTTCCCTTGAGTTTGATGAGTGAGTGAGTTAGTCAGTCAGTTAGGACACTTTCTCTCCTCCCCCCCCCCAGAATTTCAACCCACCCCATTGGCCCCTTAAATTAATTTATCAAAAAACGGTCGAACACCGATTTATTTACTTTTTAAGCTGATTTCTTTTTTTGCTGAGTTTCAAATTTCTCGCTTATGTCGTTTAAGAGATAGGCCTACACGCTCTGTTAGGAATCCTTCAACCCCCACTTTTCACCCCTTTTACCTCATAATTATACACCACATCGAAAAACCCTTAGACACATGTCTGCTTATTTTTAATGATTAGCTATATGCCGAGTATCACATCCCCAAATGAAACCATTCGTGAGATATTGTTATTCAATTAAATGCAGGTTTAACCCCCTTAAGACTCCTTTAGAACCTGAATATCCAAAAATCCTCCTTTAGTGTACGGTTTTGACATACAACGAACATATCCCCGAAATGCCAATTTTCCAACTACTATATTTTTGGCTGGGCGATGGTGAGTGTGTCAATGAGTCAGGACATTTTCTTTCAATTTTTTTTTTTCTTCAGAATTTCACCCCTCCCGATGAACCCCTTCAATTTGATTGATAAAAAAACTGTCGAAAAGCTATTTACTTACTTTAAAGCATTTTTTCCCCCTGAGTTTGATGAGTGAGACAGTCAGTCAATCAGTAAGGACACTTTTTTTTCCTGTTTCCCCCCCCCCCCCCAGAATTTCACCCCTCCCCATGGGCCCCTTAAATTGGATTTATGAAAAAATGGTCAAACACATATTTACTTATTTTTATGCTTATTTTGTTCCGCCGGGTTTCAAACTCCTCGCCTATGTCGTTTAAGAGATATACGCTCCGTTAGCTATATGCCGAGTATCACATCCCCCAATGAAACCAATCGGGAGATATTGCTATTCAATGAAATGCAGGTCTACCCCCTTAACACCCCTTTAGAACCTGAATATCCAAAAAAACCTCCCTTATTGGGCGTTTGCGGCCCTAGAGGAAGCTGCATACCAAATTTCATTCCAATCTGTTCGGTGGTTTCTGAGATTTCGTGATGAATGAATGAGTGAGTGAGTGAGTGATATTTGACAAATATATACGTAGTAGATAGTGTCAAGTCTTGGTTATGCTAAACTTGGATGACAGTGCTGTGTGAGCAGTTGAGTAACTAACGGGATTTCAAGTAAAGATCCTCATTTTCTATACCGGTAGTGCAGAGCGCAACTGGCATCCAGTCGGCCGTGTCTCGACTTGAGCTATGTTGCCATGGAAACTATCTGCCTAGCCATTCCTTCATGAGTATTTTTAGCCTATTTTCAATTTTGAAAAAATAGGCTTATGAGATCACCTTTTGTCCGTGTGTGTGTGTGCGTGTGTTTGTGTGTGATTCGTGTGTGTGTCCCCCCCCCCTAATAAAATCTAAACGGCTGGAGCGATTTCAATGAAACTCGGTAAGTTCATAGCACTATTCCCTGCGACCCCGACCGTGCCCTTCAAATTTTGTTACGACTCACCAATCCAACATGGCAGCTGTGCGAAATATTTCACCAGCATTCAATATCTCCGAAACTATTACCGATATTACCCTGACATTTTGTATGGTGATAAAGGGAACAACTATAAGTTCACTTATGTGACCTTTGAAAATCTGGTATCAACAAAACGAACATGGCGGCCAAGCGAAGTTGCGACTTTTAAATAGACGTTTCTCGCGATTTAACTAACCAAACGCAATGAAACTTGGTACAGTATATGTTTATATACATTGTAATGCACCGACATCTAACTTCGTTCAATTGTTTACATAACCACAAGATGGCGGATGTGCGAAATATTTCACCGGCATTCCATATCTGTGAAACTATTAGCGGTATCTCCCTGAAATCTTTTACGGAGATAAAGGGCACTACGGAAGTCCATCTACAAGACATCCAGAAACCGGTTAACTACAAAACGAACATGGCAGCGAAGCGAATTTGAAAATTTTAAATAGACCTTTCTCGCGATTTAATGTTCCAAACGCACTGAAATCTGGTACAGGAAATATTTATACACATTGTAATGCACTGGTATCTAATTTAGTTCAATTGTTTACATAACCTCAAGATGGCGGATGTGCGAATTTTAAAATTAAGTTTTTATTTCTTGTGATGTTGTCATGCGATCGAATTGAAAGTTTGAATATTGAACCAACGCAATAATTTTCCTTTAATGGTACATGACTCTATGGCCTATACATTTAACAATTCAACATGGCGACCATCCAAAATATTTAGTCGGCTCTGAATATCTACGAATCTATTATAGCAATCAAACTGAATTTTTTAATGTTCATAGGGGCTATGAACTTAAGTTCACCTATAGGACTTTAAATAACTTGGTGTTCACAAATCCAACATGGAGGCGACGCGAAATATAAAAATTCACATGGACGTTTCTCGCAATTTAACCATTCGAGTGTAGTGAAACTTGGAACAGTAAATCCTTATACGAATGGTAATCCACTGGCATCTAATTTATTTCAATTGTTTCCATAACCTCAAGATGGCAGCTGTGCGAAATTTTAAAATCTCCTTGTTACTTCTTGTGTCCTAATTATGCGATTGTAGTTTGAATACTACACGTACACAATAATCTGCATGTAACAGTACATAACTCTAGGACCTACATATATAAAATCCAACATGGTGACCATCCAAAATTTTTAGTCGGTTCTCAATATCTACGAATCTATTACAGCAATCAAACTGAAATTGTGTATGTTGTTAGAGGCAATTAACATAAGTAGGATATATGAAAATAGGCTGTATAGTTCTTCACGGAACTACTTGTTATGATTTGATTAGCATGTGCTTGAGTGCAAAAGGGCCGAAATCAGAAGAATGAGAAAGACTATCGAAAATTCATGTAGCCAGCGGTTCCTTCAGGGTCCTAAACTATGTGTATGCAAAATATGGTTGAGATTGTTGGAACGGTGTAGATTTGTATACGGAACCAACCCACATACATACATACATACAGACTTTCACTTTTATATATTAGACTAGCTGAAGTACCCGTGCTTCGCTACGCGTCATAAATAAATTAAAATGTGAAGGTGACAGTTAAAACAGGGTATAGGCGAGGTGCTGCGCAGAGGAAGATTAAGAATGGAACATTTTGTCCAACTACACCGCTCGGCGTTGACCATGTTTTATAGCACAATTTTAGGTTTTACTCGCTAACCGTTGGAGATTCCTTTCGGATAGAAAATGTAATTTTAAACCTCGTATATGCCACCAAACGTTTGCTATTTTTATTTGAAATGGAAATATGAAAGTTTGAAACCAAAGGGTGTGGTGACGTCACTAAAATGGTCGCCATATTTAAATAGTGCAAAGTATTGAAATCAAAAGTAACCTATATGTTAACCAGGTAAATCAGCTACTTCCATGTAAAATTCATGTAACTCGGACCAGTGGTTCTTGCGTGATTGAGTAATACACAGACACACACCATCTCATTTTTAGCCTCGCTTCGCTCGCGTCGTAGTCGTGTCATATTTTTATTCAATGAAATGCAGGTTTAACCCCGTTAACACCCCTTTAGAACCTGAATATCCAAAAATCCCTCCTCGGTAGACGTTTTCGACACACAACAAACATATCCCCAAAATATCATTCTTCTAACTTTAATAGTTTTGGTTGGTCGAGGAGAGTGAACATCCAAAAATCCTTCCTTAGCGGACGTTTTTCTTCCAGAATTTTACCTCTCCCCATAGGCCTCTTAAATTGGATTTATGAAAAAACGGTCGAACACCTATTTATTTTTATTTTTTTTATTTATTTTTTTATTTATTTATTTATTTATTTATTTATTTATTTATTTTGAAACTGATTGATTTCCTCCGAGTTTCAAACTCCTCGCCTATGTCGTTTAAGAGATACACGCTCCGTTAGGAATCTTTCAACCCCCACTTTTCATCCCTTTCAACTCATAATATACACTACATCGAAAAATCATTAGACATGTGTCAGCTTATTTTTAATGATTAGTATATATGCCAAGTATCACATCCCAAATGAAACCACTCGTGAGATATTGTTATTCAATGAAATGCACGTTTACCCCCTTAGCACCTCTTTAGAACCTGAATATCCAAAACTCTTTCCTTAGTGGACGTTTTCGACATACAACGAACATATACCCAAAATTTCATGTTTCTAACTTCAATAATTTTGGCTGGGCGATGATGAGTGAGTGAGTGAGTCAGTCAGGACATTTTCTTTCATTTATTTTTGATAATTTCACCCCTCTCCATGAACCCCTTAAATTGGATTTATGAAACAAATGGTCGAACACCTATTTACTTATTTAAAAATGTTTTCCCCCTGAGTTTGATGAGTGAGTAAGTGAGTCAATCAGTTAGGACACTCTCTTTCCTGTCCCCCCTCCCCCCAGAATTTCACCCCTTTCCAAGAGATCCAATTGGATTTATGAAAAAAACGGTCAAACACCTATTTATTTGTATTTAAGCTGTTTTTCCCGCCGAATTTCAAACTTCTCGCCTATGTCGTTTCAGAGATACACGCTCCGTTAAGAATCCCTCAACCCCCAATTTTCACCCCTTTCACCTCATAATATACACCACATCGATAAACCCTTAGACATATGTCTGATTATTTTTAATGATGAGTTTATATACCGAATATCACATCCCCAAAGAAACAACTCATGAGATATCGTTATTCAATGAAATGCACGTTTACCCCCTTAACACCTCTTTAAAACCCGAATAAACAATAACCATTCCTTAGTTGACGTTTTCGACATACAGCGAACATATTCCCAAAATTTCATGTTTCCAACTTTAATAGTTTTTGCTGGGCGTGATGAGTGAGTGAACCAGACAGGACATTTTCATTCAATTATTTTTACCAGAATTTCACCCCTCCCCATGGGCCCCTTAAATTGGATTGATGAAAACACACTTGAACACCTATTAACTTATTTTTTAAGCTGTCTTTTTCCCGTGAGTTTGATTAGTAAGTGAGTTAGTCAGTCAGTTAGGACACATTTTCTCTTTTCCCCCCCAGAATTCCACCCCACCCCATTGGCCCCTTAAATTAATTTATGAAAAAACGGTCGAACACCGATTTACTTACTTTTTAAGCTGATTATTTTTTCGCTGAGTTATAAATTTCTCGCCTATGTCGTTTAAGACATAGGCCTACACGCTCCGTTAGGAATCCTTCAATCCCCACTTTTCACCCCCTTTCACCTCATAATAATACACCACATCGAAAAACCCTTAGACACATGTCTGCTTAATTTTAATGATTAGTTTATATGCCGAGTATCACATCCACAAATGAAACCACTCGTGAGATATTGTTATTCAATGAAATGCAGGTTTAAGCCCCGTAAGACCCCTTTAGAACCTGAATATCCGAAAATCCTCCCTTAGTAGACGGTTTTGACATGCAATGAACCTATCCCCAAACTGTTATGTTTCTAACTTCAATAATTTTGGCTGGGCGACGAAGAGTGTGTGAGTGGGTGAGTCAGGACATTTTCTTTCAATTTTCTTTTTTCAGAATTTCACCCCTCCCCATGAACCCCTTAAATGTGATTTATGAAGAAAAACTGTCGAACAGCTATTTACTTACTTTAAAGCAGTTTTTCCCTCTGAGTTTGATGAGTGAGTCAGTCAATCAGTTAGGACACTTTCTTTCCTGTTTCCCCCCAGAATTTCACCCCTCCCCAGGGGGCCCTTAAATTGGATTTATGAAGAAACGGTCAAACACATATTTACTTCTTTTTTATGTTGATTTTTTTTCGCTGAGTTTCAAAATCCTCGCCTATATCGTTAAAAGATACACGCTCCGTTAGGAATCATTCAATCCCCACTTTTCACCCCTTTCACCTAATAATATACACCACATCGAAAAAACATCAGACACATGTCTTCTTATTTTTAATGATGAGTTTATATGCCTAGTATCACATCCCCCAATGAAACTAATCGGGAGATATTGCTATTCAATTAAATGCAGGTCTACCCCCTTAACACCCCTTTAGAACCTGAATATCCACAAATTCTCTCTCAGTGGGCATTTGTGGCCCTTGAGGAAGCTGCATACCAAATTTAATTCCAATCCGTTTGGTGGTTTCTGAGATTTCGTGATGAATGAATGAGTGAGTGAGTGAGTGAGTGAGTGGTATTTGACAAATATATAGTAGTTAGTGGCAAGTCTTTGTTATGCTAAACTCGGTTGACAGTGCTGTGTGAGCAGTTGAGTAACTAATTGGATTTCAAGTAAAGATCCTCATTTTCTATACAGGTAGTGCAGAGCGCAACTGGCATCCAGTCGGCCGTGTCTCGACTTGAGCTATGTTGCCATGGAAACTATCTGCCTTGCCATTCCTTCATGGGTATATTTTATGATTTGATTAGCCTGTGCTTGAGTGCAAAAGGGCCGAAATCACAATAATGAGAAAGACTATCGAAAATTCATGTAGCCAGCGGTTCCTTCTGGGTCCTAAACTATGTGTATGCAAAATTTGGTTGAGATTGGTGGAACGGTGTAACTTTGTATACGGAACCAACCCACATGCATACATACAGACTTTCACTTTTATATATTAGATGTGATGTTTTGTTAAAATACTGAAAGTGGTGATTGACCTCCAAACTTGCTTGTTTAGAGTGAATATGTGATTGTAGTTAAATGGTCAATTCAGGTTGTATCGAGTCTTGCGTGTACTGGTGAGAACAGCTGTTGTGTTCGTCACTATCTACACTCAACCGAGGACCGCGACCCCCTCGAACTATTGAAAACTTGGACTATCGAAATGTATGTGAGGAAATTAAATACTGTACTGTAAAACGATGTGTAAAGAAAACGGGTGCCAAAAGAGAACTTTATTAAAACAAATTGTTTGTAGTAGGCATTTACATTGTCAAAATAAAAGTTTTAAATTAAGTCGGGTAACAAGTTATACTCTTTGAAAAAATGGTGAATCATCTTTTGTTTGGTAATGTTGCAACATTTCCGCACGGCGATTTCACGCCACCAACTAAAGAGCAGGATGTTCGTTGGTGTCGCCTCAGGCTGTAGCGTATGGTGGCTTCAAATGCAGCGTAGCCACCGTAGGTGTGAATCATCATCGGTACCGTTTCGGTCTTATCATCCTCATCACTCTCCCACTGTGCTGGCGTGTTGATCATCTCTGTAACTTCCAGGTGGTGTGGTGTGTTGTGCTGTGAGCTCTGGTGTGAGACACGGATCGCCACAGTGAAGAAACTCTTTTTGTTGTTGTTGTTGTTGTTGTTGTTGCTATTTCCACTCACGTTTTGCGTTTTAGACATCAAGGAAAATTTTTTTACGAGGCTCAGATTGATGGGAAACTCGCAATTTCGAGACGAAGTATCGAAAGAAATATAAATGGCTAAATATATTTCCTTAATCTTTAATACAGATCGTAGACTTTCGCTACCGGTGTTTACTTTATCATGTAGGCTTACAATCACCGATACAAAACGCGGCTCCACTCTGTAAGCCTAGATGATAAAAAAAAATGTATTAGTCTAAAATGGGGTTCTTTTTATCCAGAGAGGGGGATAGGGAATTTCCTTTGTATATATAACTTAAATTGATTATGATGATGATGATGATGACGATGATGATGATAATTGTTGTTTTAAGGGGCCTAACATCTAGGTCATCGGCCCCTAAAAATTGATTATGATAGTATTAACATTTACACCATATAATTATTAAGTTGAAAACTTGCCGGAAATGCAGATGATTAAATATTATTTCATATATAGGTTATGTGGAATATTTTATAATTTGGTTAACATATGCCAAACAAAAGTATTTTTGACTTCAAATTCCATTTCCAATTTAAAACTTTTAACATTCATGTTACATTATGTGACAGTTTTAGTGCCTACATAGAGTCTATTAATGCCAGCCACACAGTAATCGCCTGCCACTACTATATAAGTAATATCATTTAGTACACACGCTACGGATCGATTCTTCTTCAGTAAAACTGGAAATTAAGCATTTTGAAAGTCATACCACCTTAAACGTGTAAGGTATGCATTAAAAATATATATCCTAATAAATTAATTGTAATTAATCAATATTATGCTAAGAGGGATTATGTATTAAAATAGACGTAATTAAATATATATGAAACTTAATTCTCAAGAACATAAGCAGAATTATTTGTAAAGTACTGGGAAACAAGTATATTTTCTTTAGTAAACTTTCAATACCCCGGTCCAGCCCTCAAAACAGAATTAAATTCTTGTCAGGGGCGAGATTCAAACCCGGACCTGTGGGGGCGACAGTCAATAATCACTCTCTAGGCAAATGCCCGGATGGCCCTTATTCAAGTCACTGGGTAGTTACCCATTTCTAATGTCTATTAGTTACAGTTACAGACACAAGTCTATGCTCTCACCATAGAACACAGGTTATCAGACAAATTCAACACACAAACAAGCATACGGAGCTGATGGCCAAGATGCCCCTAGCCTATCAAATAAATTAACAACAACATAATTACATTTGATTAGGATTGGGATGACTAATGGTAGGATTCGTGTCTAAAGATGGAAGACGCGATGTTCTGATGAGTAGATTGACAGATTCTACGCACTACAGTACATCAAATTATACAGCTCTGTTGTACTCTCGCTTCCTGCTCCAGTCATACGCGTCGGAAGACAGTCAAGATAACATTTGAATTCTGCTCGCAATCCTTCCGCAGCCGAGTGTCAATATATTGCTTCCTGTCTGTTCTGCGCGCGTCGCACTCTGTGACAGCAATGCACGGAGACCGGGGATTGGAACGACAATAGACAGGGTTCCAATGAGTAAGCGGCCGTATGAAGAGAACATACCTTAACCCTCAAGCACACGCGTCAAAATTTAGGACGCAGGCACACGCGTGGGGTGTTTTCACCCCAAGTTATTGTACTGTAATTTATAAATTACCGTATTAATTCACGATTGTAAGTTATATTATGCAAGATTGACTCTTTCTCTATTACTTAGGGGCACATTTTCTTTGGAATCCTTCCCCTAGTTGTGTTTATAAACTGAATCATTCTTATCATGTTTTTATATTGTCTAATTTGTATGTTCTTAATAAATATCTTCGAAATCCAATTAAATTATCAATAAACCTACATTGGAGCTTATATACGACGAGAGGAATATCAAATAAAAGATAATTATGCATTTTACGTATACATTTATTTAAAGATAGCGATATACGGGGGATTGAACTCTCGCCAAAAATAGTTATCTTAAAATATGACAAAATGTTCCTTGCTAAATAAACACACCAAAGACATAATTTAAATCAATTATTTGATCTAAAATGGTACTTGGCAACAATAACAATGAATTGTAGACTATAGTTTTAAAATATCGGTATATCCTGTGTGTGTTGAGGGCGGTGATAGGAGTGCACAGTAAATCACAGTAAACGTTTCTGTGTTCCAGGCAGATGTGTTTGTTGGAAGTGCTTCACGATTCCTGTTCTTTCTTTGAGGGCAAACAACACAGTAACCGTAATTTACCATTTATTTTTTATTTTTATTTTTTATTTTTTGTACCACTGATGTTCTTTACTGCTGCCCCAAAATAAATGGTTAAGTGATATGCTACGTGTGCTTTGAGTTGTAAAACCAACTATTTGAGAATATCCTGGACTCTATCAAAAGTATCCATTCTGTACCGGCTCCAAAATAAAATGGAAATAATAAAAAAAGAGTTCCGCCAACAATGACGTTAGGCCTACACACTGTTAATATCGTACTGTAACACCACCAGACTGTGCATAAGTAAATGGCTGAAAAGAAAACCAAATATTTACTTTCAGTAACAAAACAAACACACGAAATAAATGCGGGTGTTGCTTGCAATTCTACTTGGTGTGATTAATTTTACGTACACAAACACACGTGTAGGGGTGGAATCTACCCCCAGTCAGTAATTAAGACGTGCACTGTCTGACTGCTGCACAGGAAATGGTTGACCTTGAGTGAACGCGTGAAGAAAACCTGGCCGGAAAGGAACATGGACGGAGAAAGAACAGTAAATTTATTTGCACATTTCTTAAGCGCGTATGTTTAGTTAAGGAGATTGTCAAGGTATGAGTAACGAGCACTGTAATTGTGTTCCTTGAAATGTTCGGTACTTAAATAATATTAATCTCTCAGACCGATCAGGTGGCTCAAAGCAATAGCACGCTAGGCAAAGACGACCAGCTGCCTCGGTAAGTAACTATCACGATACACACCCTTCTCCATACAATACTGACATGTAGGCTTACTACACTGTGCAGTCCGCTTCATTCTGCGAGGCGGAGTTAATGTTCATTTTTAGCCTATTTTCAATTTTGAAAAAATAGGCTTATGAGATCACCTTTTGTCCGTGTGTGCGCGCGCGCGCGTGTGTGTGTGTGTGTGTGTGTGAGGTGTGTGTGCCCCCCCCCCTAATAAATTCTAAACGGCTGAAGCGATTTCAATGAATCTCGGTAAGGTCATAACACCATTCTGGCCGACCCCGACCGTGCCCTTCAAATTTTATTGTGTCTAACCAATCCAACATGGCGGCTGTGCGAAATATTTCACCAGCATTCAGTATCTCTGGAACTATTACCGACATCGCCCTGAAATTTTGTACTATGATCAAGGGAACTACTAGAAGTTCATCTATGAGACATTCAAAAACCTGGCACTACACAACCAACATGGCGGCCAAGCGAAGTTGAGACATTTAAATAGATTTTTCTCGCGATTTAACCATCCAAACGTAATGGAACATGGTACAGGAAATGTTTATACACATTGTAATGCAATGGTGTCTAATTTAGTTTAATTGCTTACATAACCTCAAAATGGCGGCTGTGCGAAATATTTAACTGGCATCCAATATCTCCGAAACTATTTATGATATCACCCTGAAATTTTGTACGGTGATAATGGGAAATTTTACGAGTTTACCTATGTATAATTCATAAACCTGTAAAGTACAAAATGAACATGGCGACCAAGCGAATTTGAAATATTTTAATAGACTTTTCTCGTGAGTTAACTCTCTGAGCGCAGTGAAATGTGGTACAGTAAATGATTTTGCAGATTGTGATGTACTGCCATCTAATTTAATTCAATTGTTTACATAACCTCAAGATGGCGACTGTGCGAAATTTTAAAATTACGTTTTTATTTCTTGTGTCGTAATCATGCGATCGAAGTGAAAGTTTGAATAATGAACCTAGGCAATAAGTGTCCTTGAATGGTACATAACTCTATGGCCTATACATATAACAATCCTAAATGGCTAGCTTCCGAAATATTTAGACTGTTCTCAATATCTATGAATCTTTTACAGCAACCAAACTGAAATGTTTATGTTCATAGAGACTATGAACATATGTTCACCTATAGAATTTTCAGTAACATGGTGTACACAAATCCAACATGGCGGCGACGCGAAGTATAAATATTTAAATGGACGTTTCTCGCGATTTAGTCATTCGAATGCAGTAAAACTTTGCACATTAAATGCTTTAATGTTAATCCACTGGCATCTAATTTATTTCAATTGAAGAGCCCGGTGCAAGAACCAGACAGCTCCACTTTTTGGTCAAAATCGTTTTTTTGCTGTAAGGTATCATTAAAAAAATGCTCTATCTGCTGGTCCAAGAACCAGATAACTCAACTGAGTTGGTGCGTAGTTACAATGGAAAAGGAACTGTCTGGTTTGTTTTGACTGTTTCTGCCGGGGCAAGATCCCATACAGCTCCTGGAGTAGTCTGGTTCTTGCAGCGACTGTAGTTCAATGTTCGGCTACTTGGCTGCGCATGGTAGTTGCTATCGAGACAGCACAAGGTGAACACGTGGTTCTTATACTATTCTGTTGTGTTAGATTAGTTTTGTGTTAATTCAATCAGTGTTTTGATGTAATAGCTTCAATATGGACTGTGAAGAACAGCTCACAGACAGTATTTATCATGAAGATCATGATTCCATCCATCCAGTTCCGAGTACGTCGAATGTTATCGCAGACAGCACCACCACGCCTGCTGCTAAAGGAAAGAAACGCCACAGAAGAGAAGAAACATGGAAGCGGAATGTATTAAACAAACAGAGGTCAAGTGGTTGTCAACACGTAAGTCCATCTAATGTTGTTATAAAGGCACGTATCACGGGGCCAGACTGTGAATGCAAAGCAAAATGTTTTACCAAAGTGCCAGACTATGTTAAAACTAACACAATAGAACACTTCAATTTAGCGGCGGACAAAAACAAACAGGATATATATTTAGGTGGATTAATAAGTATTGTTCCTATACAAAGACGTAGGCCTAAAACCGGCATTGGACAAAATCGAGCTTTCTCATGCAAATATAGAATAAAGCAAGGTGAATTTGAAATGCATGTCTGCAAGAAGGCTTTCTGTTCGTTGCATGGTGTGGGTAAAGCGAGGATTGAACGAATAATCAGAAACCTACAAACTGCAAGCCCATTTCCTGTGGACAAACGTGGAAAGCACAACAATAGGCCGAACAAACTACCTGGCGAAATTCTACAAAATATTGATGACCATATTAATAGCTTCCCCAAACAAAGCTCACATTATAGCCGCGAAAGAAATGAAAAGAAACAGTATCTCTCACCCGAATTAAATTTGTCAAAAATGCATAGGTTATATTTGGAAAAGTACGAACCGACTGTCTACGAAAACATGCATAAAGGTAACACGTGTCGTCCATTAGTGTCATATGATTTTTATTGCCGTCATTTTTCTGACTACCACAACCTATCCTTTGGAGTTCCAAGAAGTGACACATGCCAGACATGTGACCGTTTGGACAATCAGATGAAAGGAGAACAGGATCCTGTTACTGTCAACAAACTCAAGATTGAACTAGAGCTGCACAAGCGGAAAAGTGAGGAATTTTACAAAGATATCCAAAAAACGACAAAGGAGGCTAAGGAAAGTGGAAACATTGAGGTGTTGTCTTTTGATTTTGAACAAAATCTGCCATTACCATTAGTACCGAGTGGGGACATATTTTATAAAAGGCAGTTGTGGGTATACAACTTTTGTATACATTCTGGAAAGACCGGAAAATCATTCTGTTTTATGTACGATGAATATGTTGGTAGGAAGGGTCAAAATGAAGTGATTAGCATGCTTAATCATTTCATACAAACCGAGATAAGTCAAGACATCACAATCTTGTATCTTTTCTCGGACAACTGTTCGGCACAGAATAAGAACATTGGTCTTTTTCATTTTCTGTATACACTTGTGAAAGGACTTGGACGGTTTGAGAAAATAATACATCGGTATCCAGAGCCTGGGCACAGCTTCCTTCCCTGCGACCGGACCTTTGGTGTCATCGAGAAAGAAAAACGAAAGCGAGAAAGACTATATTTGCCACAAGAGTATCGTGTGCTAGTACAGAATGTGAGTCGCAAGTTCATTGTTCATGATGTTACACAAAATACATTTTTGGACTATACAAGTCACTTCAAAACCTTATTCAAAACAAAGGTTAGTGCTCGTGAAGGTTCAACGTTGGCAGTATCAAAATACAGATATGTTGAATACAACAGCGACGGACTGGTGTGTAGTGTCAATGCGAGTGCTATAGTAAGAGATTTCTTTGTTTTGGAAAAAGCAGGAGCTACTCTTTCCTTACCAGACGCATCATGTCTTTTACATCGCAGAGTCTTAAAACTCAATCCAAATAAGGTAAAGGATATTAAAGACATTGCTTCAAAGTATGTTCCACCGGACTGTTTGTGGTTCTACAACCAGATAGTTTCAACTGAAAATGAAGATGCAATCGATAATGATGTTGCTACTGAATGATGATGAACTTACAGTGGATTAAGTTTCCTTGGTGTGTGTAAATCTTGTCTCTATGTAAAAATATTGAGTTTCATAGCAAGTCTGCTATATAATAAAGTATGGTACATTGATAACTCAGGTAACTATTAATGGTTATTGCATCCTCCGTTTTAAGCATACTTTACCGGGCCAAGAAACAAGACAGCTCCAGCAATTTTATATATTTCATATATAAATTGAGATGA
Organism: Meconema thalassinum; assembly: GCA_946902985.2. Lineage (NCBI taxonomy): Eukaryota > Metazoa > Arthropoda > Insecta > Orthoptera > Tettigoniidae > Meconema > Meconema thalassinum. Next base: position 1,496,304,821 of record OX336388.2, on the reverse strand, counting down.
TTCTAACAACAAAAACCATATCATTTTCACTTACGTATGTGTGTTACTATTCCTTCTAGCAATTGTACATGGAAACAATTTAAATGTTCGAAATTTGAATTTTTTATTCAGTTTTTTGTGTCTCCTGAAAATTTTTATAATTTGGACCTGTCTGGTTCTTGCACCGGGCTCTTCAATTGTTTTCATAACAACAAGATGGCAGCTGTGAGAAATTTTAAAATCTCGTTTTTAGGTAGATTTCATTAGAAAGCTATTGCAATGGGTCCCATGTTTCGACTTCCGGAAAATTTCGACATATCTTCGCGTTTCACATCCCCCAGACCCCAAAACCACCGTCAGTTCAAAAGTTTATATATAATTTATGTATATATATATATATGTATATCAGTTTCTTGTGGACACGATAACTGCCGTAATTTTGCACCAATTACTTCGAATTTTTTACCGAAGATGTATACCTATAAAATCTCGGGCGAGTTCGTTACTGGGCTAAATCGGTCGAAGGGGGTGAAAATGGGGGGCTTTTTTCGAAAAAGTGAAATTTCGCTATAACTCTCTTAATACGTGCAATATCGAATCCATTCAAAGTTCATAATATGTGTCGGATAAGTGCCAAAAATTTATGTCAAATAAGATTTTTGATAGCACCAACCATTGACCAAAGGGGTGGAAAAACGTGGGTTTTTCGGGAAACATTAATCATATCTCTCTTAATAGGCACAATATCAAAACCGTACAAAATGGACAATATTCCCCTAATAATTACCTAAAACTTTTGTCTGAAAGAATTTTTGATATGACCCACCATTACGCCAAGGGACGAGAAAAATGATTTCGGAATTATAAGAAAATGCCAAGAGCGATCAGTGGTTGCCATGGCAACACTACTAAATTGATGAGGCATGGACCATCAGACGTTGCCATGACAACGCACTTGCACGAGATCAGATTCAGTATTTCCATCTGATTAAGTGGTTGGTTGGTTGGTTCTTAAGTTTAGGGGCTGCGACAACGCGGTCATGTAGCCCCGTGTACTTTGGGTGTGTGTAGAATCTGTCTGATAACCGGTGTTAATTGTGATGACTGTATTAGTGTGTGTTATCTGTTTGTTAATTTAAGTACTGCAACTAACAATTTTTCAGATAGTTCCTACTTTTGCCGCCAAGCGCCACTGTCAACGACTACGAGGCCAAGTTCAGAACTGAGCTACTAGACGCCGCCGCAGTCGGCTCTTGGCAACGAACATAGAAACCTAAGAGCGTTGTATACATTCTTAACCTATCCAATTTAGCTTCACACAGGTGCAATTAGTGGAAGGATCTTTAACATGCCATAAATCTATGACATGGGACCGCCGGCTTTACTTCCCCTCCGAAGGAAGGCATACTGAGGGATATTTAACGCTCTTAAAAAATCCGACGGCTTCGGCCGGGTTTGAACCCGGTATCTTGGGCATAGAAGCTCAGCATGTTACCGACTACGCCACCAAAGCCGCCTGATAAAGTGGGAAGCGGCTTCGGTGACGTAACTGGTAGCATGCTGAATGTCTATGCCCAATGTCGCGGTTTCAAAGCCGGCCGAAGTCGTCGGATTTTCTAAGAGCACTAGAATCCCTCAGTATGCTTTCCTTTGGAGGGGAAGTTCCAACGTTCGTTGCGAGTTGATGGTTGGGGTGGCATCTAGTAGCCAAGTTCACAGCTAGGTGTCGTTGACGGTTGTACCTGGTAGCAACATTAGGAACTACTGCTTGAAATTGACCGTCTGCAGTACTTACATGAATTAAGTCCTTACCTGAATTACAGACTAATACAGCCATCCCAAAGTACACGGGGTTACATGACCGCGTTGTCGCAGCCCCTAAACTGAGGAACCAACCAAAATCTCTGCGGTAGATATAATTTTGCGTGAAGAAGTAACAGACCGTTACATAGTTGCACATCAGTGTCGAAACCTAGCATAAGGACAGTGTGACCACAAGTATAAAAATGGACCCCAAATGACGAGAAGGTTACCGTTCCCATAAGACAATAAAATGTTTAAAATAAGCATAAAATGACGAAAAACAAAGTTAATTAAGCTCCAATTATAAAATACCTTCTCGCATTAAATGAGGTCTGATCCTTCTACGAAAATCTGCATATTCTGCCTATTTTCGCCTATCCCCAAGTTTGTCCGGTGAAATCTACCTCCGCCTTCCGGCGTGCCGAGAGGACTTTTACTTCTTGTGTCGTAATCATGTGATTGAAGTCTGAATGCCACACGTAGGCTACACAATAATCTTCATGTAATAGTACATAAATAAAAATCCAACCTGGCGACCATCTGATATATTTAGACGGTTCTCAATATCTACGAATCTATCACAACAATCAATCTGAAATGTTGTATGTTGATAGAGGAAATTTACATAAATAGGATATATGAAAATAGGCTGTATAGTTCTTCACGGAACTACTTGTTCTTGTTATAATGGAGCGTCCTCGACCCATAGCACAGTTCCTCAACAGCGAAGTCTTGTTATTTACTCATATCAGAACATCAGCCGCATAAATTACAGTACATATACGTGGTTGGTTGGTTCCTCAGTTTAGGGGCTGCGATAACGCGGTCATGTAGCCCCGTGTACTTTGGGTGCGTGTAGAATCTGTCCGATAACCGGTGTTAGTTGTGATAGCTGTATTAGAGTGTGTTATCTGTAATTTAGGTGAAAAAAAATCCACAGCCTGCTTTCAGTCTCCGACCGGGTCAAGAATGGAATGAATGACGCCCCCATCTAGCGGCGAGGATATGAACTGTACCGGCTGCCGAGGCCTGACGCACTCCTCTGGGGCAATGATTAAATGAATGATAGATGAAATGAAATGATAGTGTAGAGTTTTGCTGAAATGAAATTTTGACAGGAAAAAAAACGGAGTACCCGGAGAAAAACCTGTCTGCCTCCGTTTTGTCCAGCACAGATCTCACATGGAGTGACTGGGATTTGAACCACGGATCCAGCGGTGAGAGGCCAGCGTGCGGCCGCCTAAGTCACGGAGGCTTCTGTAATTTAGGTAAGGACTGCAAACGATCAATTTCAAGTAGTTCCTACCATTGATACCAAATGCTACCGTTAACGATACCTAGCTATGAACTTGGCTACTAGATGCCACCACAACTGGCACCTGGCGACGAACGTTGGAACTTAATGGAGCGTTTATCAAATCTAACCTAAAAATTTAGCTTTACACAATTGTAGTTAGTGGAGTGCCATAAATCTATGGCATGTGTCTACCGTCTTTACGTCCCCTCCGAAGGAAAGCATAGCCTACTGAAGGATTTTTAACGCTCTTAAAAAATCCAATGATTTCGGCCGAGTTTGAACCCGCGATCTTGGGCATAGAAGCTCAGCATGCTACCAACTACGCCAGCGAAGCCGCAAGCTAAGGCTTGACGATCAGGATGAGGTTAACGCGCTCGTTGTGTACATCTAGCCCTTTAATCTTATCGGCATCTGGTATGTGTTGTTGATTCATTTAGGGGCTGAACGACTTCTTGGTCATGTTGCCCCGTGTATTTGAGTGTATGTGGAATGTTTGATAACCAATGTCATTGTGATAGCTGCCCTTGTGTGTGTATATGTAATGGGGTGCGGGTAGGATTTGAACAGGAGGCGGCCGTGGTCTTTATTTAGGTACCATCCGGGCATTCGCCTGAAGTAGAAATGTGGAACTATGAAGGCCACTTCTAGGATGTCTGAGGTACGAATCTAACCTACCTCTTCTCAACTTTGCCTCACGAGGCTCAATGGACTCGTTTCAGCCCTCAGACCAGAAGAAAATTTCTTAACATAGCTGAAAATCGAACCCGGATCTCAGGGAGTTACAGTCAAGACTGAACTACTGCATCATGAGGTGAACTCCTTGAGTGGGGGCGTGGTCGCGCAGCGGTCAAGCTCTTTGCCTCTCACAAAGGTAGACCGGGTTCAATTACCGGTCAATGCATGTGAGATTTTCGATGTGAAATGCCATATCCTGTGGTTCGGATTCCACGTAAAAAAGAGTTACCATGGCTCTTGATCGCGAGATTAACGGTCTCGTAAAACTATAAGCGTCCATCCTTCATTGAGTGGGGCTTGCACCACCATCCAATATCCACTGTGGAATGCACTTGCTGAAGTGTCAGTGGCGTACAGAGCTCCACCAAGTGTGGGGCTTGCAACAAGTGTGTCCCACCAACCTCCAATATCCACTGTGCTATGTGCAATAAACACTTGCTGGACTGTCAGTGGCGTATAGAGCTCCACCAAGTGTGGGGCTTGCAACAAGTGTGTACTACCACTGTGCAATGTGCAATGCAGAACACTTCCCGGAGGTCATGCGCACAGGGACGATCGAAGGCCTGATCACGAACAAGCTGGCGCCAGGCCTTCTCACCACTTTTATGGTGTTCTCTTATGATTTATTACTCCCCTGCGGTTTAATGACATCTCCCAGGGGGACGAACAGTCTGCAAATGTTGCTCTCAAAGGTAATCCAAAATAGTTCCATTCCATACTATGATTAGACACCACAGGGTGCCCGTGCGCCTTAAGTCACGCACCACAATTACAGGGGGGAACAAGAAATCAGGATATCGAAGGTTCGAGTCCCATCAATGACTGCTGCCATCCTCAGTGTGGTTCATCTCTCACACCTTTCATAAGAATGCAACAGTGGTATCTTATTAAGTTCGGGGCAATTTATCACATACCTAATTACAATTAAACTCAATAGTACACACACAGAGTGACAAACTTGACGGTAAGAGCTATAGGGGAATACTCTGTTGAACACAACATATGCGATCCTAAATAGCCTTTCTAGCAGGAAAACCAACTACGGACCAGATGTTATAATGAAAGAGATAGCTTCTAAATACTGGGAGTACAACAAGGATCCGTTTTCAGCCTATTTTCGTTTATGACAAAATAGACCTATGATATCACCCTTTGTCCGAGTGTGTGTGGCCACCGGTAATAAAAGCTAAACGGTTGCAGCGATTTCAATAAAACTCGGTAAGATCATAGTACTAATTGTGACTGACCCTGACCGTGCCCTTCAAATTTTTTTATGTCTCAAAATCCAACTTGGCGGCTGAGCCAAATATTTTTCCGGCATTCTATATCTCCGAAACTATTACAGATATCACACTGAAATTTTGTACGGTGATAAAGGTAAATACTAAAAGTTCACCTATGTGACTTTCAAAAACCTGCTAACTACAAAACAAACATGGTGGCCAAGCGAATTTGAAACATTTAAATACACTTTTCTCGTGATTTAAGCATCCAATCGCAGTGAAACTTGGCACAGAAAAAGTCCATACATATTGTAATGCACTGACATCTAATTCACTTCAATTGTTCATATAACCTTAAGATGGCGGCTGTGCGAAATTTCAAAATTAAATTTTTATTTGTTGTGTTCTAATCATGCGATCAAAGTCAACGTTTGAATAATGAGCCTACGCAATAATCCTCATCCAATAGTACATAACTCTATGGACTAAATATATAAAAAATCAACATGGTGACCATCCGAAATATTTAGACGGTTCTCAATATCTATTAATCTGTGACATCAATCAAACTGAAATCTTGTATGTTGATAGAGGCTATAAACATAAGTTCACCTATGGGACTTTCAATAACCTGGTTAGCACAAATTTAACCTGGTGAGCACAAATTTAACATGGCGGCGACGCGAAATTTAAATATTTAAATGGACGTTTATCGCTATTTAATCATCCGATTGCAGTGAATCTTGGTACGGTATACTATATGCTTATACAAATGTTAATCCAATGGCATATAATTTATTTCAATTGTTTTCATAACCACTAGATGGCGGCTGTTCGAAGTTGTAAAATCTTGTTTGTTATTTCTTGTGTCCTAATCATGTGATTGAAGTTTGAATAATACACCTTCACAATAAACTTCATGTAATAAATAGCATATAACATATGGCCTACAGTACAGTACATATATATTTAAAAAAAACACATGGCGACTATCGGAAATATTGAGACGGTTTGAATATCGACGAATCTATTACAGCAATCAAACTGACATTTTGTCTGTTGATCGAGGCAATTAACATAATTAGGATATATGAAAATAGGCTATTTCGTTCAAGGAACCACTTGTTTATTTATTTTTTTATAAAAAATGTTAATAGTAAAGACCAAGTTTACCGATAAATGTTGTTTTCAAAAGCTTTGCTCATAGTTTTCCATTAGTTTTTTTCTTTTCTTCTTTGAAAATCTGAGGAAGGGCATAACGTGTCCGAAAGTGGTATTTAATTAATAAATATTAATTTAAACATTTTAATGACTAGGGTGGACTATACTGTAGTCTAATTATTAAATACCTATGGGTGGTTCTATTCGGATTGATTGTCAATAAGCAAACGTAACTGTAAGTAGTAAGTGACACCTACTGTAGTTTGCTTGCCGGAGTTTGGTCCTGTACTATCGGACCAGCCTCGAACAGCTAACGAGACTAACTACACGTTCTTTCATCACGCGCCAGTGAGTTGAAAACTTCATGTTTAACTCAATTCCAATGTAGAATCGGGCAGCCCAATTCAGTTAGTATACGGTATTTTGAACAAACTTGAGAGCATCTCACTCTACTTGCATTAGCTAATTAGATGTTGTCCTCGCAGAAGTGGAGAGGGGGTGGTTGATCATACCCAGGGATATTTAAGAGGAGAGTGGAAGCTTTCTTTCTTAAGTCGTGAACTTAATGAATATGTCGCAGTTTGTGAGGAGAGAGATCATCACGTGGCGAGTGGTAATAACAACATGCAATGATGGATATTTTCATACAGAGAAGCTCAGTCAGTCAGTCAATCCTTCATGCAAACATTTATTATTCAATCATTCTGTTAATCAGTCATTTAATCACTCCGTCATTCAGTTAGCTATTCCATTAGGCAGCAAATCATTCCGTTAGTAAGTCAATTATTCTGTCAGTTAATTAATCATTTCGTCAGTTAATCAATCCGTTTGGCTGCAAATCATTCCGATGGCTAGTCAATTATTCCGTCAGTCAGTTAGTTATTCCGGTAGATTGTTAGTCAATCACTCCATTAATCTGTCAAACCTTTGTGCCAGTCAGCCAATCATTCCGTTAGTTAGTCGATAATTCCACCAGACCGTCAGCAAATCATTTCATTAGTCACTTATCATTCCGTTAGTCAGTCAATCATTCCATCTGTAAGTTAATCGTTCCGTTTGTCACTTAATCATTCCGTTTGTCAGTCAATCATTCTGTTTCTCAGTTAATCGTTTTGTTTGTCAGTTAATAATTCTATTTGTCAGTCAATCATTCTGTTTCTCAGTTAATCATTTTGTTTGCCAGTTAATAATTCTATTTGTCAGTCAATCATTCCGTTTCTCAGTTAATCATTTTGTTTGCCAGTTAATAATTCTATTTGTCAGTCAATCATTCCGTTTCTCAGTTAATCATTTTGTTTGCCAGTTAATAATTCTATTTGTCAGTCAATCATTCCGCTTCTCAGTTAATCATTTTGTTTGTCATTTAATAATTCTATTTGTCAGTCAATCATTCCGTTAGGCAGTCAATCATTCTATTTGTCAGTTAATCATTCCTTTTGCCGGTTAATCATTCCGTTAGTTAGTCAATCATTCCGTCAACTTGTCATTCATTGTGTTAATCAAAGATCATTCCGTTAGTTAATACAGTAATTCCCACAGATGATGAATATTTCAGTCAGTCAAGGATCAACTTTGGCAATACGTAAATGAAGGATTTAAACTTAACTAATGAGGTCCAGTTGATCTTAAGATAAGTTTACTGATGCTATGACCGATTACTCCACTGAGGTTTCCAGCTACATACAACTGGAGGGAAGTCAATATTTAATTACCACCAGAATAAATGAGCATCATCATTAGAACAGTGTGTTCTTAGAGAAAGAGCGGGTAGCACAAATGAGCCCCTAGGGGGTAATTAAAACACTCCTGTCCCTTAATTAGACATCCTTCAGTCTCGGCCGAGCTTAAAAAGAGTGGACATTATATTAGCATGACTGCCCACTTGGTTACATAACATGAGTTCAGTGCGTTGAAGTGCTGGCAATGGTGGCCTCCTTCAATTAGGATATCCTTCTCTGTCGATCAACCTTCAACATGTACTTAGGCGTAGAATTTGTCTAATAATATGTGTTACTGCGGTAGCTGTTTAAGTACGTACGCTATGTCTGTAATTTCGTCTAGTATTGAGAAGGAGGTGGCTACGGCCTTAAGTTAGGAACCATCCCAGCATTTTCCAGGAGTAGAAGTGAAAAACGACGAAAAATCACTTTAGGAATGGCTGAGGAGATGGAATCGAACCAACCTCTCCTTAGTTTTGCCTCACGAGACTAAGTGCATCCCGTTCCAGCCCACAGACCAGAATTAAATTTATTTGCAGAGTCGGGAATCGAATCCGAAACAAAAGTGAACCGCACAGTTGAGCTACTCTCGTAGATGATGATGATGATAATTGTTGTCTTAAGGGCCTAACATCGAGGTTATCGGCCCCTGATGAAATGAAATGGCGTGAAATGAATAGATGAAGATAAAAAACAGCTCACTGCTATGGATGAAACGAAAATGATTTAGATAAAATAGACAGTGAGCCACAATTATGCCTTATGTAGCAGGAAAAATACTTACAAAAAGGAACTCAGATTGAAACTACTCACTAAATGGAGAGCGGTAATACGTACATAAGGGAAATTCGAACGAAAATACTCACAAAAGATATTGAACCCTTGCAAAGAAGCTTATGAGACTCGGTTTCGGAGGGTGTAACAGTCCATTTCATAAGTTGTAAAAGCGCTTCCATAACATGCAGGGTAACATATAACAAAATAACATGCAGGAAAAAGTGAAGCCAGGGTTAAAACAAATGAATTTAATGACAGATCAGCTATTTACAAAAATGAAATAAACAAACAAAACTCCCAAAAATGACTCCCACTGAATAAATTAATTGCCACAAACTAGGCCTCAGGAGAGATTATTAATCGGACCAAATGTCCCATAATCTGCAATGACAATGTATACGTGTGCGCTGTTCTACATGCTTAACGATGAGTACAAATGAATGCATGATTTGTCATCATCCGGATAAACTTTCAGAAGACGAATCTGCATTGCTTAGAGCTAGACAGACGCGGGGAACAACTATACACAACTTAAAACTAAACCGACACTTCCTATACTAAATAAACAACAAATAATTTCCGCATGAAATTGGAATTAAGAACTGCCGTAGCAAAACATCACTGCCTACAAAATTAGGACTTCTCAAAAATCGACACAAGTAAGTTAACACGTGACCAACAAAGAAACACACTTATGACCGCCGTCATTTTTACAAGTAAAATACAACTACACCACACGGGTGTCACACAGACTAACAACATGAACTGAGTCATAGACAAATCACTAGGCTCAAAGCCAACATTTACATCATTAACACAATATTCCATCCATACGACATGCAATAATTCGTAACAAACGTGGCGAACTCCCCAATTAATTATGGTCCAAATAACCATCACAAAAGAACAGGTTTGCTAATGATAGCTTAATAGGGGTCAGTCGGACAACAGGACTGCCTAACAAAATAAGTCACCGAGGCTAGACGGGCGCTAAGTGGAAATCTGTACATCTGTCAACCCACGTGTCAATAACCTCGACCTCCCAAGGCACGGGATCGAGTCTCGAAGAAGCGTGCCCCAAAGCACAATATATACGTGTGTGTGTCAGAACAAAATATATCTCAGCATTTCCCCTAGGAAATCCAAGAATCAGCATTGGACAAGGTACAGTAGCCTCCTCGGAGCGCACTGCCTTTCCATCAAAATACAACAACAAAATATGAGGGCGGTAGCACCATCTACCCCTCATCACGTAGAATCAAAACACACACTTAACACAAGAACACACACAGAATCACACGTATGGGTTTGACAGAAACCTGAAATAAATGACATAAATATTTTTCCACCAGCTTGCGCTTCCGTTCTAGGCTGTGACTAACGAACCTGAAAAGGACTCAAAAAAATCTAAAACAATTAGAACTAAGGTGTTCTACAATTACATCTTAATTTGTTGCGCTCGGCAACCCTAGTATGATTAATAACCCGTTCAGCAAACATCTTACAATAATTACCTCCCTTTCCTATCAAAAATATGAACTTTAATAAAGCACCACTTATCGAATGTAACGAGTTCCGCATCCGCATGGATAAAATCAAGTACACGCGCCGTGTACATTAAATATGACTCCAAAGAAAAATAAAAAACAAACAACTTTGGCCACGCGCCAACGAACATTTAAAACACTAGTGTCGGTGCACAAAAAAAATCTAAACAAGAAAAAGAATAAATGAACTATTTACAACGTTTCCCCGCCTTATCTAACTACATATTGAGTAAATCAATTTTTGTACATCACCGTATCAGCTTGCAGAACATATAACCTCCGTCCCGGCTCATTTCCCTGCGGGAAATTAGCCCTCCATCGTCGACGTCGTCGAAGAAGCGATGTACATCAATCCGTCTCCTGGCCAAACGTCGGACATCTCGGCGTAGTCTCTTGGACAGAAATGTTCAATGTTAATAAAAATTGCCTGGCTATAATCGCTGCGAGTTACTACTTTCACTCACGTTATGTCCTATGCGATTAATGATCGAAGACTTTCCCTAGCTTAGCATTTGCTTACATACGCACAATTATCACTTGAAAAAATACAATACAAAATTTACATAAATTATACACTTTAAACACATCGTCACTGGCTTGAAAAAAAAGTTTTAAACATGACTGTCTCGCAGTCCTTATCTCGCTAGATATCTCCACTGCTCTACGTGAACCTTGCTTGCTTTGAGGACTAATTGGAATGTTAGTAAAGTCTTGCCCATTAAGAGCTGAAAATCGTGACGCAGACTGGCGTGAACCTTGCTCACCAGAGCTCAAAACAGAAGTCGTCACTAGTATGATTATTAAGAGCGGTCAATCACGACGCAGACTGGCGTGACCCTTGCTCACCAGAGCTCAAAACAGTTGTCTTCGAAACAGCATCTCCTCGATCAATTTATTGGAAACTGACAGAATGAGGTGGAGTGGGGAGAATTAATAAAAAATATTCTAGAGTTTTCATCTCACAAACTTGGGACTAGTATCAATCTTCATCATTTTATTCAAACGTCTCAGCGCACTTATGCGGAATTATTTCGGATCGGCGGTTCTTTAGATATGCGTTTCCGCGCCTTTTTTTTTTTACAGGGTACGCCACCCATCGCGTGGTTTTGGCGTGGTCTCATCTGATTGGGTGATTCAATTCTAGGTCGGTTGAAACTCACTCGTGACCATCCCCTAATGACTCCAATTTTGGTTCACGTTGTTACACAATTTTTCCTTGAACTCGGCTTACCCGGTCGTCTTCAAGAATAACTACCAAGCCTGTCTCTGTGGTAATCATTGCAACACACTAACTTGGCTTCACCTTTGTCAATTTCCACATGTACTGCCTGGGCACCAGTAATAATAATAATAAATCATGAATGCTTATTCATCGCAGATTAATAAGGGTTCAGTATAGATTGAAAAATACGCACGAAATGTAGGTTAAGTCCAAAATATGTACAAAATGCAACGTACAGTCGAAATACAAAATGCAAGTAAAATCAAAATACTTACAAAATGCAAATGAGATTGAAAATACGCACAAAATGTAATTTAAATTCAAAATACCCAAAAAATGCAATTGAGAATTAACTACTTGAACAAGGCGGGGTAGGTTGAAAATACAAAATGCAATTGAAATTGCTTATAAAATGTATGGTAGATTCAAACTTCTCATTTGGATGGAAAATACTTACAAAATGCAATTTAGATTGAAAATACTTACAAAATATAATTTAGATTCAAAATACCCACATAATTGCAATTGAGAATTAACTACTTGAACATAGCGGGGTAGGTTGAAAATACAAAATGCAATTGAAATTCAAAATACTCACAAAAAGCCCTCCCCCCCATATTGAAAGACTTACTAAAAAGCAATTTTGATTGGCAATCCTTACAAAATGCAATTGAGGTTGAAAAACACTCACAAAATGCAATTTAGATTGAAAAAACTTACAAAATGCAACGTAGATGAAAAATACCTACAAAAAGGTGCGAGAATCTTAAAGAGAAAAGGAAATATAATGAAAAGAGGAGAGGAGAGGGGAGAGAGGATAGGGGAGAGAGGAGAGGGTCCGCCCCAAAGGTAAGGGACAAAAGAGGAAAACGGACCCAGCTCAGGAATCCCTCGGGGTCGCAAACTCCCGAACTCACCAGCCGTGAGCCCCTGAGGGTGTAGCATTACCTAGGGTGCACCAGAAGTGGTGGGGCTACATACACCCGGCCTCCTTAAGGGCCTTGAGCACAAAGCAGGAGGTAAAAGGAAAAGAAAAGGAAGGCTGACCCCTCGCAGAAGGAGGGTATCGGAAAAGAAGAGACAAGGGCCAATTAAGGCGGGAATGTGAAAGACTCCCTAGGCCTCGGATACCCTAATACCGTTGGGGTCGGAAAAGAACAAAAGTAGACCAAGGGAGGTCGACAGGAAAGAAAACGGGGAGGAGCCCGGCACAAGTAAGTGGAAGCAATGCCGGACTCAGCTGGGGTCCCGTGGTTGCCATCCCACGTCCCACTAGATGTGAGCCCCTGGGGGATACTCTCGTAGATTCCCCGTTGTTGTTCTTCAGTGACGTGATGATCTATTCCTCCGTGGGAGGGCTGACGTGCTTACTGACTTCGAATGCCATAAACCTTGCAGGGACTGAAAGTAGTTCACCAGAATTTGGCAGTTTCCTTTGCCACTGTGAGCTGTTTTACCACCAAAATCTTTGAAGTAGGCTATATACTCACGGGGCGTCTACAGGTTCTTTAGAAGTCCCGTGTATTATTCTTCTCGAGTCTTTCTCAACATGTTAGTTTTTGTTGGGCGCACGGTTTATAGTGCGGATGCTTCCCGCAGCGCGTTGTCTGTCTGTCACAAGTTTGCCCAGCTTTAGCTTGGTTCTTTTGTGAGTTCCTTCTCTCACAGGCGAGCTGTCTCTTAACCACTTCATCGCAATCTTTGTTCCACCAAGAATATTTATTTGTCTTCGTTAGTAGTACTTCCTCCTTAGCCTCTTGCATACATTATTGTTATTATTATTACTAGCCAACGGCCTGAACATGTTGAAACACCACAGTTAAGCAGCATTGGGAGTGGTCGGAACTTGCCGGTTCTGGGGGACCACGCGCTGTTGGTGGGGAGAGGGTAAGGAGGAGCGGAAAGGACATGGCCACCCTACCGCACGTAAACTCCGGCTCAGGATAACCTCTTCAGAGGCATGGACATGCCTTCGGGCAGAATACACAAAAAATATATTATTGTTTATTTTGCGCATGCGCTTACACATTCTCAGCATATTTGCTGGAAAGAAAACATTTACAATCCCAGATATACTGTATAATTATCATACGGAGCAAATTCTTGGTGACTGTATTCAGTAGTAGTTTTACACTTTTCTCTCACTCCTTCAGGCATGATTGTTTATTATTATTATTATTATTATTATTATTATTATTATTATTATTATTATTATTATTATTATTTATTATTATTATTATCATCATTATTCGTTATGCCCATTCAAAGAGCGCTTTTGAACTTGTTAGTTGGCCTGGTGGTTTTCGCCTTCTTATCCTCCCAAAATCTTTTCATGATTGCACTGTGTCGCATCTTGCTTTCTGTGGACACTTTCTACCAGTTTTATTTTTAGGTTTCACATGGAATCGTGCTTGGATACTAGCCCATTGTACTAAAGACTCCACCATTTTCTATGATGTCGTTTGCGATATTTATTTCTTGGAGATCCACCTTTATTTCCTTTAGCCTGTTCATTTTGACCTTCTTTGAGTTGATTACTTTCAATAATCGTTTGGCTACTCTGTCACTGTCCATTTGGCCATAGGACTTCAGGCGTCTCTTACATACGGTATCAGTGAACCTGCCAGTTAAGGAATAGCGTTCCGCTGTTCTCCTCTTAATCCACATTCCATTTTCTCTCGTGAGACCATAAATTTTCCGGAGAAATATCCGATGTTGCTTTTCAATTTCTATAGTTTTAAAGTGACGACCACAGGATATGGTTTCTGAGGCTTATAACGCTTTTGATGACAGAACTGTCTTGTAGTGTCACAATTTTGCTTTATGCGATATGACTCTTTTTTATAGTAATTCCAAGTTAGCCTTATGGAGTTGGTGGCTCATTCTACGTTGGCCCTACAGTAATATGATTTCTCCAAGGAATTTGAAGGTGGATTGAAATTGTGCCTATTTTCATCTCTAGCGGTTTTTGTTTTTGCTATTTTGATGTACATTTTCCATGTACTGGGGTTTCTATTATTATTATTATTATTATTATTATTATTATTATTATTATCAGTTAGTGTGAATTCAAATACTGTACCTTATGCCGGCTTTAAGTATTGTGTAACCTGTGGATACTCACAGGAAGTATTGAGACTCTTGTTTTAAAAGACATAGGTTAGATTACTGACATTGATAAGAACATAAATTATGGTCTGAAAGAGATACTTTCAGCCACTTAAGATAATTGAGAATTAACAACACAATTTCCACCTCAGCAATGTAGGCTGTGACATTTCGGTTTCCCACTCTTACTTCAGGCAGATTCATGGGCTGATATTCAAAGTGAGGCAGCGGTCGCCTCATTTCTAATTTAAAATACTGTTTAATAATACTGTATTCTAGCTTCAAGTGGCTAAAGCGTTATTCAGGAATATCAATATGAAGAGATAGGAGCACACAACAATAACATAGATTGTCAGACAGATTTGACACTTACTCAAGTACACTGGGATGATGACTAAAATGTTATATGTCTCTAAAATAAAACAAAAAGGAACAATATTAAACAAGACCACTTGGAATGGAACCTGCCAGTTGTGACGTTCATCATCAGGCGAACTATTTTTGCTCTAAGCAAAAAGCTTCGAGTACAATAACAATTTAATGCATAACCAAGCGGAAAATAAAGTGCTAAAAAGTTAATTGATAAACATGTATTCTCGATAGCTCCTCAACAACTTATGAATAATAACTGGAGGGAATACAATCAATAATTCATTATTGCTGGCTTCCGTTCCCACTGCGAGGAAAGACTCCAATTATACTATTGTTTGGAAGTGTTTGCATGTGTTAAATATGGTCTATTGTCTCTGAACATGCAATACCGCGTATCTGTCAATGCTCTTCTTGTCCGTTAGGCCCATTAAAACAACAATTATCATCATTATTATCATCTTCTTGTCCAATATTTCACTTATAATTAATCACACCGTATGTGGATGTGGTGTCCAACAGAGCAATCACGTAAAGCCTTGTTCCCACGGCCTGTGGCTTGGCGAGCGTACTCTCAGACTTGTAGTATGTTGTGGTCTGTCGTTCTCTGTTGTATTCCGACCTCAAGCCGTTCCCATCGAGCGGAAGGGCTCGTGGCTTGGCGAATCTCGAGTGGCTACAAGTCTAGAAGAGTCCCCAAAGCTAGTACAGTAGGTACAGTGTTCATTGTGTTTATAGACATCAACGCTGATGCTACTTTGGATTCGCTTCCAAGCATCATTATATCTTGTTTCTATCTTTGTGATGAGAATTTTGCGGGTTCCAGATAGAAGGTTCTCCCTTGTACAGATCTAAAACCTCCATGATCACTACATTGGACCACTCCATAATTAACCATAATCAAGCAATGAAAACGTTCAGAAAACTGAATAACCCTGCAGAAACCACTGTAACAAACTGCAACAAACCACAACAGATAGTGGGAACGGGTGCTCGAGCTGTATTGAGGCTTGTCATCCGTAGAGCCTTTCATGTCGGAGGGAGGTACCGACAATATACGGGAAAGACCAAGCCACCTGAAGCCAACACAAGTAATAACGAGTCTTTGCGTTCCCACTGCGTGAGGTCTGACAAACTTCAGACCAGGCTCGCCAAGTCACATGCCGTGGGAAACAAGGCTTTAGGTTCATTTTCTATGTACAGACATAAAGAAAAATGAGCTTTAAACTCATTATGCTGTAGAAAAGTACGAGTATATTTCCGTGTAGTTTTGCACTCCTACAGTAGGCTACAGTATATTTAAGGTTCATTTTCCTTTAGATTTACTTACATTTTTATAAAAATAAAAATAAATACTCCTGAAAAATTTAATATTTTAGTTTTAATTTAATGGATTTATTTATTTATTAATTTTTCGGCCCCGTGGTGTTGGGGTAGCATGCCTGCCTCTCACCTGGAGGCCCCGGGTTCGATACCTGGCTCCGTAAGGGATTTTAGAAACTGATGTGAGGGCTGGAACGGGGTGCACTCAGCCTTGTGAGGATAATTGAGTAGCTGTCTGAGAATGAGACAGCGCCCCGGTCACGAAAATCCTGATAATTTTTCATATTATAAATAACAGAACCTGCGCACATAAATAATAGTGACCGAGGGGGCTCGATGCGCTGACCACGTGTCACTCCAACACTGCAGACCAAATGGCTGGGCAGCGGTCGCTTGGTAGACATAGGACCTTGATGGGGTGTAGTGCCACCGGGGGGGGGGGGTATTATTTATTTATTTATTTATTTATTTATTTATTTATTTATTTATTTATTTAAAGATGCCAATAAGAGGTTCACAGTAGCCAATAGAAAGCACAGTGTGCTCTGGGAAGCTAGTACTCTCTGGTTGGTAATATGAAACGATGCTGATAGGTGAGATTAAGCTCCTGCCGAGTACACACTCTAATGGCCACCATCAAACACACCCCACTGGGTCCTCATTACTATTGGAGCGATTAATGAACGTCTTAATTACCTTCCCTCACAACCACATTCATACTGAAGTAATACGGCGATAAAGAATCCATAATGGGACTGGCTACAGCTACTCGCAGCTCTGTTCTACCTTAGTGCAGTGTGGGAAATAACCAAGAAGATTCAAATCCTTAAAGGAACCTTCAAAGTTTAAATCCTGGCGCTAACACTGGCCATACTGAGTATGGTTTTCCGCACACCCTCCAAGTAAATGACTGAATTATACCTTGTTTCTGGGCAGTTACGTAACTAGGGGTTGCTTCTGGAGGGGGATGAGCTGAGTCAAAAAATACATTGGTGGGGGCTGAGACTGAAAGCTGATAGTCTATACGGTCCCGATATTTCTAAACCTCCTATATTTTTCATGTTTGATTTCATTAGCATTTGATAAGTTCTATTTGCACTTATCAATGTCTAAATGTTCGAAAGTTAACAATTTTGTTGATATTAAAGTCCAGTTTTCTTCACTAAATTACCTGGTCCTTTGTATTCCCGAAAATCATATAAATTATTATGTATGCATTTAGCGTATGGCTTTTAGTGCCGGAGTGTCCGAGGAAATGTTCGGCTCGCCTGAGGCTGTAGCTGCTTCAAGCGGGCACCCATGGGGTGAGCTACAAATTCCGTTCAATTTCAAGTAGTTCCAACTTTCGCTACCAGATGTCACTGACACCTAGTGGTAAACGTTGGAACATTGATAAAAATAATTCTAAACTTCTCTTTACAACTAAAGTTTAACTTAAAAGAGCAATACAAGTAAACACAATACTATTCACTTTCCAAAATGACACTCACTCTCTGATACTAACAGAATGACGGTTCTAGGGTGCCATGGCAGTACCCTCTAAGAGAAAAGAAAATTATTCATAATACTGACTACATAATTGTCGAACGTCTATAGTTTAATGTCCAATTAATTTCAAATTACTAAATACTTTAAACATTCCGTCCGTAGAGTATAATCATCTTCCCCTCAGTGATATCTGGTGCCCGAGTCTATCCGACACGGTTGACGCATGCGCAGAATACAAATTACAGTACAATCTTGATCGCAGGCTCGTCCGTCACTGGCAATGCGGAAATAAGCCAGCACCTGTGCCCGAGTCAGTGTGGCCCAAGGAAGTACAGGAAGTGAAGTGTAATGAAATACACCGAAGTTAACTCGCGATAGAGAGTGAGCAGGCAACAGCACAAAATTTACCACACCAAATACTGCCCATTCTCAATGTTGGATGGATTCAGAAATTTTACTTATGCAATTTTATACATGGGAAATCCAACCCTTGGTGACAAGTGAGCAGGTAGACCGCTCTGTTATCATACTATGTAAATACCTACATTTTCTTTTCTTTACTTGCTACTACCCACGCTGGCCTCTCACAGCTGGGCCCATGGTTCAAATCCCGGTCACCCCATGTGAGATCTGTGCTGGACAAGACGGAGGCAGACAGGTTTTTCTCCGGGTACTCCGGTTTTCCCTGTAAAAATTTCATTCCAGCAACACTCTCCACTATCATTTCATTTCATCTGTCATTCATTTAATCATTGCCCCAGAGGAGTGCGTCAGGCCTCGGCAGCCGGCACAGTTCACACAGTTCATATCCTCGCCGCTTCATTCATTCCATTCCTGACCCGGTCGGAGACTGGAAGCAGGCTGTGGATTTTCATTTTCACTTGCTACTGCCCCTTGTACTGACCTAGAGCCGTCACTGCGACTGACAAGTGGTTTATTTTTGGAAAGGAATGACAAAATATATTGCCACACCCTTTTCACTGCCACCCCTCTGGCTAACTGAACAGCTTCCCAGTCTGTTCAAGTTAGGGTAACACTAAACATGTTACACGAGTGAAAATAGATGATTTCAAACATGATCCAATCATTTATTATCATCTGAAGATCAGGTTTATTCAAATTGAAAACTTCATCAAATTTAATATTTTCGCTCCGTAATTACGCCACTGTTGTAGTTTCATTTATAAAATTGAACAACGTGGTCATCAGCCCCACTTATTTGGGTATATGTACTATTTGTCTGATGACTTGCACTATGGTGGTGTCTGTAAAAGTTTATGTATTTTTTATTTGAAGCTTGGGTAGGGAAGAAGGCAACCATCCGAGCATTAGCCTGGATTAGAAGAGGGGAAACTACGAAAACCATTTCCAGGATGCCCGAAATAAGCATCGAGACCACTCCTTATCTGTGCCTCGTGAAACTCAGTGTACCCAGATTGAACTGTCATGCCAGAATTAAATATCATGGCAGAGTCACGAATTGAACCCAGGTTCTTTGGGATCAGAGTATCAACATTTACCTCAACTCCACAAAGGTGACTTCACCGGTTCACCCCATTTAACATTAATAATATTTGGAATGAGTAATATCACAGGGTAGGATGAATGAAATTGGAGCAGGTGGACTATTTTAAAGGCGGTGTACTCTCTCAGGATGGTAGTATGGTGAAAGAAATAGAGTTGAGGTATGCAAAAGCCAATGCAGTAAATTCTCAGTTGCATTCTACAGCAGGCTGTTCCAAATCCATGAGTTTGAGTATGCGTACACGCGAGTACTCAGCAGTGTTGCTCGGAGCACGGTTGGAGAGGGACTGGGGGTGATAGCCAATACGTCACTGGGCGAAGGTCATAACACAAGTCAATGCGCTTCCAGCCAGTCTTGATGTATCCACCACGCAGTGACGGCAGCCCCCCACAGCAGAGCTGTATTGCATGTTGCAGGTTTACTCACGGAAGGTGGCGAGCACTCCACTGTTCACGAGCGAGCTGCTTGGCTAGAACAGCCTGATCTACAGTATTCTGTAAAAAAGAAGTTAATGTAGTGACGAAACTCTCCCTTAATCGCTTAGTATTTAGACCGACCTTGCTGTATGGAAGTGAGAGCTGGGTAGATATCTTAAGAGCTGAAACTAACTAATATGTGGGTAGCACGAATGGTTGCTAGCGCAAATAGATGGGAGCTACGACAGAAGGGTACTAATAACGGAGATATAAAGGCTAACTTAGAAATGAACACACTAGATGAATCTGTTGGTATTAGCCGACACAAATGTTGGGAACATGTGAAGAGAATGGAGGACCAGAAATTACCTAAGAGGATAATGAGCTCGGCTGTAGAGGGAAAGAGAAACAAAGGTAGACCTAAGGAGGTGATGGTTAGATTTATTACTGAACAATTTTAAAGTGTGAGGTGTAGAAGCAGAAAAGTCCAAAATGTTAATTTCTAATAGGAGATCATGGAGGCGACTTGTTCACAAACAGAGAATTGCAGACTAGACTGGTGCTGAAAGGCAACACAGACTCAGATGAGAATGTATATTATTTCACATTGCACTTATTTGCATATCAGTTTCTGAACCCTTGTAGTCACACATTGTGAAGATTATTATTTTGAAGAATGGGGCAGATGACCTCGTAGTTCCACCCCTCAAAACCTCAATAACTAACTAACAAACATGTTGAAGAATGTGTATTTGAACGTCATTCCATTGGATTGATCGGGCTTGCCACAAGGCGTGGTGGCTGAGCGCCATCTATTGCTCCGTGGGTGGGGTGTTTGAGTCAGCTGGGACTTGACCACGTCATCAAGAGCGTAATTGCTAACTTGGTGTTGACAAACCTATCTTTCAAAAACAAAGGTGGATATATTAAATAATCTCTCGCTATCAACCAAAACATACATATACAGAGTTAGTCAATTAGATGTCCCACCTCAAACATCATCCGTTGCTAATTCAGTTTGTACTTTAGTGAGTTTGTAATTAAGTTAGTTGTTGTTTCTGATTCATTTAGGGCCTTTGCGATAACCTGGTCATGTAGCCCAGAGTATTTGGGTGTGCGTGAAGCCAGATAAACCTTGTCATTGTGATGGCTGCACTAGTGTATGCATTTGTATTTATGGCAACCGTGTGGAAGTTGCTGTTCGTGGTCTTAATTTGGGAACAATCCCAGCATTTACCTGGAATTGAAGTGGAAAATCATGAAAAACCACCTCCAAGATGACTGAGGAGAAAATCAAACCACCTCTTCTCAGTTTTGCCTCCCGAGGCTGAGTGTACCCCGTTCCAGCCCTCAGACCAGAATTAAAATTTCTTAGCACAGCCCCGGGAATCGTACCCGGACATCCAGCGTGACAGCCAAGACTTGAAGCCACTATACCACGAGGTGGTCGCTGGTAATGAAGGACTCATAGTGCAACATACTTTGTAGCATTGTTACTGAGGCAGAACTGAGAACAGAAAATACCACAATAGTCACGCGCGACCAAGAAAACTATGCAATTGTGTCAATGACACCAATCGATAAAGAATATATTCCAACACCTCAATGAGGTAAAAATAAAGAAAAATCAGAGTACATTTTGGTGCAGCGAATGTCCATAATACAATCCATACGTTGATTACATTCCACATTTCGGGAACACTCTGTAAGGGATACTCACAAGGGAAGTATCAGGTAAGACAGGTCGGAACCTATCTTGGAACTTTGTGGACGCAATCGTTGTGCTATAAGAGGAGAACGTGCGGATAATCAGCTGCCAGATTGAACTGCAAGACTCCGAAATCGTACCTGACATTCTGGTACGCAGGTATGACGGCTGGAGGAGCTGGACATCCCTGTGGTACTCGTAGTTGTAGCGAGGCGGGGCGTATATGCTGACTGGAGTGGGCGGCTGCTTCCCACTGGGCTTGAGCACTTGGGCCGTCAGGGCTGTCCATTCCAACATGTACAGTACTCGCTACCTCCCATTGATTTATATGAGAGACTCGCCACATGATTTCGGAGCCTTGCAGGTCAATGTGGCAGCTGATTTTCCACATGCTGTCCTCTTATAGCACACCGATTGCGTCCACAAAGTCTCAAGATAGGTTTCGACCTGCCTTACTGATACTTTCCTTGTCAGCTTAATCCGCAATATTAAGGTGTTGATGGTATTCAAGATAAATTAAGGGAAAGGTTTCCAAAAAAATAACATTTAATTAAATTACTGCATAGCTTATTTGTGACATACATTCAGTTCTTATAATTTCATCTGGCGTGTGTTGTGTAAATTAATTAATTTGAATTTGGTAATGTTTCAGTTATTTTTATACTAGTAGTACTAGAGCTAAATTCGCGAATCCTTGTCGAAATCTACAACATGCTAGGTCTAATAATATGCTTCATAACTATCACTACCGAATCACCGAAACACATGTGATTTTATAAATACTTCACAAACAAAATACAAGACAGGTTTTCACGATTTTACCACCAGGTGGTAGCATTCGTCGTTTCGAAATTCATAGTCAAGAGAAATGAAATAGTTATTCTATTTATTTATCGTATTACTTTTAGTGACGGGAGTGTCCGAGGACATGTTCGGCTTGCCTGAGTCTGTAGCTGCTTCCAGCGGACACCCTTAGGGTGAGCTACAAGTTCCGTTCAATTTCAAGTAGTTCCAACTTTCGCTACCAGATATCAATGATACCCAGTGGTGAACGTTGGAACTTTGATAGAGCGTTCCGACCAAATCTAACCTAACAATTTAGCTTCACACAAGTTTCGTTTGTGGAAGGATCTTTTACATGCCATACATCTATGACATGGGACCGCCGGCTTTACTTCCCCTCCGAAGAAAGGCATACTGAAGGATTTTCAACGCTCTTAAAAAATCCGACGACTTCAGCCGGGTTTGAACCCGCTATCTTGGGCGCAGCAGTTCAGCATGCTACCAACTACGCCACCGAAGCCGCTATTAAATAGTTGAATCAACACAACTGTGAGATGAACTCGTCTCTCGCGCTGGGGGGTGTCTGTAAGAAAAGGTATATTTCAAGTACTGCGGAGTTGCATACATATATTGTATTGCCCACACCAACAATCTTGTTCGATAATAAACAAAATCTGCAGCGATTATCTTGTGTTTTATGACGTGAATTGAGGGAGTAGCTCAATTAGCAGCACAATGTAGCAGGCAAGTGAGCTGGGACAAAGACGGCGCGGTGCGGCGGCGAGCGGGTGAGTGGGACGGATCGATCGCTCGGCGCTATGTCCCAGTCTACGAGAACAAAGACTGCGGGCTGTTAACCTAACTTTCTGCAGGAAATGTGTGGACAAATTAACTACTCTCAGCTCATGTGCAGTCAAAAGGAAATACACCCACAAACGTAACCAATACACTAAGGCTTCTCCATGTGCTTCAGCTGATTAGGACATGGTGAACTACCCATGTGCATCCCGGGCGCTTACAGATCCGTTTTCAAATAGGTTCAATTAAAACAATTCATCGTTACAGAGCCAGCCACCTCGTGGTGGGGTAGTGGCTAGCGTCCGTGGAGGTCAGAGTTCAATTCCCGGCTCTGCCAAGGAATTAAATTCTGGTCTGGGCTGAAACGGGGCACAGTTAGCCACGTGAGGCAAATGTGAGAAGAGATGGGTTAAATCCCAACTTCAGCCATACTAGAAGTGTTTTTCCGTGGTTTCCCAGTTTTACTTCAGACAAATTCCAGAATATTACACTAACTTAAGGCCACGGTCATCTCCTACCCAAATCCTAGCCCTAGGGAATATACACACACTAATATGCTAAAACTAACAAAATTACACAGGTTAACAGACAGGTTCGACGCATGCACAGGTGCGTGAGAAACAATGACAAAAATGTCGCAAAGTCAATGAATCAATCAATCAACAACAACAACAACAACAACAACAACAACAACAACAACAACAACAACGAATCCATTGCAGTTAAATTCCAAGTTTCAAGAGATAAATAACTGGGGTCCTTAAATCACACTGAACATGGAAAGCAGCCGTTATTTGGCTCGCTGTGGACGTGCATAAATACTATTGCTAACGCGCTGTCACGAGATACACTTGCATCGGGATAGCAAGGGTTCGAATCCTACCTCGGCCGTCCTGAGCATGGTTTTCGTGGTTTCCCATTTTCACCACCAGACAAGTACTGGGACGGTTCCTTTCAACAGGTCCACGGAGGATTTCCTTCTAAAACCCCTTCTTTGACCCACCATGAAAATAAAATAAATGTCTATTGACTGCATTAATCTATAGGCTACATATATAAAAATGAAAATGTGTCTGTTTTTTCTGAATTTCCTCGGAAGTTTGAGTTATTAACGCGTTTCAGACTGGTTTATGACGGTTGCGCGCAAAAACAAAATTTTTGTCTGTCTGTCTGTCTGTCTGTGTACAACTTTGCACGCACATCACTCGAGAACGGCTGAGTGGATCATCGTAAAATTTGGTACGGAAGTCCATCAGAGGCACGAAAGTAATCATTGATGTAACTCTTCTCCATACCTCTCATAAAAGAGGGTCTACCCCCTTAAAATGCATGCTGAAATGGGCTTAGAAAAACGAGACAAAGCTCACTTTCAGCGTCTCAATGTGAGAAACAAAACTCGGGAGCCCTGCTGGCCCCGAAACCACATTTTAAGGTCCTAAAACAAACAGTTTTTGAGATATACCCAGAACACTAATTTCATTTATTTAGCTATTGAAAGAATGCAAGCCGGTAACTATGGCAACAGAATCTCAGAAGTCCATCTATTTTTAGCCTATTTTCAATTTTGAAAAAATAGGCTTATGAGATCACATTTTGTCCGTGTGTGTGTGTGTGTGAGGTGTGTGTGTGAGTCCCCCCCTAATAAAATCTAAACGGCTGGAGCGATTTCAATGAAACTCGGTAAGTTCATAGTGCTATTCCCGGCGACCTCGACCGTCCCCTTCAAATTTTGTTACGTCTCACCAATCCAACATGGCGGCAGTGCGAAATATTTCACTAGCATTCAATATCTCCGAAACTATTGCCGATATCACCCTGAAATTGTTTACGGTGATAAAGGGCACTACTAAAAGTTCACCTATGAGACTTTCATAAACCTGGTGACTACAAAACCAACTTGGCGGCCAAGCGAATTTGAGACTTTTAAATAGACTTTTCTCGCGATTTAACTATCCAAACATAATGAAACTTGGTACAGCAATTGTTTATACACATTGGAATGCACTGGAGTCTAATTTAGTTCAATTGTTTACATAACCTCAAAATGGCGGCTGTGCGAAATATTTCACTGACATTCTATATCTCCGAAACTATTACAAATATCACCCTGCAATTTTGTACGGTGATAAAGGGTACTGATACAAGTTTACCTATGTATATTTCATAAGCCTGTAAAGTAGAAAACGAACATGGCGACCAAGCGAATTTGAAATAATTTAATAGACTTTTCTCGTGATTTAACTCTCTGAGCGCAGTGAAATGTAGTACAGTAAATGATTTTGCAGATTGTAATGCACTGCCATCTAATTTAATTCAATTGTTTACATAACCTCAAGATGGCGGCTGTGCGAAATTTTAAAATTAAGTTTTTATTTCTTGTGTCGTAATCATGCGATCGAAGTGAAAGTTTGAATAATTAACCTAGGCAATAATTGTCCTTGAATGGTACATTACTCTCTGGCCTATACATATAACAATCCTAAATGGCGAGCTTCCGAAATATTTAGACGGTTCTCAATATCTATGAATCTTTTACAGCAACCAAACTGAAAATGTTTATGTTCATAGAGACTATGAACATATGTTCACCTATAGGACTTTCAGTAACCTGGTGAGTAGAAATCCAACATGGCGGCGACGCGAAGTATAAATATTTAAATGGACGTTTCTTGCGAATTAACTATCCGAGTGCCGTGAAACGTTGCACGTTAAATCCTTATACAAATGTTGATCCACTGGCATCTAGTTTATTTCAATTGTTTGCATAATCACAAGATGGCTGCTGTGTGAAATTTTAAAATCTCGTTTTTACTTCTTGTGTTCTAATCATGCGATTGAAGTTTGAATACCACACGTACACAATAATCTTAATGTAATAGTACAAAAATAAAAATCCAACCTGGCGACCATCTGAAATATTTAGACGGTTCTCAATATCTACGAATCTGTTACAGCAATTAAACTGAAATTTTGTATGTTGATAGAGGCAATTAACATGAGCAGGTTATATGAAAATAGGCTGTATAGTTCTTCACGGAACTACTTGTTGTAAGACGCAATGCCATTCCATTTATTACATTACTGTGAACGTTCGCAAACGGCTATAAGGTTATCACGGAACCAACGTAAGCTGCAAAATTCATCAATACGTATATAATGCGCTTAAGGGGGTCAAGGGGTACTCTTGATTTTTTTCACGTGATTTACACGGACGGGTGTGGTACTGAAGGTCTATTATATCCCTATCCCTATATTATTAAATTATTATTATGATTCATATTATATTATGGCGTACAAGGTCGAGACAAAACTCATTTTCAGCCCCTCGGTGGCTCGGAGGCTACTACGTTTTAAGGTTCTAAAACCACGTTTCTGAGATATTCCCAGAAATCTAATTTCATTTAATAAACTAATAAAGACCACCTCGTGGCGCAGTGGCTAGCATTGTTGGCTGTCACCCCCGAGGTACCGGGTTCGATCCCCGGCTCTGCCAAGAATTTAAAAGTCTTGGTATGGTCTGGTACGGGGTCTCCCAGCCTCGTGATGCAAAATGAGAACCTGCCGGATGCTATAGTAGGAGGAGGAGTGGAAAGGAACTGGCCACCCTACCACACGCAAACTCCGGCTCGGGATGCCTGGTTAGTGATCCCTTGACTTAGTCAAGGGCTCTTGTTCAGGTCACCTACGTCCCTGGAGGGGATATGGCTCTCTTTTATTTTATAAACTAATAAATAGATGACGAGTACAGAAGAAGACCAAATCAGGAGCTATATAGATATACTGAGAAAATCACAGATGTGGCCAGGAAGAGACGTCTGGCTTTCTATGGACATGTCTCATGGATGAACCCAACACGACTAACCAACCGGCTTCTCAACTACTGGGGGAAGAGAAAGAGCGTGACACCGTCGCTAACAGTAGTTAACAAGGATATCCAAGAACTGAAGATAATGAAAAGTGATATTAGAAGCCGATCACATCTCAGAAAGATACTTAAACAGAAGAGTTTTCAGGACAGACCACCCAGTAAGAAAACTGGCATCATCTGGACAAAAGAGAGGAAGGAGAAACATAGCCAGAAAATGCGCGAATATTGGGCAAACATCAAGTCCTTCGCCAAGCTGAAAAGTTGAACGTCGTGGTCCTTAGCTGGCCCATCCGAAAGAAGAAGAACAAGAAGAAACTAATGAAGTAATGCAAGCCGATAACCATGACAACAGTGTCACAAGAGATGACATCCAACTTTCCATCTATTTCTGTAAGAAGCAATGCCACTCAATTTATTACATTTCTGTTAAAGTTTGCAAATGGCTATAAGGTTATCGTGGAATCAAACATAGACTGTAAAATTCAACAATGCGATTAAGGGGGTCAAGGGGTACCCTAGAATTATTACACGTGACTTACACGTGCGATATGCGATATGTTGTACAGAAGGTCTATTATATTTCCAAACAGCAACATTATTTTCACAAATTCCTTAATTAGAATAGTGTTTTTTGCAGCTTTCGGGAATTTGAGCCATAGGAGGCTAAAAATCCCGAATTTTCATGCACCACGAGCCTTTATAATTTATTAAAGGGGTCTTCCTGGGGATGGGAACTATCCACAACGGTGAGGGGCAGTTTTAATTTGACATATATTGCGTTTCGTCTACGAGGTTTTCAATATTATTTTCACGTCAGGAAGTACACGTTAGGTGAATTTAGTTTGAGAGCACATTTTAACTAATCTTTATTTTGTCGACAAACGGGTTCATCGTAAGGATGATTTTGTTTGATACTGTGTGGTTGGTATATCTTTATGTTTATGTACGCCTATAATTCATATTCGGGTGCTTGGAGCATCGTAAAATTAGGTATTGTTATCATGAGTCAATACAATCATTTAGAAAACTATTCAACGTACTTCTCAAAGAAGGGTGGGTATAAGGAACAACTTTTCAAAATACATGCTAAAATAGGCGAAAAATAAAAATTTTCCAAGAAGGACGACCAAAGCATAAGTTGCGCTTTTCAATGTGTGACACAAAACTAGGGAGTCTATAAAGGGTCTCCAAAAACCACATTTTACGGCCCTTAAATTAACAGTGTCTGCGATATTCCCAGAAAACTAACTTCGTTCTGATAAACTTATGAAGGAATGACAAGCCCCTAACCATTGGAACAGTATCTCAATTGATAACGTCTGGTTACTAATAACGAAGACCTTTCGAAGAGCGGGTACTTCTGCTAGTAAAATTATAAATCTTATTCCCTATAAGAAACAAACGTCAGTGCAGAATATCCCATAGTTAGTCAACAGTGTAAACTGGGTTACCACGCATTGCTATGAAAACATTCAATGAAACCTAGATAATGGAAATGTGAATGAATGGCATTGATTTCACGTCCCTTTTAACTACTGCGGTTTTTAAAGACGCCGGTGTGCCAGAATTTTGCCCCGAAGGGGATCCTTAACGTGCGAATATATCTACTGTGAGTTAAAATTAACCACAAAAATGAAAATTCTTCGCTGCTAAATGTTTGCTGTTCTTTATTACGGAGTAGAAACATGGGCTTTAACAAAGTCACACAATAAAATATTTGAGGCCGTTGAGATGTGGCTCTATTGATGGATGCTAAGAGTATCATGGGCAGAGCATATCACAAAGGCTAAGTTCCTTCAAAGAATAGGAAAGAATATGGAAGTACTGATCACTGTAAAAAGGAGAAAGATGCAATACCTCGGTCACATTATGCGCAACAGAAGCAGATACCATCTACTGCAAGGAAAAATACCCGGGAAGAGCAGTGTTGGTAGGAGATGAATCTCCTCGCTGGACTCTCAAGACATCGGAAGATTTATTCCAAACGGCTCAGAACAGAGAAAGCACAGCCAAGATGGTTGCCGATATCCGGAGCGAGTAGAAACTAGAAGAAGAATACCTACTGACACGGCTCCCTCGCATTTGCGCACTCTCAAATGACAACTGACTGCGCCGGTATTCGGTCTTGCAACCTGAAGCATAGCTGGTGAGAACGTTACCTCTGCACCACTCAGCCAATCGGAAATGTTCTGAATGTTTAACCCGTTACAGGCTGGTGGTCTGTATACCAACCACTCTCCTATCAGTGGTACTGATGGTTGAATCTATCATCCTTTTATCATCGAATTTCCTTCTGAAAGTGTTCATAGTTCTGATAACCTAATATTAGACTATTTCTATATCCCCTGACCCTACATCACTGAACAGAAAAGGACTGGCTGCGTGGCGCAATGATAATGTTCTCGCCTGCTGTTCCCAAGGATGCAGGATTGGATCCTGGCGCAGTGAGTTGGCATTTGAGGGTGCGTAAATATGGGTAAGCCTTGTCAGTAAAGTTACTGGCACGTTAAAGATCCCCCTCGGGACAAAATTCTGGATCCCCTTGTCACTAAATGCCACAGTAGTTAAATTGGATGTAAAACCTAAAATATTAATGTTATTTATTTATTTAATCAATCGAATAGCACTATTACAGAGCACGTAAAATCAATACTTCAAATCTTGCCTCTTTTTTTTCTCTCTGCCCACATTCGCTTCATCCTCTCTGATCTCTGCTTCCGGAGCTCTTCAATGTCACGTGGCTGCTTTCGTTGTCTTCCTCGTTCCTCCCTGAAGATCACTTTCAGAATTTTGACCCGAAATGAATTCCTGTTATATGTATCTGTAATGGCAATGTCAGCTTCCTTAATATCTTTTAAGTTCTGTGTAAACCACACTGGTTGTACTTTACGTTTTAACATTATTTATTTAAAAAAATGTTTTGTTAGACTGTAATATTATTCATTCTATTTCAATGCCCAAAAAATGGCATTCGTCTTCTGCGCATGGTGTAAATTATGTCTTATTATTACTATTATTATAAATATTTAAATTAAAACTGAAACGTAGAATACATTACAAAATATAAATATACATATTAAAATGAAAATTAAATGTAACATCAAAATTATAAATTAATACAAAAAGATAAAATTATAAAAATATTTATAAACATATATTATACAATTAAAATTAATAATCAAAATTACATTAAAATGAATACAATTAAAATCAGAATTAGAACGAAATAAAACTAAAAATATATTCAAATGAAAATGAAGTAAAATGTCTGAATAAGTATCTGTATCCTGTAGAGATGCTACTAAAGAAACTTAAACTGAATGGAAAGTATGACTGAAAGCAATGATTATTTGTTTATGATGTATAAGTTGTAATTTACCTTTGATGATGATAATTACAGTATTATAATAATAGAAAAGGGAGTCAAAGGTGTAAAAGTGGTGAAACACCAGGAAAGAACAGTCAACATAAAATGTTTGGCCTTTGCTGATGACATAGCCATTATAACAAATAACAGAAAAGAAATCAAATACGCTACAAATCTCATACGAAAAAACACAGTACATTGACACAAAATTTACAGACAGACCCCAACTGGAAACCATGTATGGAAAAATAACGCAAGTGGAAAGTTTCAAATACCTGGGAGAGATTATATAGAAAACAATACTGAACTTTGTATCCAATGAAGAAAGGATCACAAAATTGCAGAAAGCATACAGAACCATTACAAGAAAAAAAAATATCCATCAATGCAAATCTACGACACTATAATACAGTAGTCTTACCAGAAGCCTTCTACGCTTCAGGAACGACAGCAATCAAGGGAAGATCAAAAATCAAGGAACTAGAAAAACAAGAGGAGAAAAATACTGAGAAAGATCCACGGGCCAGTTCAGAAAGAAGGAATATGTATAAAGAGACCGACAATAGAACTGTACAAACAGACAGAGACGATTAAAGACAACATCAGGAAAGGATGGGCAATCTTTAGGATGACCGAAGACAGACTGACCAAGAGGAGTTTTAATATAGTTATGAATAGTACACTGAAAACCAATTGAGTAAAGGAAACCGTGGAAGACCTCAAGAAACTAAACATCTCTACAGAAGACATGGCAGACGGGAAAATATACGCAGACAAAAACAGAAAATAGAAATTTGAGCAAACGGTCAAAGAGAAGAAAACAGGAAAGAAGGCGGACAGAAGAGAGAAAAAAGAAACACAGTGAGTAAATGAGAGGTTTGGGGGAAGAAAGAAGAAAGGGACAGAAACAGAATATGAAAATTGATTGTGTTTTAACGCTCTCCTTAAGGGGGAATAATAATAATAATAATAATAATAATAATAATAATAATAACCTAAATATAATTATGTACTCGCATGAAAGAAACAGTCCTGGTCTCGGATTAACCTCAACACTCTAAAATAAGGCTATACTTGTCATATACTGTAATAGGAAATATCACCAGTTTGATACATGCTGTGTATCTCTACTTAGTATAAAAAAAGTCCACGATTCTTGGATGTCACGGGTAAACTCGAGAACCACTGGATGGATTTTGATGCGGTTCTCACCATTCTGTAAAGGATATCTCGAGGATGATTTATGTAGAAAATAATTTATTTATGATCAAAGGAAGCCGAGCAGTAACGATTTCAGTGGGAAAGTCGAAAAAAAACCTGGCGTCCGAGCGCTTTGTAAGCTTACGCTGGGCAAACCGTTAGAAATATCTAAATACTATGAGTGTAAGGATTGTTCAGCAAGAAAAATTCTACAAAAAAGTCCGCGAGAGCATATGTCTATCTTCAATACATCGCCCACTATAAGTGTTTTTACGTTTTAATTTCTTCCAACCTTGTCCATTCAACTACTGAGGCGACAGTTTACGAGCTAGCTAAGGGCGAGTCTATCATCATTGTTACAGTATAGCTAGCGCGCGAACCTATTGCCCCAGATACAGCCAGCAGCAAACCGTTGAGTCATGTTGAGGTAAGACTTCTGAGAAGGGTGGTTGTGTTTGGAGTTCTCTGGAAGTGCAACACGGGTTTTTCTTCATTTTGCCTGTGAAACACAGTCAAGTTAAGATTGGACGGAAGGGGGATTTGAGTTTCGTTCACCTCGCCATTCCCTGGAAGTGCAACTCTCATTTCGCCTGTGAACTTTTCATTCCGCAAAATTCACAGTCAATTTAAGATTGGACGGAAGGGGGATTATATTATATTAAATTATACTGATTGGCGTATAATCTCTACTCAGTATAAAACGAAGTCCCCGATTCTTGGATGTCACGGGTAATCTCGAGAACCACTGAATGGATTTTGATGCGGTTTTCTCCATTCTGTAAAGGATATCTCGACGAAGGTTTTTGTAGAAAATAATTTATTTATGACCAAAGGAAGTGAAGCACTAACGATTTCAGTGAAAAGGTCGAAAAAACACTGGCGTCCGTGCGCTTTTTAAGCTTACACTTGGCAAACCGTTAAAAATATTTCTATACTATGAGTGTAAGAATTGTTCAGAATGAAAAGTTCTACAAAAAGCCCGGGAGAGCATATCTCTATCTTCAATACATCGCCTACTATAAGTGTTTTTACGTTTTCATTATTTCCAACAATCTCCCTACAGTTACTAAGGCGACAGTTTACGAGCTAGCTAGGGGCGAGTCTGTCACCCCAGTTACGACCTTATTGCCCCAGATACAACCAGCAGCAAACTGTCGAGACGTGTTGAGTTAACAACTTGAGAGAAGAGTGGAAGTGAAACTCGGCTTTCCTTCATTTCCGCAAAATTCACAGTCAAGTTAAGATTGGACGGAAGGGGGATTTGTGTTTCATGCACCTCGCGATTCTTAAATTACGTCTGACAAGAATTTGTTGAACATGCATCTCCTTGATAATATAATTAATAGTCCAGTCAGTGATTTTAACCCATCATGCCGAGACGTAAAACGGACGTTGGTCGTTGTTCATTGACATTGGAAAAAAGAGCGCTTATTACGTAATGCATTCACAACTGTTCCAGGGCGAAGCCGGGTTGGGTTGCTAGTCGTTTTTATAAAGTTCCGAGAGATATCATATTGCATTGCGTATTGTCCACCTCGTGGCATGGCGTTGTGGTCAGCATACTTGACTGTCACCGTGTTCAATTCTCGGCTCTGCTAAGAAAGAATCTTTCCCGGAAGAGGTACACTGAACCTCGTGAGGCAGATTTGAAATTATTCCCACCTCACCTATTCTAGTAGTGGTCTTCCATGGCTTCCACGTGCGCTAGAGGCAAATGCTGGGATGCTACCCAGATTAGGCCTAAGTCCTGGTCCCAATTACATGTCCCACACAGACCCAAGTACTAGGGGCTGCATAATCAAGAAGTCCCCAAAATAATCAGCACCACCAGCATTGCGTATTGGTCTGTCAAACATCACGTTTCAGTTTAAACGTAAATTTTGTGTGTTGTTGTGTTCGATGTTACGATACATGTTGGTCCAGATCCCCTATCACACAAATGGAGTGTAGGAGGATTTAACACCATAGTTAAGGTTGTGCCCAACTCTAGGAATGGGTATTCCAAGATTCAGACACCTAGATATCAAGGGAAAGGCTGTAGCCGCTTTTGAAAGTTGAGATATTTGAATATCGCGCTACATTGCTTCTCGAAGCATTTGGAAATAATTTACCGATAGTTGGATGTCAAGTGACGTAGCGAGTAATAGCAGAGGTGGAGGCTATTTATTGATTAAATAGTTAACTATGGAGTAGAGACTTGAGACTTGGATCAGATTACTGGCACGGCCAAATGAAAGAGAATGCAATTAGTATCAAGTAAATCGGACCAGGGATTCAAGAGATATGAGGATTTCCAGATATCAGGTGATGACGCGTGACCCTGACAGTTTTGAATAAAAGCCAGCTGGCCGAAGCAACTTCAGCTGACTCCAACACAAGCACTTGCAGAGCAAGTTGCATCTACGCTGAGCCAAGGCACATGGTTGCCGGATCTACGCAGAAGTTCTTTTGAAAGTCGTGATAGTCACGAAAAGTGCTGCGCTACGAGTTGGAACTCAGTAAGTTTACGGCGAGGAGAATCACTGAGGTGATTTATTTTCTATAGACATTGGTGGAAATATTTATATTTCTACAAGGACATAAGCTAGACTTTGTCTAGAAAATAGTATTTTGTCACAGTCCAGTAATAACTTAATACTTGGATGTTTAAATCCATTTCAAGTCAGTTTTTCATATTTGTAACTAGTTAACCACTTCGATCTGTCAGTACACTGAAGACTAGTCTATAACGGTGGCGTTCATTAGTCTACGCAAGGGAAACTACAAGTTTCCTAGCGCATGGTAGATGGTGATATAACAAACCATGCCCAGGGAACGATCTTCAGAACAGCCGTTAATTGCTTAGACTGTCAGTGTTTTTCTTGTACTGATAAGATTACAGTGAGTTATGTTACAACTGACATATCTAAGAAGAGATCACTTAGATCTGACCCTATTTAAACAAACTGTTATGGCTTTGATAGAAGCCCATATTAAAATGGAACAACAGTTAATTCAAACGTCGAAAGATACTACCACTATGTCGGACTAGACGAATTGTGGGTATATGATGGCGGCGGATACAAGGATTGTACATGCTTGTCCGATAGGGCATGTCTATGGATAAATCTGGTACAGACCAGGTTTACTACGCTTCAAGACCATCAAGAAATGTAAGCCACATTTGAATTATATTATGCCTAGCTAATTGGAACAAACTATTTTTTCTGCAGATGACCAACACATTTTTTTCTTCGTATTTAAAGCTTGCAATGATTTACGCAAGACTTGTTAGAGTTATTCTGAGTATTTTCAGCACTCAGAACAGTTTAGGATCGATGACCGAGCATTTCGAGCATTTATTTGAATATTTCATATTTTTGGGTAATCACGGTAATCAGCCGATGTAACTGTAAAAGTTGAATTTATTTTTGTTGAGGAATGGATTTTTTTTCCATATTCGAAGGTTCGAACATGTGGATTCTCACATAATGAGATGATAATTAAACATATTTAAAATAATATAACAAATAATCATAATAATAATCCACTAATAATAATAATAATAAATTTTATAATTTTCTAAATAATTCTTGGATATTATATTTTCTAATAATCATATATATTGAGAAAGAGCCTATGAAGTAGTTTAATCATTTCTAGTTTGGAACAGGAGATTTCCCGAAGGAGAGTGGTTAGCGCAAGCCCGCATTCAACCAACATTTCAGTTCTGGTTGAACAGTGGATATTTGCATTGAGTAAAGTATATGTTTCAGATAACACGTAGAGGCATGAAACGGGAAGCAATTGATATTTGTATCAAATAGGATATTTTTGTATTTATATAAAATCATGACGTAAATACACTCGAAAGTGAAATGAAGATTTTCATATGTATGGTAAATTCACGGGTTGAACTGAATGGTAAAATAAAATAAACTTGTAAGTTTATTAATCTTCCAGACTTGATAACAAGCAGAGGCTTGATTTATTGTATAAATTTTGGGAAGAAAATTTATGTGTGGAGTAGTTGAAATGCCATTCCCAGGTGCGCATGTTAAGTCGCAGGAATGAAGAGGTTTTTTCGAGCATCAATCAAATAGCAGGTTCGATGGCTCAGGTTTATAGTAGGAGTATTGGAACTACACATTTCGTCGGATGAATGACCCGAAGGTTATTTCTTTAAAACCATCAGTTCTTATTTCAACCTTGTTTACGAATTCCATTTAGACTTTGATTTTGCTAGAACCCGGATTTGTCATGATAGTAGTTTATTCTTCTTCAGAGGAAGACCTTTGCCGTTGTTGTTGTAATATTGTGTTCTTACACAAATAATAGGATGGGCCACTGCCAATTAAAAATAATTCTTTAACCACGAATAATTTGAAGGATATTTTCAATCCTAGTGCCATGAACTAAATGAATTCATTATAAAGCTACAATTCTTATTTCCGCATTCTGTCGAAGAATTGCAAGTTGTGAAAGTTGCTAAAAATGGCCATGAATATAAATATTTTTATAATAATGATTCCAAGTGGAAAATTGAATAGTTGAATGGTTCAATCATTTATTGATCAAGTTGATGATTCAGAAATCATATATTTAGTTAGGAACTTGAAGTTCATAATCGAGTCACTTCTCGAATGTTTAATGTCAGAAGAACAATTAATTGTTGTTGTGCTTCGCACAGTTCTTCGATGCTATGCTCGAGGTCAAATACTTTTCAGATGTTATTAATATATGTAAATGATTTGTGTTGCTTCTATGATAATAATATTTTCGACGATATATTTTTGAAACTGGAAAAATAAGTGAAAGTTAAAAATTCTATGAACATTTATTCTACGAGTGTTAATATCATGTAAATATTCAAACAGTGATCTACGATATTTCCAGTATAGACAATTAACTTTGAACTGGAATTAATTATTAATAATTTTGGAACACAGTCTACAGGACTATTAATCGGACTTGTGTTTCCAAAAAGATTGTCAAATGTGTTTGGAAAATTTCTGTATATTGTGTGTAAATAGGAGTGTGGATCGCCACACGTGGATGATGCTGCTTTGAGCATCCTTGCAGTCAGATTTTAACTTCAAAATAAACTGAGATAATTTTACCAGATGTGTCATAACCAATTAAATCTCCTTCTATCCTTATTGTTGCATTGAGCCAAAAATCAGTAAAGCATTTTTTCTATTTGATGTCGTTTTTGCGATTTGCTTTAACCCATCTGGCGCTCCGGGATATTTTGACTCTCGTGCTGACTGATCATTGGTAAAATGCATATGTGGTCGTGCGGACTCCGGTCTAAACGGGCACAAGGTGGCATAGTGGTAGGCCGACACGGCGCGAGGAATGCCGCCAGTATTGACTGCCATGCCGCTCGCTTAGCACCCAAGGCCATTTACTGTATTCTACTCGAGTAAGGATCAATAATAAATGCCATCACCTGGACAGACATTTCTGTTAACATTTAACTACTGATACCGTCGGGTCACCTCTGTTTTCTAATTGTGAGGAGACATCAGGGCTATCATGTACACTAGGCTGGCCCTCTCTCTACATGCCTCGCCGTATTCATAATTAAATATGTTCGGGGCTTATCAATAACTAGCTTCACCCGGTATCTTTAACGGTTTACCCAACGTGGGGGTATCTTCAATATATACAGTAATTTAGATACCGCAGTTATTATAAACGTGACAAACTTGTCAAGATTTGTTAGTTATATGTGATTTTTGGTTAGATATTGTTAGTGGTTGACTTTCAAGTTTGCTGCTTAGTGTGATGTCCATGTTAGTTCGGTTGGAATGGATTATGAACTTAGCTGGATGTTATTAATCTCTTGTCATTTGTTTTCAGGTTTAGGAAAACCTCAATTGCGACTGGGTACAATCGTGCTGACCGATTGTAAAACATTAAATTTCGACTAATAAGGCATCACTGAAAAATGGTTTCCAAAACAATATGGACCATTTTAGAAAAGTTATAAGCCTACACACATTCATGCAAAGACTCATAAATAGTTTTAACAATAATATGTACCGTATATTTACTACAGTTCCCTGTTAAACGATATCCTAACATTTGTTTACTAAGTGCGTGTCGGAAAATTAAAGAAATGCTTTTTGAAACATGCATTTATTTATTTATTTATTTATTTATTTATTTATTTATTTATTTATCGTGTGGCTTTTAGTCCCGGGAGTGTCCGAGGACATGTTCGGCTCGCCTAGGCTATAGATGCTTCAAGCGGACACCCATAGGGTGAGCTACAAGTTCCGTTCCATTTCAAGTAGTTCCAACTTTCGCTACCAGATGTCACTGATACCTAGTGGTGAACGTTGTAACTTTGATAGAGCGTTCCAACGAAATCTAACCTAGAAATTTAGCTTCACACAAGTTTAGTCTGTGGAAGGATCTTTTACGTACCATATATCTATGACATGGGACCGCCGGCTTTACTTCCCCTCCGAAGGCTTTGAAACATGTAAACAGATGTTATACCGTTTTTTTTTTTGCTTGAATGTGTATCTTTAGTCCTTAGTGTGCTCCATTTTTGTTTTCTTGTTTCATAAAAATTGTTGTATTTCGTGTCACCCAGCGCAAACCCTTATAATGAGTGTTATTGTCGGAAGAATAAATAACTCCCCTTTCAGCCCTTGAGGGAACTGTGCAGATATCTGTAATGTACCAAGGAGAGGGACGTAGTGGCGCAGAGGTCAAGCTGTTGGTCTCTCACCACGGCAGACCGGGTTCGATTCCCGGTCAATGCATGTGAGATTTTCAAAGTGAAATGCCATGTCCAGTTGTTCGGTTTCCACGTAAAAAGGAGGTCCCGTGGCGATTAACGGTCACGAAAAACTACAATCTTCCTTTTTGTACTAAGGGGGTTGCCTGCATTCACTTGTTAGTAGTCCGCCTCGTTGTGTAAACGCTAGCACTCTTGGCAGTCACCACGGAGGCCCTGTATCAATTCTCGGTTCTGCCAAGAAATGTAATTCTGAGGCCTGGAACGGGGTACGCCCAGCCTCGTGTGTCAAAACTGAGAAGAGATGGGTTCTATTCCCACCTCAGCCATCCTGGAAGTGGTTTTCCGTGGTTTCCCTCTTCTATTTCAGGCAAATGCTGCGATGGTTCCTAACTGAAGGCCATGGCCACCTCGTTCCCAATCCTCATTTGAATTGCAAATACACACACTAATACAGCCATCACAGTAACACAGGTTACATACAAATTTCACATACACACGCAAGTACACGGGACTACATGCCCACGATATCACAAAACCCCTTAGTTAATCAACAACAACAACAACAACTTGTTTCTAAGAAAAATAGGGAACTCGTATTGGACGTTTAAATTTATGAAATTCTGTAAAACATCCATTATTGTAACTGTTTCTTGTGGGACATTTCCGTAAGTTGCCAACTTTGTTACTTTAATCTCTACTTAATATAAAACTAAGTCCCCGATTCTTGGATGTAACGGGTAATCTCTAAAACCACTGGATGGATCTTGATGCGGTTTTCACCATTCTGTGAAGGATTTTTCGAGAAAGGTTTCTGTTGAAAAACATTCATATATGACGGAAGGAAGCTGAGCAGTTACGATTTCAGTAAATCGAGACGAAGAAAAACCTGTTTTAAGCTTACGCTGGGTAAACCGTTAAAGATACCGGCTGAATCCGGGGCGGGTTGCTAGTATAAAATAAAGTTAATGCGGAATGGAACTGTGCTACTGGCAGACCAAATATCTTCCAAGTTTCAATGAAATGGTGAGGCTTAAAGCCACGTGTTCCAAACAACAATTCATTTACTTAAATCACTTGAAGGGCATACTTTGTCTTGTAGTACAAGTACTCCACTGTTGGTTGGTCCGTGCACTTACAAGTAATTTTACTTGAACAAGTCCGCTCGTCGTCTCTACAGTATAACGCCAAGTTGTTGTAAGCAACGGAGTGCAAATTAATAATGCATAGACGTTTACAGCTAAAGCTAAAACATAGTAAGTGGCAGCTAAATTCTCTTACAACCCCCACACTTGCCTTATTTAACAAAATTTAGCGTTTCATCGAATCGTCACCTACGATAATCTGGGAACGGAATGTACAGGTATATCAAGAAATGTTCTTGCGGAATGTCTTCACCGCAGTAAGAAGCATGCACGGCACTGGGAAAGAAGTGACATCAACTTTCTGTCTTAAACCCGTGTAGAGCCTGTTCTTTTATTTCTAAGTCTCAATAAATCTCATATACTTCAGTTGTAAAGACAGCAGGTCTGGAGATCGGAGTTTCAATTCCCATTTGTGTTCGTATTTTTTGTATTTGTTTTGTTTAAACTTTCAAATGTTATGCTCAATAGTCACATGTTACTGTATCTATCAGGCAACAGCTTGCCACGGTGGGTGAGTGGATAGCGTGTCGGTCTACTAACCCCAAGATTGCAGGTTCGCCCCTGGCCGTGGTAAGTGATTTTTGAAAGGCGGCAAAAATACGATACGCATGTCATACGATGTTGGCATGTCAAAGAACCCATTTGAATTCAGTAGGCCGAGTTCATAATGGCAAAATTAATCTCGGGAGTTTCCGCCAACACTAAGTTCCTCATTTCTCTCATAGAAAGCGCTATAATGTTCAAGGAACTTAGATATCTATTATCTAACCTCCTTGACTTTCATGGTGATTCAAGGAACAACGAAATTCGACATGCAAGCTACCCTCTGGGTGTCAAACTACAAAGCCTGCACCCGGCACCCGAGGCCATACGATATTATTATTTTTTATCGGGCAACAAAACTGCTTGCATTCGTGCGTTATTGAATCGATTGCAGGAAAACTATGAGTGATAAATACTCGTATAATATTTATCTTCTGGCATAGAGTTCTCTAGCTTACTTGTCATAAATTATAGATGCCGTGCATATGAATTTTCCTAAAATGAACTCCAGTCACGCGTTACAGAAAGATGTGATCTGTACGGAAAGGGTCATTACTAACCGATAAAAGGAGCTGAATATTCTTGGACGTAAATTTCCAGTGTGATTGCTTTTAAAAGGTAGAACATCAAGGCCATCTTCATCATGTCGATGATACATATGTTAATTTCTATAAATGAGTGTCTTACTCATGTTCTATTCAACTATCCACTAGGAAAATTGATAAAATGAAACATTACAATGAACAAAATATTCTGGTACATAAAGACGTATTTAGTGTTGTAGATACTCCTGACACATGTATCCCTGTGCTAAAGTGCGATGTACAATGTTCGAAGTCCGCCACTTTAAACAACAATGACTAACTAACCAATAAAGTAATGTTCGAACCTTTCGACTTAGCCTGGACAATGCCACCGTATTTAAATCATTTTACTATCTTAACAATTTAACGGAAAAGTTTCTTGTATAAAATGATAACAATGTTTGGATATTGAGTTCTGAGTTAGAAATTACTACCCTATATGTTATCACAATGTAGGTCAAACACCAAAAGCCATTTATTCCATCACATGACACAGCTGTAATTTTATTGAAATA
This sequence comes from Meconema thalassinum, assembly GCA_946902985.2. Classification (NCBI taxonomy): domain Eukaryota; kingdom Metazoa; phylum Arthropoda; class Insecta; order Orthoptera; family Tettigoniidae; genus Meconema; species Meconema thalassinum. Next base: position 1,496,263,886 of record OX336388.2, on the reverse strand, counting down.
ACGGTAGCTTTATGTGCTTTTTAGATAATTGTTTTTCATTGAGAGGTCGCTGTTTCCAACTTAACCTTGAGTCAATATAGTCACTGAAAAATATGGCGTCACTATTGCTTTAAGACGACGATGTAGCAAAACATCTTGAATTTCATAAATAATGGTACCCTACTTACTTTGCAATTTTGAAACCGACGGTTATTTTGATATTGAAATAAAATTGACTTTTGGAGGCGAAGACATGGCAAAACTTGTAGTTTGGAGATTGACCTGGCTAGATAATGTGGGACGGATGGATGATGAAGAAACTGTTACATCAACACATGGAGGGTCCACCTCGTTGCGTAGTGGCTAGCATTCTTGACTGTCACCGCGGAGGCACGAGTTCGATACCCGGCTCTGGCAAGACATTTAATTCTGGTCTGAGTGCTGAAAAGGGTACACTCAGCCCCGTGAGGCAAAAATTAGAAGAGGTGGGTTTGTTTCCCATCTCAGCCATCATGGCAGTGGTTTTCCATGGTTTCCCACTCCTAGTCAGGCGAATGCGGAATGGTTCCTAAATCAATGCCTCCTTCCCAATACTCATCTGAATTACAACTACACACACTAATACAGCCTTAACAATAAAAAAGGTCATCAGACAAATTCCACTCACACCCAAGTACACGGGGCTACATGACCACGATTTCGCAAAGCCCCTCAATGAATCAACAACAAAGAAAACATGGAGGGAAGGAGGAGACGTTAAGGATCCAGAAAGAAAGAAAGAAAGAAAGAAAGAAAGACAGACAGAAAGAGAACAAAGGGCCTGGAGGAGGACCTGAAGGTCCTGTGGGTTGGAACATAGTGGGAAAGAACCCAAAACAGAGATATTAATAATAAAGCTATAGGACTGACTGCGTGGCTCAGCGGTAACGTTCTCGCCTGCTATGCTGAAGGTTGCAAAATCGAAACCTAGCGCAGTCAGCTGGCTTTTGAGGGTGCGCAAATGCGAGGGAGCCATGTCATTAGACTTACTTGCACGTTAAAGATTCCCTTCGGGGGAAAATTCCGGCGCCCCGACGTCTTTAAAAGCCACAATGGTTAAAAGGGACGTAAAACCAATAACATTATTAGAACCTATTATGCAGGTCATAAACCAAAAACCATTTAATCCATTGTATGAAACATCTACAAAACTATTGGGAGAGGTTTGAGATGAAAAGAATAAATCGAATTTCTAATTAGACCTTTTAACTACCGCTGCTTTCCACGCGCCGGTTGCCAGAAGTTTGTCCAGAAAATGTATTTAGCGTATGGCATTTAGTGCCGGGAGTGTCCGAGGACATGTTCGACCCGCCAGAGGCTGTAGCTGCTTCAAGCGGACACTCATGGGGTGAGCTTCAAGTTCCATTCAATTTCAAGTAGTTCTAACGTTCACTACCAGATGTCACTGACACCTAATGGGGAATGTTGGAACTTTGATAGAGCGTTTCAACGAAATCTAAACTAGAAATTTTAGCTTAGCTTAGTTTGGTTAGTGGAAGGTTCATTTACATGCCATAAATCTATGACATGGGACCACCGGGTTTACTTCCCCTCCGAAGGAAGGCATACTGAAGTACTTTAACGCTCTTAAAAATTCGATGACTTCGGCCGGGTTTGAACCCGCGACCTTGGGCACAGCAGTTCAGCATGCTACCAACTACGTCACCGAAGCCACTTGTCCAGAAAATGATCTCTATGATACGAGTCTCTCGCATTTAAGTACAGTACCCTCAAATGCCAATCGACACGGCGCCACAACCTTGCGCACAAACGGCGAGAGCCCGATGCAGCCGGATGAGTATCGTAAAAATGGTCCAAAGCTCACCCCAGATTCTACCACATTGGAAGAATTGTAATTGACATTTTGGGCCGTCTAGTTTTGTCATTAGACCCTGTCTGTGGTTGGTCGCGCGCTTGTTTACCAGTGTCTACAGTAGCTACTGTGTTACAATCGGTGCACATATTGATTGGTTCCCTATTTAACCGCCATGATTTCGCGAAGAACAGAGTCTCAGAACTCTCATGAAAGTTAAATGTCTCTGTGTTAATATAGGCCAAGGGTGGAATTTTTGTGGGTTGTTTAACAAGGTCAAGAAGGTGTAGTGACCTCGGCTGACCTAGGCCAGGTGCCGCAGTGGCTAGGTCGCGCGTGCGCCGCCACGGCACGCAATCCCAACTGCAGTCCACTTCCCGTCAAATACAACGCATTATTGATCAACTAATAGCTCTTCTTCGTGTGGCTTACTAAGTCACCAAGTTAATGGGGTAGGGTAACAAGGTACGCCAGTGTACTGCCTCAGCACGCAATCCCAACTGCAGTCCACTTCCCGTCAAATACAACGCATTATTGATCAACTAATAGCTCTTCTTCGTGTGGCTTACTAAGTCACCAAGTTAATGGGGTAGGGTAACAAGGTACGCCAGTGTACTGCCTCAGCACGCAATCCCAACTGCAGTCCACTTCCCGTCAAATACAACGCATTATTGATCAACTAATAGCTCTTCTTCGTGTGGCTTACTAAGTCACCAAGTTAATGGGGTAGGGTGACAAGGTATGCGAATGTACTGTCTCAGCACGCAATCCCAACTGCAGTCCATTTTCCGTCAAATACAACGCATTATTGATCAACTAATAGTTCTTTGTGTGGCTCACTAAGTCACCAGGTTAATGGGGTAGGATGACAAGGTACGTGAGTGTACTGCCTCAGCACGCAATCCCAACTGCAGTCCATTTTCCGTCAAATACAACGCATATTGATCAACTAATAGCTCTTTTTTGTGTGGCTTACTAAGTCACGAAGTAAATGGGGTAGGGTGGCAAGGTGCGTAAGTGTACTGCCTCAGCACGCAATCCAAACTATAGCAGTCCACGTTCCGTCAAACCTAACACATTTTTGATCAACTTATAGGTCCTCTTTGTGGGGCTTACTAAGTCACCAAGTGAATGGTTAGGGTGGCTAGATCAAAATCTCTAATGAAAGATCGTACAGGTGCCCTTCATAGAAAGCCAGTGTCTAAGGAAATATTCTTAAGCTAGGGAAAACAAAATCGTGCTTCTGAATTTCTTCTTCAGAACAATTCCTATCTAGATTGTAAAATACGCTTCAGAAATGTAGCATTTTCTTCCGTCGAGTTTATTTACCCAAATTGATTTATTATACTTCCGAAAATTGTTATTAATATAGACTTGTCTATTATTCTAGACGTAATATCCCTAGACTGCCGATCAGCTTACGGTAGAGAAACAGGAGTGTTGTTACCTAGAACTTTGTCGTGCGATATGGGGGTTGTAAATAGATCTGTTTGTGCATGGAACAATCTACAACGCCACCCAATTCAAGAGGAAGCTGCTACATTATGTTTGTGACAAGAAGGAAACAGGTGCTGTTATTGTATCTCGGTCTTGCTGAATTTGCTATTGTAATAGTGTTGCTTCCCATGTGTTCATAATGTCAATATTGTTGCCTTCCTTAATATCCTATACTCTTTAATTGTTCCTCCTTTATTATTGAGTAAATGTACATTTTACATTACCTATTTTTTAAATTGCTTATCCTCCCTGCTCAGATCACCCACGGAATCATTCCTCTACCGTCGCAAGGACGGTTGAACACTGAACTGGGGATGGTGACAGGCCGGTCGTCCGGGCAATCATTTTGGGTTTATAAAATCTATAACAGAAACTTGGGTCTAATTAAAGGAATGGTGAGGAAATAGATTTTGAAAGGATGTCGGTCGTGGACTTATCTTTTCTTTGCCTTTGAGGCAAAATTGAGAAGAGAAGGGTTCTATTTCAATCTCAGCCAACTTGGAAGTGGTTTTCCGTGGTTTCCCACTTCTACTCCTGGATGGTTCCTAACTTAAGGCCACGGCCGTTTCCCTCGCAATCATCACCTGAATTACAAACACACTCACTAATACGGTCATCACAATAACATACGTTATCAGAAAAATTCCACACGCACCCAAGTACACGGGGCTACAAATCCAGATTGTCGCAAAGCCCCTAAAGCAATCAATAACAACAGTTGTTCACTCTGTCATTCTCTGCTACTTCTGTGTCAGTAAGAATGGAACGCATTGCGGGGCTATTATAGCTATAACTCAACTGGTGTGTTGTGGGTGGTGGGTAATGCCAGATACATTACCCGACAAATAGAGCTGTGTACAACTTCTAACTTGATTAGATTCCATACAGGAGTAATAATAATAATATCGTATGGCCTCAGGTGCCGGGTGAAAGCTTTGTAATTTGACATCCAGAGGGCAGCTCGCATGTCGAATTTTGTCATTCCTTGGAACGCTATGAAAGTCAAGGAGGTTAGATATCTAAGCTACTTAGCACAATAGCGGTTTCTAGTAGAGAAAGGAGGAACTGTGTTGGCGGAAAATCCCGAGAAAAAAATTGCCATTATGAACACGGCCTACTGAATTCAAATGGGTTCTTTAACGTGCCAACAACGTATGACATGCGTGCCGTGATTTTTGTCGCAGTTCAAAAATCACTTACCACGGCCAGGAGTGAGGAGTATCAATACAATTGGGAGCAGTGAGTGAGAGAAAGGGACAACCCCAGAGAGAACTCCAAATCCTATCAAGAAAGATAGAAACACAAATTGTCAACACAAATCACATAACTCATGTACATTTATGCAATCGTCTTACTGAGTCTAGCTCTCAAGAAAACATCGCCTGTCCGTTGTAGATTTGAGAGAAAGAGAAACTGTCGTTTATGACATTGGCCTTCATCTCCTGACCACTGACATGGTGTATTAGTACGCACGACTGTGAGGCAGAAACTGCACTAAAATCAAAAAGAAGGTTAACTTTAGAGATTATGAATTACGTCCGAGCTGGGAGATAGGTTTATACACTTCTTATTCTACTAACAGTCACGGGTTTACTTCCAACAGGGTTTTCAGGGGCTTGGAACCCCCGCTCCGGAAATATTTCGACCAACAACTAATCTGCTGCATGGCGGAAAGCAACGGGAAACTACAGCCGTAACGCTCTTCCCGAGGATATGCACCTCTCTATGCATAATTACATGTGATTATGGCCTCCTCCCTTGTAAAATTTCAATCCGGAGGTAAACTAGTCCCCCGTTCGGATCTCCGGGTAGGGACTACTCGAGAGGGGGGTTAACATCACAGAAGTGACAAAGATGAAATCTGATATTCTACGGATCGGAGCGTGGAATGTTAGAAGTCTGCTAGGAAGTGGAAGGTTAGGAAACTTGGAAAGGGAAATGGATAGGTTGAGGTTGGATTTGATTGGGATTAGTGAAATGCGCTGGGAGGAAGAACAGGGCTTTTGGTCAGGAGACTATAGGGTCATTAGCATTAAATCAAGCAATGGCCAAGCAGGGGTTGGTCTCATATTGACTAGGAAACTTGGACAGCGGGTGGAATACTATGAGAAATATAGTAAACGGATTATTGTAGCAAAAATAAATACTAAACCTACGTGCACCACAGTGGTGCAAGTCTATATGCCTACCAGTCAAGCAGATGATGAAGATGTTGAAAAGGTCTACGAAGAAATAGATGCAATTCTGAGGTATATCAAGGGTGATGAAAATGTTATAGTAATGGGAGATTGGAATGCTGTGGTAGGAAAAGGCAGAGAAGGGAAGATAATAGGAGATTTCTGATTAGGTGAAAGGAATATTCGAGGAAGCAGGCTGATGGAATTCTGCACCGAGCATGAGTTGCTCATAGCTAACACCTTATACAATAACCACAATAAAAGAATATACACATGGATGAGACCAGGAGATTCAGGGCGTTACCAAATCGACTTCGTTATGGTCAAGCAGAAGTTTCGAAACCAGATTATGGATTGTAAAACATATCTCGGTGCTGACATAAACTCTGACCACAATCTGGTTGTTATGAAATGCAGATTAAAGTTGAAGAAACTGATGAAAAGTCAAAAGCCAGAAAAGTGGTCAATATACACACTGAAAGAGAAGGATGTAAATGAAAGAATCAAGAAGAGTATAAAGGAAGGACTAATGAAAAACCCTAAACAAACTTCCATTGCAGATGAATGGACACTTTTGAAGAATGAATTAACAAAATCCGCAGAAGAAAACATGGGTAGGAAAGAAAGAATAGGCAGAAAACCGTGGATCACTCAGGATATACTAGAATTGATGGATGAAAGGCGGAAACACAAGAATGTAAGAGATGAAAAGGGGAAAGCAGAATACAGACGTCTGAGAAATGAGGTTAACAAGAAGTGCAAGGTAGCGAAAGAAGAATGGTTGAAAGAGAAATGTTCAGGTATAGAAAATTGTCTGAAATTAGGAAAAGTAGACACAGCTTATCGAAGGATTAAGAATACATTTGTGGAAAATAAGACTAAGTGCTGTAATATTAAGGACAGAAATGGAAATCCTCTAACAGATAGGGAAGAAAAGTTTGAGAGATGGAAAGCTTACATAGAGTGTTTGTATAAGGGAAAGGAGATTGAGAATCATGTAATGGAAAGGGAGGAGGAAATTGATGAGGATGCAGAAGGAGATTTAATATTGAGATCAGAATTTGACAGAGAATTGGAAGACTTAAGCAGGAACAAAGCACCAGGTATAGATGATATACCGATTGAGTTGCTACGCTGCATAGGAGATGAAGGTCTGATCAGGTTATTTCACTTGGTGTGTAGGATTTATGAGACACGTGAGGTACCCTCTGATTTCAAGAAGAATGTTATCATCCCTATACCGAAGAAAGTAGGAGCTGACAGATGTGAGGATTACCGTACAATCAGCTTGATTACTCATGCTTCAAAGATCCTGCCTAGAATAATTTACAGGAGGATGGAAAGCCAGATAGAAGCTGAGTTGGGTGAAGACCAGTTTGGTTTCAGGAGAAATGTAGGAACAAGGAAAGCTGTACTAAGTCTTAGGCTGATTTTGGAAGGTAGAATAAGAAAAGATAAGAGAACGTTCATGGCATTTGTAGACTTAGAAAAGGCCTTTGATAACGTTGATTGGACTAAATTGGTTGACATTTTGAAAATGATTGGAATAAAGTACAGGGATAGGATGGTGATCTACAATCTGTACAGAAACCAGACAGCAGTCATTCGAGCTGATGGACATGAGAGAGAAGCTGGTATTCAGAAAGGTGTTAGGCAAGGCTGCAACTTATCACCCATACTTTTCAATCTTTACATTGAACAAGCAATGAAGGAAATTAGAGAGAAATTTAAAGTGGGAGTAAAGATTCATGGAGAAATAATTTCAACTCTGAGATTTGCTGATGACATCATCATCTTGGCAGAGACGCCTCAGGATTTGAATGAGTTTTTGAATGGTATGTACTCCGTCTTGAGGAAAGAATTCATGATGAAAATTAATAAATGTAAAAGAATAATATTGGAATGCGGCCGCAATAAATCAGAAACCTCTATGGACATCAAATTGGTAGGGGAGAAACTAAAGGAAGTAGGAGTCTTCTGTTACTTAGGAAGCAAAATAACCAGTGATGGACGAAGCAAAGAGGATATAAAAAGTAGGTTTGCTCAGGAAAGGAAAGCATTTCTACAGAAAAGGAACCTGTTGACATCTAATATAGATTTAGGTATTAGGAAGACATTTTTGAAAACCTTTGTCTGGAGCGTCGCACTCTATGGAAGTGAAAGTTGGACTATTGGTGCAGCAGAAAAGAGGGGAATTGAAACGTTTGAAATTGTGGTGTTACAGGAGAATGATGAAGATCAGACGGGTAGATAGGGTTACAAACGAAGAGGTATTAAGACGAGTGGGAGAGGAGAGATGTTTCTGGCGAATGCTAATGAAGAGAAGAGATAAGTTGGTAGGACACATACTAAGACACCCAGGAATAGCAAACTTAGTTATGAAAGGAAGGGTCGAGGACAAGAACTGTAGGGGTAGACCAAGGTTAGAATATGTTAAACAGATTGCCTCGGATGTAGGGTGTGGTAGCTATGTAGAGATGAAACGATTAGCTCAGGACAGGGAGGCGTGGAGAGCTGCTTCAAACCAGTCAAAAGACTGAAGACTCAAACAACACAACAACAACTAATAATTAAGGTGGATAAATACAAGTAGTTCCTTGACGAACTAAAGAGCCTACTTTTAATAAACTTTAAGATCCAATCCTTATTCCTCTAATTAGACCTATTTAGAATATTCACTTTATCTGCGGAATTATGCTGATAGTACTGGCATTATAAAATTCATCCAAAACATAACTGAAATTTTGTGGCCTAATAGAGCAATACAGTATGTTCGGAAATGTTTCATAACAAGAATTCTGAGATATTGATAGTCTATGGCTTAAATGCCCAGGGAGAGTTATTAGTTACTTGGTAGGACTGCTATCTCTGAGAATGTGCACAACATTACTCTCGGCATACACTGGCTATACACAATTTGGTAGAAATCCACTAATTGTTACGTAAGCTGCATTCACTTGAACATGGAACCTGAAAACATGTTATTGATCATCAGCGCCTATTCTGGCCCTGGTAAAATGGAACTAAACCTACCATATGCAAGTCCAGCCTTGCTAACCTCGTACGTTGATTGGGCCGAACAGTTGACTCATAAAGAAGGTATTTTCTACTGTAGTTCGATTGCACACACAGTTAATTTTATATTTTAACAATAACACCTCATTGCCCTGCCGAATACGTTTTAAAATCTGTAATCTTTGGTCTATAAATTTATATTTGCATTGATTACGATGGGGGTATTTATACATTGTGCGGTAGAAGATCATGGCGCAAGCTGGCGAGAGATCATGGCGTAGATGGCGAGCTTATCTAAACTCCTGCCCTCCCGAAATGATGTCACTGCCACAAGCATATTGAAAAACATTTGGTAAAATTAAAAGAAATATATAAAGGAAGGGAAATGTCTGTCCAACATCACGAAGTCAGATTCCCGACACCTCTTTGGCTTATCTCAGTCTAGGAATGAATACCAGATTACATTGGTGTTTTTGATGCCTCCTAGCTGGATTATCTCTGACGTATTAAGTACGGTATTCTGTTAGACATACACTGTGTGCAGTGTGCTCTTTATAACGCCGCTACCGAGTTGTAGTTGCAGCCTGTAGACATGGCCAGCATCTTAATAGGTTTCACCGAGCTGGAATGAAAGTCATAACGGACCTCACCATACTATTCTCTGTCCTCCCCAGCATCCCTAACTGCCATTGTGTGTTACTTGGGCGCGCGGGCTCGATATTGCAGTGGTACCACTGGACACAGCTACTGAAATACTTTCCCAAGTTCTTGTTTATTGTTTTCATTCAGGAACTTAAGACATTGTGCCCACCAGCCCTGTACTTTTGTGTGTGTTTTGGTGTAATTGGGGGTAGAATTGGAAAGGTGAAAGCCTTAGTTAAACGTTAGGTACCATCCTGACATTTGTCTGGAATAGAAATGGGAAACTTAGATAAACCTTTTTTTAATATTAAAATGCTGATAAGGGAATCTAACCCACGTGTTCTCAGTTATACTCACGAGGCTGAGTGCCCCTCGTTCAAGCTCTTATAGCAGGATATTAATTCTCCATAGCAGAGTCGGGAATCGAATCCCGGCCATCTCTGTGGAAAGCTACGGTACGTGTCACTAAACCATAAAATAGCTTAATAACAGCTTGCTGTGCAGATGGAGAGCATTCTCCATGGCTATTCGAGATGAAGAGTGGATGAACTCTGACTTGTCTCATCAGAAACGTCAGGAGTTACTTGCTTTGCGAGGAGAATAGAGTCCATGATCGCGTAACAGTCATAGCCGTTGTTGTTGTTGATTGAGTCTTCAGTCTTTTGACTGGTTTGATGCAGCTATCCATGCCTCCCTGTCCTGAGCTAATCGTTTCATCTCTACATAGCTACCACACCCTACATCCGAGGCAATCTGTTTAACATATTCTAACCTTGGTCTACCCCTACAGTTCTTGTCCTCGACCCTTCCTTCCATAACTAAGCTTGCTATTCCTGGGTGTCTTAGTATGTGTCCTACCAACCTATCTCTTCTCTTCATTAGCAGTCGCCAGAAACATCTCTCCTCTCCCACTCGTCTTAATACCTCTTTGTTTGTAACCCTATCTACCCATCTGATCTTCATCATTCTCCTGTAACACCACATTTCAAATGCTTCAATTCTCCTCTTTTCTGCTGCACCAATAGTCCAAGTTTCACTTCCATAGAGCGCCACGCTCCAGACAAAGGCTTTCAAAAATCACTTCCTAATACCTAAATCTATATTCGATGTCAGCAGATTCCTTTTTTGTAGAAATGCTTTTCTTGCCTGAGCCAACCTACTTTTTATATCCTCTTTGCTTCGTCCATCACTGGTTATTCTGCTTCCTAAGTAACAGAAAGCTCCTACTTCCTTCAGCTTTTCACCTGCCAATTTGATCTCCATAGAGGTTTCTGATTTATTTCGGCTGAATTCCAGTATTTTTGTTTTACATTTATTAATTTTCATCATGAATTCTTTCCGTAAGACGGAATCCATACCATTCAAAAACTCATTCAAATCCTCAGGCTTGTTGGCCAAGATGACGATGTCATCAGCAAATCTCAGAGTTGAAATTATTTCTCCTTGAATCTTCACTCCCACTTTAAATTTTTCTCTAATTTCCTTCATTGCTTGTTCAATGTAAAGATTGAAAAGTATGGGTGATAAGTTGCATCCTTGCCTTACACCTTTCTGAATACCAGCTTCTCTCTCATATCCTTCAACTCGAATGACTGCTGTCTGGTTTCTGGATAGATTGTATATCACCCTCCTATCCCTGTACTTTATTCCAATCGATTTCAAAATGTCAAACAATTTAGTCCAATCAACGTTATCAAAAGCCTTTTCTAAGTCTACAAAAACCATGAACGTTCTCTTATCTTTCCTTATTCTACCTTCCAAAATCAGCCTAAGACTTAGTACAGCTTCCCTTGTTCCTACATTTCTCCTGAAACCAAACTGGTCTTCACCCAACTCCGTTTCTATCTGGCTTTCAATCCTCTTGTAAATTATTCTAGAAAGGATCTTTGAAGCATGAGTAATCAAGCTGATTGTACGGTAATCTTCACATCTGTCAGCTCCCACTTTCTTTGGTATAGGGATGATTACATCTTCTTGAAATCAGGGGGTACCTCACCTGTCTCATAAATCCTACACACCAAGTGAAATAACCTGATCAGACCTTCCTCTCCTATGCAGCGTAGCAACTCAATCGGTAAATCATCTATGCCTGGTGCTTTGTTCCTGCTTAAGTCTTCCAAAGCTCTATCAAATTCTGATCTCAATATTAAATCTCCTTTCGCATCCTCATCAATTTCCTCCTCCCTTTCCATTACATGATTCTCAATCTCCTTTCCCTTATACAAACTCTCTATGTAAGCTTTCCATCTCTCAACCTTTTCTTCCCTATCTGTTAGAGGCTTTCCATTTGTGTCCTTAATATTACAGCACTTAGTCTTCTTTTCCCCAAAAGTATTCTTAATCCTTCGATAAGCTGTGTCTACTTTTCCTAATTTCAGACAATTTTCTATACCAGCACATTTCTCTTTCAACCATTCTTCTTTCGCTTCCTTGCACTTCTTGTTAACCTCATTTCTCAGACGTCTGTATTCTGCTTTCCCCTTTTCATCTCTTACATTCTTGTGCTTCCGCCTTTCATCCATCAATTCGAGTATATACTGAGTGATCCACGGTTTTCTAACTATTCTCTCTTTCCTACCAATGTTTTCTTCTGCGGATTTTGTTATTTCATTCCTCAAAAGTGCCCATTCGTCTGCAATTGAAGTTTGTTTAGGGTTTTTCATTAGTCCTTCCTTTATACTCTTCTTGAATCTTTCGTTTACATCCTTCTCTTTCAGTCTGTCTATTGCCCACCTTTTTGGCTTTTGACTTTTCTTCAGTTTCTTCAACTTTAATCTGCATTTCATTACAACCAGATTGTGGTCAGAGTTTATGTCAGCACCAGGATATGTTTTACAATCCAAAATCTGGTTTCGAAACCTCTGCTTGACCATAATGAAGTCGATTTGGTAACGCCCTGTATCTCCTGGCCTCATCCATGTGTATATTCTTCTATTGTGGTTATTGAATAAGGTGTTAGCTATGACCAACTCATGCTCAGTGCAGAATTCTACCAGCCTGCTTCCTCGATCATTCCTTTCACCTAATCCGAAATCTCCTACTATCTTCCCTTCTCTCCCTTTTCCTACCACAGCATTCCAATCTCCCATTACTATAACATTTTCATCACCCTTGATATACCTCAGAATTTCGTCTATTTCATCGTAGACCTTTTCAACATCCTCATCATCAGCTTGACTGGTAGGCATATAGACTTGTACCACTGTGGTGCAGGTAGGTTTAGTATTTATTTTTGCTACAATAATCCGTTCACTATATTGCTCATAATATTCCACCCGCTGTCCAAGTTTCCTACTCAATATGAGGCCAACCCCTGCTTGGCCATTGTTTGATTTAGTGCTAATGACCCTATAGTCTCCTGACCAATAGTCCTGTTCTTCCTGCCAGCGCATTTCACTAATCCCAACCAAATCCAACCTCAACCTATCCATTTCCCTTTCTAAGTTTTCTAACCTTCCATTTCCTAGCAGACTTCTAACATTCCACGCTCCGATCCGTAGAATGTCAGAGTTCCTCTTTGTCACTTCTGTGATGTTAACCCCCTCTCGAGTAGTCCCCACCCGGAGATCCGAACGGGGGACTAGTTTACCTCCGGATTGAAATTTTACAAGGGAGGAGGCCATCATCACATGTATTTATGCATAGAGAGGTGCATATCCTCGGGAATAGCAAACGGCTGTAGTTTCCCCTTGCTTTCAGCCGTGCAGCAGGACGCAGTGTAGCCATTATTTGGCTTATATTATCAATATCTTAACCGTCTATAAGACAAGTAAAGAATTGATTTATTCTGAAAGACTGTTACTCCCTTTCAGAATAAGTAAAGAGCAATTCTACTAACAAAAATACTAACCTTCTACTGTACTAACAATTAAATACCAAAATTCTACTAACGAAAAAATACCAAAGTTCCACCAACACCAAATACTACCACTAAAACAGTCTGTCAACAGGCACACTCACATGCACCCTCACACATCACAGTCTACTGAAACAATGAACTATAACTAATAAACAATGCAACTGTTACCAGACACACTCATACACCACAGTCTAATAGAACAATGACATATATCTAATAGACAAACTAACTACCTACTTACAACTAACTACTTACTTACTGTACTGTTATTTGAATTGACAATATTTACAAAATTTAATTTAGATAGAAAATACTTACAGGAAGAGAGCATAGATAATGCCAATGGTTATCCTTCGTATAGGAGAAGAAATAAGCAAGAGGTCTTAGGTCTATCACTTCATTTTCTTCGTCTCATCATGGGACCCTATCGCTTCACAAGCCATGGTATTTGCCTGCACAGGCCTTATCATACCATCTATCCATCTAACACTCGATGCCACTTTGCTGGTTAGCATCCTTCGTCACATCTCTTGAGTTTTGTCATGCCATCACTTTATGTTGACTAATTCTCTAAGAGTCCATGCCATATTATTTTACAGAGTGATATCTACGGAGATTCCTAATATTATGTGTACTGACAGACTTACCATCCTGGTCCGTTAAACTATAGGCACACTCACCAATACGTTTAACCACCTTAAAAGGCCCCTGAAATACTTGAAACAAAAAACTAAACCAACCCCTAAACTGAAGATAGATAAGAACCCTGAAACACACCTGATCGCCTATCCCAAAAAAAAAACTGAATTTAACCCTCCAAAAACTGTAAGCTGCCAACTTCCTACTCATCTCCCTCAAACTTACCTGCCAAAATGATACACTCGATGAAGGTCGACTGATATCCTGATTCAGCATAATGCCTATTTCTTTCTGGTTCACCTGTACTCTTTCGTTGCCACTTTCCTGACGCCCCCCACCCCTCTGATAGTTTTCCTGTGCTGATATTATATCCTTATCCTGTTTCTTTCTACTTCTATAATTCCTTATTTCCACCTCCCGTTTATCCTGTCTACTAGAATCTCCCTGCTGACTTTCACCTAACATCACCTCCAAATGTTGTTCACTCTCACCTAACGTCTCCTCCCACTGCCGTTCACTCTCCTCTAAGTTACTATCACCTACCATCCCTTTCAACTGCTGTTCACTCTCGTCTACGCTACTATCATCTACCGTCCCTTTCAACTGCCGTTGATGGCAGGCTAATTCATGAAACTTCTGCAGTTGAATGTACGTTCAGGGAAGGAGGAGTCTACACCGTCCTACTCCCAGAACTTATATTTTAGCAAGCAAGCTGTAGGATTTGCTTACCACTACCTATGCGCAGTATGTTTACCTAAATTGGTTTGAGATGAATGGATCGTTATACATAAAGGGGTAGTTAAAGAAAATCCTTTTTTTGAAGGCTGCCTCTAAATTCTACTAAAAGCACTGCGACTTGCTTGGACGATTACTTGTTTTTAGTCCTGTGGGCATATTAGACAAAAATTGCTGTTTCTTATTTACAACACGTACTTTTTATAAGACTAATAGTAACTGAGACGTTAGCAAATTCATGTTTCAACCTTCTTCCAAACTCCTACACACAACTAATGAGTTGGTCTGGATTCCAATCCTTGTTACCAGAGAATACTCTCTTTGCAAGCTGCACTTGAAACCGAAAGTTTCACCTTTGATACCACTGACAGCGCAATGTTAAGTTAAAGAGCCAAGGTCTCTGCTGGCTCGGTAGACACGTGGATTCGGGCCCCCGCCGGCCGTCCTTGAAATGGGTTTCCTTGGTTCCATATTTTCAACACCAGACAAATGTGGGGACCGTACCCCCTGACAGGCCACGGCCATTTCCTTCCTCAACCTTGCCCAGTTTCATTCATCTTCTTCATCCATTCCATCTTTCATATCGGCGAGCAGGTCGCCTACGACTAGAATGACCTGCACTCGGTCTCTCAGGAGGTCACAGGACAGAAAAAGACCCTTGATACCGTTATTTATAATAATCAATATAAGTATTAACACTCATATGAAATTACAAGGCTGCTTGTAAGTTCTGCATGCACACTAACATAAGTAGACAGTTGTCACGATTTACCGGTTTCGAGACGAAAGTCTAGCTTGCTTTGATTGTTGATGGGCCGGCTTCGACTACTGTGGATTCACTCCTGGTGGTGAACATAACACACAGTACTAGAAAGCGGGACAGGGAGTGACAGGGACGTCACCAAAAACAAACTGAGATACCGGGTAAAGAATACAATATCCCATCAAAATGACAAACAGACAGAAGAACATAGAAAACTTAGTAGACATTATTTTATTGTTACCGATATTTCAAATATATTTATACAATGGTTTGGAAATTTTACCAGACAAATTTAGTGTTCTAGAGAAACATCTCACTCCTACTGTACCCTTATTGAGTTATATGTTTGTATCAGAGCCCATTATCAGGAATTATGAACAGTCCATCCCTAAAATGCGTATTGGAGTGCAATAATGTGGTACACGTGTGCATATCTTTTACTCATATTACATCCACTTTATTTCTTTCTTAAATTATGTAAATTTATTTTTATATTATTTATCTCATAAATGATAAGGTACATTTTAAGATTTTTTATTTTCTTCGAAGTGAGAAAATTGCGTAAAGTGTTAAATGGTGCATTCAGTAATTACCTCGTATAGCCATGGACCATGACTGTGTCGTTGTCGCTATTTGATCAGCAAGTGGAGGAGCCTGATACTCTACTGCCCTACTAGTCGTTCCTTCCTACCATGTCACATATTTTCTCTTTCTCCATTCCATTCTTGCTCATCTTATCTCCTTTCCTTCTTCCTCCTACGTATCAACAGAATACCTTAAACTGTCGACTCACGCAATTTCTACGATAATAATGAAGGAATGTAGACACATTATTTCAACTGCTCAGACAAAAAGCATCTTTTTTGGATTCACTTCTACCATTCCATGTTGCAAACACGGTTTAAATAAAAGTCTGGCAAACAACCAACGAACAACTGAAGGTCACTGTCGTTTGGGAACACGTCCAAATCTCACTTGCTTCAAACAATCATTTCATTCTTAAGGAATTATACCTCAGACACGAACGTTTAAGAGGACACATTGAGAAATATGTGTCAAGTACTTACCTACAATCAAATCTATGAGAATTATTGGTAACTAACATTTTCTAGAACACCGAAGGAAAATATTCCGTTATCAGAGAGAGAATGAGAGAGTTGATGGTGAGAAATACAGAGACAGCAGGTACACCCAGGCCTCTTCAAGCGGTATCGGATGAGAGAGAACGAAAATAACATAACGCCGTACTGACAATTTCACCCAATTTTACTTATTGAAAATGAAAATCCACAGCCTGCTTCCAGTTTCCGACCGGGTCAGGAATGGAATGAATGAAGCCCCTATCTAGCGGCGAGGATATGAACTGTGCCGGCTGCCGAGGCCTGACGCACTCCTCTGGGGCAATGATTAAATGAATGATAGATGAAATGAAATGATAGTGGAGAGTGTTGCTGGAATGAAATTTTGACAGGGAAAACCGGAGTACCCGGAGAAAAACCTGTCTGCCTCCGTTCTGTCCAGCACTGATCTCACATGGAGTGACCGGAATTTGAACCACGGACTCAGCGGTGAGAGGCCGGCGTGCTGCCGCCTAAGCCACGGAGGCTCACCCAATTTTACTTATTAACATTTTAATATATAATATCAACGGCTTCGGTGGCGTTGTTGGTAGCATGCTGAGCTGCTATGCCCAAGACGCGGGTTCAAACCCTTCCGAAGTTGTCGGATTTTTAAGAGGTTAAAATCCCTTAGTATGCCTTCCTTTGGAGGGGAGTAAAACCGGCGAGCCCATGTCATAGATTTATGGCATGTAAAAGAACCCCCCACTAACTACAATTGTGTGAAGCTAAATTTGTAGGTTGGATTTGATTAACACTCTATTAAGTTCCAACGTTCACCGTCAAGTACCGGTCGCGGTGGCATCTAGTAGCCAAGATCGCAGCTAGGTGTCGTTGACGGAAACATTTAGTAGCAAAAGTAACAACTACTTGAAATTGATCGTCTGCAGTCCTTGCCTGAATTACAGATAACACACACTAATACAGCCATCACAATTAACACCGGTTATCAGATGGATTCTACACACACTCAAAGTGCACGGAGCTACATGACAGCGTTGAAGCAGCCCCTAAACTGTGGAACCAACCAACCAAATTATAATAATTACCCACTTTTATTTCACTGTACACTGCTCGACGAGGTCTGCTTCACACCTACCTCGACGTTCACGAGTGCGTTTTGAGTCGCCACACCGGCCAACTCGTGCGAGCGTGCTCAGCGGTTGTGAGCAGTGAATAACACTCTTTCATCATTCAGATTTTTAATGATATTCTGTATCTGGCGTTTGGATGTATTTTTAGCCTACTTTTCACATTTTTCAAAAATGAGGAAATAGTAGACTTATGAGATCGATCCGAGCAAATCTATGTCTGTCTGTGTCCCCCCTATCGACTCCTAAACGGCTACAGCAATCGAAACAAAATTTGGTAGAAGTAAAGATCTATACCTGAATATCTCAATGCCGTATTTGAAAATGATGTCAGTGCTACCAACTGATGAAAAACCGCAATTAAAATTTGAGCTCCATGTTGGATATCTTGGAAGGTATGAATGGAAGCTAATTCAAAATTGGGAGAAGCAATTAACAGAAAACACTATTTGGGACCGAGGAAAATGGAAACGACTTGTCAGGAACGTCGACCCCGCATGAACGGGAACAGACGAAGAATAAGAAGAAGAAGATAGATAATACTATTTTAGTCTAATTTCCAGGAGGCCATACATGGCAGTGTTGCCAAAATGATTCTAAGCCTGCTGATAGGTCCAATTTTTAAATGCATATAACGTCTACACTATCAATTGGAATTCAACCAAATTTCATATGTGCTATTTGTACATAAACAGGTATAACTGAGCGTATTCTTGAGCCACCAGGGCTGCCAACTGTTAATAATTGCTCTCAATTTCTGTTAACCAAATTCCAATATATCAGCAAGTATGCAAGCCGACAGCTTTAAACTATGCACACGTATAGTACCTGACATTCTATATTAATTTGGAGTAACTAATATACGTCAGTGCTGCCAACTTAATTCTAAGCCTGCTGATAGTTCCAATTAAAAATGCATGTAACTTCTATACTAACAAAAATAGATCATATTAATTCAGATTATTTCTGACCAATACATACATGACATTGTTGCCAACATGATTTTACGCCCGCTGTTAGATCCAATGTTTAACGGCATGTGACGTCCATGCTATCCATTGGACTTCAGCCAAATTTTGTATTCTGTACCCTAAGAGATGGAACTAAGAATATATTCAGTCACCAGGGCTGCCAACGGTAGTGCTCTATCTGGCTGCATCATGCCAGGTATACAGTATTTCGAACTAATTAGAAATTTCTATATTACCAACTAATTTTGTCAGTATTCTAGATAGATCCATATAGATTAATCATTGGCATGAATCTTAAATTTTAATGAAAGTGGGCTCTTTAGTTCGTCGCGGAACTTCTTGTTCTTTAGTTTTGGATCTATTAAGATATGTGTATTGTCCATGCTTGCGAACATCGGTCCAGTCTAGTTTACACCTGTCGTGAAGCAAGTCGTAGTTGTGCTTCAACCGTCCTGTTCTCAGGAGTAACTATGAAAGGCTGGACAACAGAAACTTACTTGTATCAGGAAGTGTAGTGTTCCCTCACCGAACAATGGGAAATGCTACACTTTATGGAAGATTGTTGTTTCACTTGATGGGCCTGGTAATCGTGGTAATTTAGCCCCATGTTATTTTGTCTGATAACCCGTGTTAGTATGATGACTGTATTGGTGTGTATTATAATTCCAGTGAGGATTTGAAAGGAGGCAGCCATGGCCTTAAGTTAGGGACCATCGCGGCATTTGCCTGTAGTAGAAATGGGAAACCGAGGGAAAGCACTTCCAGGATGGCTGAGTTCGAAATCGAACCCATCTCATCCCAATTTAGCCTCACGAGGCTGCGTGTACCTCGTTCCAGCCTTCAGACCAGAATTACATTTATTGGCAGAGTCAAGAATCTAACCCGGATCTTCGGGACGACAGCCAAGAATGTTAGCCGGTACGCCACGAGGTGGTTTACTTTACAGGAGAGAATAATCTATACTAATATAATAAAGCCGAAGAGTTTGTGTGTTTATGTGTTTAAACGCGCTAACTCTGGAACTACCAGTCGGATTCAAAAAATTCTTTTTGTATATGATAGCCTGATTCAAGAGGAATAATTTAGGCTATGTAGCATTAGGCTACACCTCTCAGGTAACCTTAGAGATTGATTTTTGTTCAGTAAGTCGGAAGAACAAGCGCTCCAGAACGGCTTCAATAATATTGAAGTCTATTGTTGCCATGTAATGCGGGCCGCATCAAGTCGCCCCTACCAATGTTTTGGTGCAGAATTGCGAACTGCTAATAAATTGCAGTCACGGGGAGTAATTAGTGCAAAAAGATTTCTTAGGTCCCTTAAAACAGTGATCATCGTGACAATAGTATGCATCTGTATAAGGGCGATGGTGTTGGTGCAGTATACTGAAGTTATCAGCTGCAATAAGCGTTGGTGCTTTGAAATTTACTTTCATTTATTCCGATCCTTATGCTTGAGCGCTCCATTTCTGTAAAACAAATAAATCCACCGGGCGAAGCCGGGCACTACTGCTAGTAAATAATATAATAACCCCTGGCACTACAGTCCTTGAAGGGCCTTGGTTTACCAAACGACTGCTGTCCAGCCATTTGGCCTGCATATATTGGGGTGACGCGTGGTCAGCGCGTTGGGTCCCTTCAGTCGTTAATCTTGGTTTTCGTAACCGGGGCGCTGCGTCACTGTCAGACAGCTACTCAATTGTTCTCACGAGGCTGAGTCCTCACGTCAGTTTCTAAAATCCCTGACGGAGCCGGGAATCGAACCCGGGGCCTCCAGGTGAGAGGCAGGCGTGCTACCCCAACACCACGGGGCCGGCTTACAGGAGAGAAGCTGTACGTAAATATAACTGTGGGGATTAGGTTGATTGTTTTTAACAGAGTAACTTGTTGATTATCATTTTCGTGTTTACTAGATATGGTTTATCGTTGTTCCTCAATTTCACTCCACGCAAATGCAGGGAGGACATCTTCTGAAAGGGCACGGTCAATCTCGTCTAACTCCTTGGCCAGTTTCGTTCATTTCATCTTTCACTGACTCCTCTGAAGGTCAGAAATTTATTTTCTGTACATATTTAATTAGCATATTGTTGCGCCCCACCAATTGTTGTGTCTCCACCTGATGACACGATCTTAAGCCATAGGCTGATCAGGGGTTCTCCAAGATTATGAACCAGGATCGTTATCGTGTCCTAACCGATAGCTTCTGATAGAGATTACAGTTCAACCCCTACTACACAAGGGAATGAGAGTGAGAGGAAGTTCAGGATTCAGGGAATGTTCCCCAGTGAAAGAGATTGAAAGCTTAACTCCCAGTTTATTCAGTAAGGGAGTAGAGGAACCTGCCACCATATATACAAGGATTGCATTGGTTATAATTCAATCCTGAAATATTGGTTCTCACCTGATTCCTCAGCTTTGATAGCTGTGGTGCTCCCAAGTACTGCCTCAGCTCCATGCCCCTTGGTCAACAAGCGTTCGAGAACACAACTTGCCCGATCCCCTGATCGACAGGCAATCCACCTCTGTCACTGTACAAGACTTCCGTCTCTGCAGTGCCTGACTGACCTCTCTGACCTGAGTCCGCAGTTTTTTAATAAAGCAGCACAGTTCTTGCTGACCAGGTTGAACGTCCGATACGTTTTCGCCTTTAACCGATATCGGGACATAACAATATCATCAAATGAACAGTCTCGTTGATTAGATAAAAACACAGGAGAAATAAGTTGAGCAACCTTCCGATGTCCACACTGAGAAATGTTAAATTTATGAACCAATCATCCCATACTGCAACTCCAAATTCAAGTTGGACTCATTAAGGTTTTTGGTTTGATGGGGCACAATCCTGAACTTCTTCGCCAAGTTCTGAAAAGATTTCCACTTGAATAATAGCTTTAATCATCGCTGTTACAGCATTGAAAGGTTCAATTATGATCCTCATGAACCATCTTCATGGACCATGAATATACAAGATAGGCCACAAGTCAGTTGTCAAAGAAGCGTTTGGTGCATTATTACTAAACAAATGGAAATTCAAGTATATTATTAACACAGAAATACAGTGCATATTGAGTTCAATGGACTCACAAAAGATGCTCAAAGTGGTTTCCATGCTGTTCTAAGAATAGTGCGTCTGATTTACAAACTTTGTCGCAAATCTTCCAGGACTGTAGGTTTCTAAGTCCTGTTTGGATACGTGCCTTCAAATGCTCAAAATTACGATCTTGACGGAAAAATCTAATTCCTTATTATATCCCACACTGAAAAGTCCACGAGTGTGATATCTGGGGATCGTGGACGCCATTCAAAAGTACCCCAATCCATTCATCAAAGGTTTCATTTACTAAGTCTCTCACAGTAACTCCACAATGCAGGGGTGCTCAATATTAATGGTATATGAACTTTTCCTTAACCGGCTGCACATGTTCTTGGAGTGGACTATTTTCTACGTCTAACAATACTTCTTGAACCATCATCATCATATTCTAGAGGCCTTGTCGATGCAACCACACTCTTCTGTCGTTGGCGGTTTGTTTCAGTCCCATGTAATTATCACTTCCCATTCTATTCTTGATGTCTTCCAAATACTTCGTCCTAGGCGGTCCTCTTCCTTTCTTTCCCAGCATTATCCCTTCAAGAATGTCAACGATGAAAGAGTTGTGTCTCATGACATGTCCAATACATTTTATTTTTCTCTTTCCCATTTCCTTCATTAATCTTCTCTCTTCTTTGACTTCCCTTAAGACTTCCAGGTTGGTTTTTCTTTCCATCCAACTCTTTCTTGTCAATTTCCGCCATATCCACATTTCAGCAGCATCGAGTCAATTCTTTTCCAATTTACCCAGAGTCCAACTTTCACTTCCATAGAGCAGGGTACTTACTCCATACACATGATTTTGGAAAGGATTTTATTACATCTATATTCATATGTTTGCTGGATAAAATGTTTTTTCTTAGTCATAAATGCCTGTTTTGCCAACGCAATCCTTCTCTTCAATTCCATTAATCACCTATAGTCTTCTGTGATTATACTACCGAGATAACAAAATTGTTTCACTTGTTCAATTCTCAAGTCATTAGCCTACTTTTCACATTTTGCAAAAATGAGGAAAAAGTAGACTAATGCGATCGGGCAAATGTGTGTCTGTCTGTCTGTCTGTCCTTCTGTCTGTCTGTCTGTCCTTCTGTCTGTCTGTCTGGCTGTGTGTGTGTCCCCCCCCCCCCACCCCTATCAACTCCTAAACGGCTGCAGCAATCGAAACAAAATTTGGTAGGAGTAAAGATCTATACCTGAATATCTCACGGCCATATTTGAAAATTATGTCAGTGCTACCAACTGCAGAAAAATCGTAATTGAAATTTGAGCTCCATGTTGGATATCTTGGAAGGTATGAATGGGAGCTATTTCAAAATTGGCACACGTATAGATAATAATATTGCAGTTTAATTTCCAGGAGGCCATACATCGCAGTGTTGCCAAAATGATTATAAGCCTGCTGATAGGTCCAAATGTTAAATGCATATAACTTCTACACTATCAATTGGATTTCAACCAAATTTCGTATGTGCTATGTGTATATAAACAGATATGTCTGGACGTATTCTTAAGTTCCACCAGGGCTGCCAACTGTTATTTATTATTTATCGTTTGTCAATACAAGATTTCAGAGAAAGTTACAAAGAAAATCACTTTAAAATCTACTGTACATTATTTTTACTGCCAACTGTTAATAAATGCTCTCAATTTATTTTATCCAAATACCAATATATCAGAAAGTATGCAAGCCGACAGCTTTAAACTATGCACACGTATAGTACCTGACATTCTATATTAATTTGGAGTAACTTATACACGTCAGTGCTACCAACATGATTCTAAGCCTACTGAGAGGTCCAAATTTAAATACATGTAACTTCTATACTATCATTTGGATTTCCACCAAATTTCGTGTGTGCTATGTGTACCATAACATATATGTCTATGCCGATTCTTAAGAGTAACCAGGGCTGCCAACTGTTAATAAATACTGTCGTTTTTTTTGTTACCCTAATATCAATATATCAGAAAGTATGCAAGCCAATAGCTCTAAACTTTGCTCACGTATAGTACCTGGCATTCTAGATTATTTTGGAGTAACTAATATACGTCAGTGCTGCCAACATGATTCTAAACCTGCTGATATGTCCAATTTTAAAATGCATGACAATTCTATACTAACTAATGGATTTCATTCAAAATTGACACAACAATACATCGTATTATTTCAGATTATTTCTGACCAATACATGTATGTCATTGTTGCCAACATGATTTTACGCGCGCTGTTAGATCCGATGTTTAACTGTGTGTAACGTCCATGCTATCCATTGGACTTCAAACAAATTTTGTATTCTGTACCTTAAGAGATGGAACTAAGAATATATTCAGTCACCAGGGCTGCCAACTGTAGTTATCTATCAGGCTACATTATGCCAGGTATACAGTATTTCGAACTAATTAGAAATTTCGATATTACCAACTTAATTTCGTCATTGTTCTAGATAGATCCATATAGATTAATCATTGCCATGAATCTTAAATTTTAAGAAAAGTAGGCTCCTTAGTTCGTCACGGAACTTCTTGTCAATTTTCATATTGGTTTTAATTTCTTGCATATTTTTCCGAACTACCATTACTTTAGTTTTCCGTTTGTTCACTTTTAATGCTCATAGTTTAAGAGCGTCTGATAGGACTTGCAGCATTTTATTCATTTCTTTTTCGGAGTCTGCAACTATTACGGTGTCATCAGCAAATCTGATACAATGTATCCTTTCTCCATTTGCTTTTATTCCCTTCATGATCTGAATAGCTTCTCCAATGAACAAATGAAATAAATACGGAGATATGGGACATCCTTGTCTAACTCCTTCCAGGGGCGTATATACAATTTATTTTGGGGGGGGGGGGGCTGACTATCCTGGAAAATTGTGAGTACTTAATGAATGTTCTTCTTCTTCTTGTTTCGAATGGGCCTACTTTGGACCACGCTTGTTCAACTGTTGAGCTTTGATCTTTGCCCAGTGTTGTCGCATTTTCTGCCGGTGTAACTCCTTCCTTTCATCTGTCCAAGGGGTACCTTTCTTCCGGGGTTTTTCCTGAAATCCATGGACTTCCTTCAGGGCATGTCTCACAGATTGCCTGTCTTGAAGATCTGATATTCCCAGTTCATTAATGTCTTTCTCAGTTTCTGTCAGCCAAGTGGTACGAACCTTCTTGTTCTGCCAGAAAGTGAACAGCCTATTGGTCAGTCTTTTGGGAGGCAATCTTGCCACATGACCATAGAATGCTACTCTCCTTTTCCTAGCACAGTCAGAGAGCCTTTCTATATGTTCGTAGAGCTCGGAATTGTGCCGCCTACGGTATTCCTCATCTTCCTTTACCGGACCTAGGATCTTCCTGAGAATTCTCCTCTCTCTGACTTCCATTTTCTCCATCAGACCACTTCGGTTCAATGAGAGACACTCCATGGCATACAGGGCTTCTGGTCGTATGACTGAGGTGTAGTGCTTCAGTTTCAGGTTGCGTGACAGGCATTTCTTGTTGTAGATGTTCTTTGTCAGTCGATAAGCCAGTTCCAGCTTGTTGACTCTCATGGATAATGATGCTCTTTCTGATAAGTTGGGTTCAATCCATTCGCCGAGATACTTAAATTTCTCAATCCTCTTGATTTTTCCCTGTTCTAGTAGCATCTCTCTGTTAGCTTCTTTGATGTTGGTGAAGAATTCTGTTTTTTCCAGCGACACTTGAAGACCCACTTTGGCTGCCTGTCTTCTGAGGCAATTGACCTGCATTGTTGCTGTATCCAGAGAATCGGCAATAAGTGCCATGTCGTCAGCAAAGGCCAGGCAATCTACAACCAGTCCTTCCTTCCTACGCCCCAGGTATATCCCACTCTGGACACCCATATTGGTCAGTTCCTTGCGCCATTCTCTCACAACCTTTTCAAGGACACAGTTGAAAAGAAGTGGAGAAAGTCCATCCCCTTGTCTCACCCCTGTTTTTATCTCGAAGCTTGCTGAGACCTCGCCTCTAAATTTAACCTTGGAATGGGTATTGGTCAAGGTTTCTAGAATGAGTTTGCGGGTTTTGTTGTCTAACCCTAGTTCTTGGAGAATTCTATTAAGTGTTTCCCTATCAACAGAGTCGTAGGCCTTCCTAAAATCAACAAAGGTGACAACCACCTTGCGGTTTCTCAATTTGGAGTATGCAAGTACAGTTTTCAGGTTGAGGATCTGTTCAGCACAGGATCGGCCCTTCCTGAAGCCTCCCTGATATTCTCCGAGTTGACTGTCCAGTTGACTTTCTGCCCGTGTTAGTAATGCCTTGGAGAAAATCTTGTATGTTACCGGGACGAGAGAAATCCCACGGTAGTTGTTTAGGTCAGTAAAATCTCCTTTCTTGTGGAGGGGATGGATCAGAGCTGAGGTCCAGTCAGGTGGTAATTTCTCTGTTTCCCAGATGTTCTGTATGATCTCGGTGAGTTTGCACACAGCATTGCTTCCAGCACATTTCCAGAGTTCACCAACAATGGAGTCCTCTCCAGCTGCCTTGTTGTTCTTAAGAAGTTGAATGATTTCACGAACTTCTTCCAGTGAAGGAGGCAGCGAGTCCGGGTTTGGTGTTGTTTGTATGTAGTCAAAGTCTTCGCTGGGTGGATCACAGTTGAGCAAGTTCTTAAAGTACTGAGCTAAGAGGCGACAGTTGTCCTTGTCGTTAAAAGCCAGTTTGCCCTGTGAGTCTTTGAAGTGGAGACTTGGTGGAGTGTATTTTCCGAGTGACTGCTTGAATGTTTTGTAAAAGTCTCTGGTGTTATTTTTAGCGAAGTTCTCTTCGATTTGGGTTAGTTGGTTGCGTGTGAAGGCCCGTTTGGTTCCTCGGATTATCTTGGTTGTAAGCTTCCTTTGTTCCAAGTAGTTCTCCCAATTTTCCTTAGTCTTTTTAGAGTTCCATTTCATCCAGGCTGTCTGTCTTTGAGCTATTGTGTTGTCACAGTCTTCAGTCCACCATGGATGTTTCTTTCTTCTAGTGAGGGGAGCAAGTTCACTAGCCGTCTTGACAAGAGCTTCTTTCAGTTGGTCCCAGTTGTTAAGATCTGCACTGTTCAGTCTTCGACTGACTTCTTGATTGTTCTTAAGTCGCTCTATATCAAATCTGACCATCTTGGAGGTTCTGTGTAATCTATTGTTTCTAGGTTGGAGTCGCAGTTTGATCTTTGAGAGGTAGTGGTCTGAGTCCAGATTGGCGCTTCTTAATACCTTCACGTTTTGTATTTCCTTTTGGGATTTTCTTGAGATGGCCACATGATCTATCTGGAATTCACCCAGGTTGATGTTAGGAGAGATCCAAGTCTTTTGCTTTCTTGGCAGATGTTTAAATGCTGTAGACTTCATAACCAAGTCGAAAGCCCTGCACAGTTCCACCAATCGTTCTCCATTGCGATTAGTTCGTTTATGCGCTGGATAGTTGCCCACTATGTTTCTGTATTTTTTCTCCCTTCCTAACTGGGCATTGAAGTCACCAAGCAGTATGGTGGTATGTCGGTCTGGGATTTTAGAGAGAATATCTTCTAGGTCTTCCCAGAATTTGTCAGTTCTGTCTGGGTTGCGCTTGTTGTCCTGGTTGGTTGGGGCGTGTACATTGACTAAAGTGTAGCCCTTGTTAGCACATTTGAGAGAGAGGATAGATACACGACTGCTTGGAGAACTAAAGTCGATGACTGAATCCAGTATCTTATGGCTGATTATAAATCCTGTACCTAAGTGGGGTACGTTCTTCATTACTCGCTGACCGACTTTTCCTTTGAGGATTCTGTACCCTTGGGATTCAAGGGCATGGTCATCAGTGAATCTGGTTTCCTGTACTGCTGTCAGTACTATGTTATGTCGTGTTAGTGAGTCTGTCAGATGTTTCAGTTTACCCACTTTGAGCAGTGAATTGGCGTTAAATGTTGCGAAGAAACTTTGCCGTCTTGATCTGAGTTTACGTCCAGGAATTTCAGGATGCTCCGACTCATCCTTAAAGCATGTTAGTGCGGACTCCCCAGAATCCGAA
This sequence comes from Meconema thalassinum, assembly GCA_946902985.2. NCBI lineage: Eukaryota > Metazoa > Arthropoda > Insecta > Orthoptera > Tettigoniidae > Meconema > Meconema thalassinum. The sequence continues at coordinate 1,496,236,464 of OX336388.2, read as the reverse complement.
GGTCCGCTAACGTTGCCATGGGCAACGGTGGATTGGTTACCACCTGGGGTAGTGCATTTAGCGAAATTTTCCTCCATGCTCAGTTGAAGATCATTCTTCATGGGGCAGCGACGAGTCACTGTCCAAGGTACTGCTCAAGTTGTTAGCTTGAGAGGCTTATTATTCGGGGTTGTCACCCCTAGACAGGTTGCCTTCACTGTGGCTAAGGAGCCCTGTCTACCCCACCCTTGCCAGGGACTACCCTCCGGGCCAGAGGGACCTGGGGCTGCTTGGGCAGGGGCGCCACTCCCTGAGTGGAGCTATCCATTAGGAGTCTCCACTAGCTACCCTTTTAATGAATGTTCTATTATAGCCTGTGGAGTATGAATGGCAAGTATCTAAATGGATTACTTGTTAATTTATTCAGCAAATTTTACAAACTGATAAGCATTTCTTAAAAGTACTGTGAAATATATTGTATTTTGTACCCAAGTTGGTTTTTTCGGGGGGGGGGGCTTGAGCCCCCTCAGCACCCCCCTTATATACGCCCCTGACTCCTTCTCTGATCCTGGCCTCTTCCTCCACCTTATTGAAGCATATCTAAGTAATGTACATAATTGACAGTACCGTTTAGGATCGCTAGTGGCAACTGGCTAGAAATAAGCGATATTTGGCTAATCAATTAATAACCGAGTAATCGAATAATTTGAAATTAATCGGAAACTGATCATTCATTCGATTACTCGGTTAACAAATAACAGATCAATTGCCTAACCGAAGAATCTACTGTATTAATTGATATGAACAGAAGTTTAAATGAGAGGTTATTGCGTTACGTCTATTTTCAGAATGATCCTATACACATTTATAAAATGTGGCGTAGTTGGTAGCATGCTGAACTGCTGTGCGCAAGATAGCGGTTTCAAACACAGCCGAAGTCGTCAGATTTTTTAAGAGCGTTAAAAATCCTTCAGTATGCCTTCCTTCGGAGGGGAAATAAAGCCGGCGGCCCCATGTCATAGATTTATGGCATGTAAAACATCCTTCCACAGACTAAACATCTGTGAACCTAAATTCTTAGGTTAGATTTCGTCGGAACGCTCTATCAAAGTTCCAAAGTTGACCACTAGGTATCATTGATATCTGGTAGCGAAAGTTGGAACTACCTGAAATTGAACGGAACTTGTAGCTCACCCCATGGGTGTTCGTATTGAAGCAGCTACAGCCTACAACAAGTTCTCGGATACTCCAGGCACTAAAATCCATATGCTAAATAAATAAATAAATAAATAACCAGCCCTACTCAGTTCTACGCTTCACTGCCTATAGTTCATTACACATATATAAAACTTCCTTTTAAGTTCGCTTAGTCTGGTGGTAATCCCTAAATGGGGAAGACTAATATTGTGCGCTCGTATTTTCAAGCAATAAATATATACACAGTATTAGGGAGAAACAAATTATTCCTCTGACGAGGTTGCGTCAGGACTGATGTCCTGCCGTGAAAACCATCGGCCGTGTAAAAAATTCATCTCACCTCATCGTCGCTCCCGTAAAATGGGAATAATAAGAGGTAGACATAAATGCATGTAATAACGTAAATCTGAAGCAAGTTAAGCCAAGTTGTGCGAGTTTGGGAGTTCGTGCCTCGGGAATCGTAAACAGTTGATCTAATTGTGAAGTCGGGAGCGCGAATTCCCCAGACCAGTTATAGGGTAGAAATACTGTTATTCTCAGCGTTGTATTGGACGTTCAAACAAACCCCCGTGCGTCATGTTGACCTACTTGCTTATGAGAAGCCTGATTGCACAGCAGCGTGTTAACAGGCGTGCATGTTCTTAATGTGCGTGCAAGCAATTGCACGCAATGACCTTTAAGATTTGCTACAATCTTCAGTACAAAGCGGGTCATGGCGTTAAAGGAGGAAATTTTTACGGGGGTCGATTTTAATAAAAGGGAATCTTTGATGTATTACATTGAAGCGTGTTTAATGAACGATATATTATATAGTCTACTAATGTTTACATGTATTTCTTTAATTTAAGAATTTCCCGCCTGGAAGATAAAAGTGCAACTAGAGTTAGCTATCATCATTGTCTAGGTGTACGTACTGAGTTCCCTGTCGTAAGGGTCCTGGTTTAAATCCATGATCTGCCAGGAAATTTAATACTGTTAGAGGGCTGTATTAAGTGGCATCGGTGGCGTAGTCGGTAGCATGCTAAACTGCTATGCCAAGATCGCGGGTTTGAACCTGACCGAAGTCTTCAGATTTTTAGGAGCGTTAAAATCCCTCAGTATGCCTTCCTTAAGAGGGGAAGTAAAGCCCAGGTCATGAGAAAGAACCTACCACTACAATTGGTAGTGTGTAGCTAAATGTGTAGGTTGTTTGGTTCGAACGCTCTATCAAGTTCCAACATTCACCGCTGGGTGACAGGGCCATCTATTAGCCAAAGTTGGAACTACTTAAATGAACTTGCCCGGTTTCATTCATCTTCATTCATTTAATCTCTGGGACAGATCACCTCGTAGTTCCACCCCTTAAAGCCTCAATAACTAACTAACATTTCATCTCTCATTAACTCCTCTCATGAGGTTGGCGTCAGGATTGGCATCCGGACGTAAAATCCATCCGCCACCTAGATTTTCATCGCATCTCGTCCTCGACTCCGCTGGAAACGGGATTAATAAGGGGTAGACATACAGAGGGCTGTATTGGGCTACATCTAGTGTTCGGTCACGGGAATATTCCCGTGGGAATAACACTTATGGGAGAATATTCCTGGTCGTTTTTTTTTGTGACAATATTTCCAGACTGGGAATTTTCAATTTTGTCAGTATTTTCTTGATGTATTACACTGAAGCGTGTTTTATGCAAAGAAATAACTATGGTATAGTAATGCTTTCATTTATTTCTTTAATACCAGAATTTCCCGCCTAGAAGAATAAAGTGCAATTCTTAGCAGAACCGGGGATCGAACCCGTAATGTCACGGGTAACAGTCAACAGTGCTAGCCACTGCGCCACCCTAGGTTCCGGGTTTGATCCCCGCCATTGCGCGACTTCAGTTGTACATAGACTCGGTTCAGCAATCTCTGAAACCATGTCATCAGTGTTACCAAGCTACATCATATATTATTGTTGATCTTTAATCTGTCAACACGATAATAGGGACCAAATTGTATTGAAATTGGCACTGCCTTTAGTACATACAGGAGAGTATAACTCACATGGTGTTGCCCATCTATGAACCATTACTTCACCTGTGGGGCCGTATCCACCGTGGCCCACATTTTAACCGAGTATGTGGATCTTGCTGACTTACGAAGAAACCTTGGTTTGTAGATGTCACTCAAACTTATATTAGCCGATGACGCGGTGACTGCTGATCTCGTTTCCGCTTTATAAGTGAGAGTGGGTTAGGGCCAGCAATCTAAATTCTCAATCTTTTTTTAAAAATTGTTTTATTTTATTTTCGATATATTTTTTGTTTGTTATTATAATTATCAGTTTTATTTACTTACATAATATTTATCATTTTGGCCTCTAGGGACCGCGAGATCTCAACAATTTTCTTCTTGTTAGCCCACCACGCCTTCATCCTTTCGAAATGGGATTTCTTCCATTCATCCGAGTGGACATACATTTCTTGCTGGGTTTTACTTCCTCTTGATGAACCTGACGGAGTTTTTGTTTCAATGGGGTTCTGAGCAAGATATCTGATTCAGAAATTTCAAACTTTAACAAGTCCTTATCCACTTCCACCAGCCAAAGAGGCATCACCGTTAAACCTCGGAAGTATGATAATAGACGGTTGGAGAATCTACTGACTGGCATTCTGAGGAGATGGGCATAGAATGTTATTCTCCAATTCAGGATTTCATTTGAGATCTTTTCAGTGTGGGAGTATATTTCTGAATTACTCCAGAGCTTGTAACCTCCGTCTTTGAACTTTGGACCAAGAATTTTCCTAATGATCATTCTTTCCTTAACTCCAGGTCTCTCGATCGGGCCAGCTGTGCGGTTTTTTAGGCATTCCACTGCATACAGTGCGTCCGGTCTCATCACAGTTTGATAGTGTCTTAACTTTGCATTACTATGGATGGACTTGTTATTGTACAGTTGGTGTCTTTTTTAATATTTCATCTTTCACCTCAAAATTTAAATATAGGATCAAAATTTGTATTATTTAATCTGTGTTAAGAGGGGCAGATGACCTCGGAGTTCCACCCTTTAAAACAACAATAACTAACTATAACTAACCATTACTTCCACAGGTTTCAGATAAGAGTATTACCCTCCCTAAGATTGTTCATTGCGATACTGCGCGCTTATCAAGGTATGCAGCATATCTTTGAAGTGCGCGTTCATAAAGTGAGAGGCGGGGAAGCACGCAATAAAGCTCACGATTAGTAGAATTCTTGATTAATAAGTGGAGTACAACCTTCCATGAGAACATCAAACTACAACCTCTCTAAGATGAAACACTCGTACTAGCGACGTTACCAACGAGCAAGAGTTCTTAACTAGGAGAAGTATAAAGGAGAACGCTTAAACTCCCCTTAGCGTTCACTTACTCACATGCTGAAAATATCTTATTGGTGAATTGGGGCAGTAGGCAATAGATGTAACGCATACTTTCATACTGATTCTGAAAACATATTCAGGTAGAAATAAATAAATAAATAACTTAAACTGCGTAGTACTTGATTTGAAAACGATGAGCTGTTTCACTGCTGGGAGAAACGCTTGTTTTATAGAATAAAATGAAGTTCTATCTCTGAATTTTGTTTCATTTTTCCTGAAATGAATTTTGGTACAGAGTACACAATAATGATCAATAATAGGTGCAACCTTAGGATATTCATCTCTCTTTCCACTCAATAGCGTAGCCGAGTACGTGGATTTACTTCTTCGTGACTGCAGTTCGGAGTTCCTATGTTCCATTCCCGGTGCGACAGCAGCCATCCTGAGTGTTACTTTCTCCCCGGGTTTTTTCACACTTACTCCAGGGTGGGTGCCTTATTTTAAGTCCCAGGGCACCTAATCCAATCCTAGTAATTACACACACACCACGATAACATGAGTTATCAGACACATATCATACACGGAGCTGATGACCAAATATGTCACAAGTTCCTAATTGAAGCAAGAATAACGACATTTTCTTTTCGTTTCGTATATTAACAAGGAGCGTAGGGATTTTGTGAAGAACTCGCAAAAGTTGGTCATTCACAGCAACTTCTAGATCAATTTTAGCACTGAGCGACACAAGGCTTGTAATTACTCTACAGAGGGTCGCGTGTTCAAACTTCGTGCCATGAACAAGTTACGCCATCAGCAAAGTCTACGGAAATTCAAGGTGGACGCATTAACATTTCAAAGGAACACTCTGTTAGTCTACTAATCTACGGCGGAAACAACACAGGAAGTCGTTAAATGAAATGTATTGAACTGAATACCATTTGCGATTGAGGATCTACTCACGAATGCTGTATTCATTTATCTCAGTTTATAATTGGTCAATCATTTCAAAATTCGTGGCGGAGAATGCAATAAAATATACGCAGTAATAATTTACATACACTTACCAAGCGTACACGGAAAATGTTGCAATGAAATTCCCCTCAATGGTACTGTCTCTGCTCACATGTAGAAGTTATTTGCATTCTAGAGTATTCTGACCATATTACGGGCTTCCAGGATTTGAGCCTTTTGTGAGGCAATCTAAAGAGAGATCTCTTCTGGCCTTTGCATGTGTAAAAGGTCACGTTCCTGTTGTTGGGATACCGCATAAAAATTAGCAATAATGGTTAACGGTAAGCAGATTGGAAATTAGGTAAATCGATAAACTGGCTAGCTTGCTTACTACTATACATGCGTATAATTTTGAATGTTAATATTAATAATCTGGATTGGAAACTCCGTGCACCTTGAGAATGAATTGAATATTAAGATTAACCAAAATATGCACGACACACCATTTTGGTATAGTCTATTACATGAAACATTAGCTGTTGCAGGGGAAACATAATAAATGTATGATTTAGAGACGCTCAAATAGAGAATGAGCGAGCTCTTGGTAAGTACACAGGTTTACCTTCTTTCTTTCGTTCTTTCTTTCTTTCTTTCTTTCTTTCTTTCTTTCTTTCTTTCTTTACTTTATCTCTCGTTATTTCGTTTTTTTCTATCTTTCTTACGTTCTTTCCTTCTTCCTTGTATAGTTCTCGAGCTCAGGGACAAACCTCAAAAAATAATTAGAATATGCTAGTAATCACTGTAAATAATAATTAAATCCAGTTCTTGGTGTAGTAGTTAGTATTCTTGATTGTCACTCTGGAGGTCTGCCAAGAATTGTGATTCTGATCTGAGGGCTGGAATGGAGTACACTCAGCCTGGTGAGTCAAAACTGAGAAGAGGTGGGTTTGATTCCCACCACAGCCATCCTGGAAGGGGTTTTCCGTAGTTTCCCACTTCTACTCCCAGAAAATGCAAGGACCACGGTCGCATACTTCTCAATCCACACCTGAATTACCAATACACACTACTACAGACACCACAATAACATAGATTATCAGATAAATTTAACACAAACACCTAAGACACGGGGCTAAATGACTAAGATGTCCAATCCCCTCAACTGCACCAACAATAACAACAAATAAATTAAGATTTCTGACTGAACCTTTTGAATTTACGATTAAAACTTCGCATTCATCGCAGGCACGGTGTATAATGACCAGTTGTTTGTTTGTTATGGAATGATGACAAAACTACTGGAGTGAATTGCATGAACGCTTGAAACTAGGCTACACATTATTTTTGTAGTCCTAAGGGATGAAACGGTTAGTAGGAAACTTTTAATCATTATTTATATAGTCTTAAGGGATGAAGGGGTTAGTAGGAAACTTTAATCATTTATTTATGTAGTCCTAAGGGATGAAGGGATTAGAAGGAAACCTTTAATCATTATTTATGTAGTCATAAGGGATTACGGGGTTAGTAGGAAATCTTTAATCATTATTTATGTAGTTTTAAGGGATGTGAGGTTAATAGGAAACTTGAACAGTTTTGCAATATTATCTTCACTGCATTCGGTTTCATTTATAAACTGTACGAAATAAAAAACATTCGGAATTTAATTATGACAATTTTCAGCTAATATTTGAAAACAATTGTGCAATCTCCACTTTATACCATAATCTTGGCCGAATAGCGAAATATAGCCATCATTTTTAACTCTGAATCTTGAATATATTCGGTTTGAAACTCACCAATCAGTGGCTATCCTGAATGTTCCCTCAGACGTGTGTTCTCGCTCCAATGAAATCCTGGAATGGTTTATTATCGTAGATAAGACATTGGTAAATTAGACTTTCTCATCTCCGAATAATTGGTGTATGCCTATACATTATTATCATACATCGTCATCCATCATCATCATCATCATCATCACCTACATATTAGATACACGTAGCTACTTATCTTCAACCTCCATTTGAGCCCCACGGCAGGCAGCCCGAGGAGGCTGATATTGCAAAGAAAGCTATCTACGACCCAGCCGTAGGACACTACTGGCAAGAGACATCTCGATGACTGAACTAATGGTGGGAGGAAGAGGAACAATTCCAAAATTGCTTCGGAATCATGGAGTTCTATGGGCCTTCCAAGACATTATCTTCACAGCCACACTAAAAGATTCTATAGTTATATGGAAGAACGTGTATGCATCAACCAGAAAAGGTCCCGACCAATAGCATACACATAATAATTGTTACTGAACAGTATTTCAAGCCGTGAAAGCCATAATAAACATAATAATTGTTGATATTGTTAATCATATTTGATTTATTTGTTTATGACACAGTTTTCCTTGATAACAAGACGACACGAGATAATAATGTTACTAGTTTTACGTCCCGTTTAACTACTGCGGCTTTTAGAGACGCCAGAGGATCTTTAACGTTCCAGTAAATCTAGTGACACGGCTCCTTCGCATTTGCGCACCCTCAAATGCCAACTGACTGCGCCAGGATTCGATCCTGAAACCTTGGAAACAGCAGGCGAGAACGTTACCGCTGAGGCACGCAGCAACCCAGCCAAACGATACTAGATTAAATGATGATAATTGATGTTTTAAGGGGCCTAACATCTAGGTTATCGGCTTCTAAACTAGACTAGACTGGACTGGACTGGACTATGTTCTTTTGACTGCCCGTGAATGAGGGAAGTATTTGAAATAAAAGTAACAACAGCAATATGTACCCATACATAGAAATCACTCGTGACAGAAAGAAAAAAAAAAGAAATCTAACCAAACATACTGTGGTTGTATAGCTTTAAAAATCCAATACTGTGCACTTCGTTAAAAGCTTTTGTAAAATAAATTGAATGTCACATGGGGTGGTGACGGTATCGACAGTAATCATGAAATACGGATCACACAACACTGCCAGTTAATTGTAATCCAAGCAGCGCGCATGTTCCAAACAAGATACGTCCCATGAGCACTTTAATCTTTATTGAGGTTTGTAATGGATATTATTAGCTCATACTTCTCGCGGATTATTCTGCCTGCGTAACCAAATATAAACCCCTCAAAGGATATTTCTAGTGATATCAGACGGGGTCTGCCTATCACGTATAAACTTCCATGTATACGTGATTCCGAATTCAACATAAACGGGGTTCGCTCAGTAAATCATTCGACCTCTGGAAGGACAGTTTTCACCAAGTGACTAAATCCGGTATTAGTACTGTATAGTAAGATCGGGGGAACTTATCAAATCCAAGAAAAAACGCTTACGTGGTTAAAATAACTATTCTATCTCAGGGAACGCGAAGCAAATGTCTGATAAATAATGAAAATATAGCGTAAACATCAATCACTTTTTAGCACTATACTGTTTGCTAGACAAGCTTCGATTGTACTCCAGATTCCGACTCTTATCAATACGTCTCATCGGCCGTTTGTGTTAGGTCCTTGATTGTTCTTTGTTGAAAGGGAGGTTAATGTTCTTTGGTCCAAGGAGTATGCTCGCTGTCATCACCAAAATAATTAATAGCATATTGCATGGATCGTACGTAAGTGCCAAAATAAATAAAATAATTAATAATTAATTTCTTTATAGTATTGATTCAGGCGGTTATATTTTTCATATTAATAATTATTTTAGCATATCAATACGGAACCACCATGAATAATTTAAGGAATGTAATAAAATAAATAAATAAATAAACTTTTTATAAAACTTTGCTCATCTGAGGGACACCAAGGCGCAAACAGTATGGTGAGTGAAATGGCGTGGTGTGTGTGAGCTGGCAAACGGTGACATATTTTACAATACTATTTCATTATTTCTTCTAGAGCGCAAACGTGTTACTACTTATAGCCTCAGATAACACACTTCAATAATTCAACATAAACAGTGTTTTTATGTGAAAATTGACCTCAACCCCTAAAACATTTGTTACTAAGCAGCATTATTCTGTAAATATGCTCGTTAGTGAACAGCACCGCGTAAGTCCTCAATAACAGACTCGAGATATCACTTCCTTACTTCAAGTTGAAGTGCTATTGATCTTCCGTGTGGTCTCCACTCTTACAACATGTACTGTGTGCTATCGCATGAAGGGGGTCCCGCTGTATAAATAATGTTTCAGTAGGGCGTTTCGTATGTTGTAACTCTACTCTCCTTGTCGATCGTGATGAAATATGAGTCATTTTCTTGCATATTTCAATCGTTACCGTGCGTTCAAAATCGACTGAACCCTTGTTGAAAAAGAACTGACATTTGTTTGCAAAATGTCTCCCCTTACAATAAATGGACAGCTGAGTACGTCAACTATATTAAAGTTTTGCTTATGAAATTACTTAAGTACTCTTTCTAGAAGTGAGTTGGCTCAAAGTTGTACTTGGAGGTCGGCATATGCTTGCACAAGTAGCTTTCGCTCTGTTTACTATAGCCTACAGTCGATTGTGCATACAAACAATAAACACGCAATAGCAAATAAAACAATATAACAATAAGATGCCACTCACATACTATTTATAACCAATGCGACAATTGAAGAATCAAAAGTTGAAAGTGTAACCGATATGCGACGCGGCTCAATCCTGTAAGCCAAAATGATAAACTAGACACCGGCCGCGAAAGCCTACGATCTAAATAAAGTATCTCCTTCCTAAGTTGAGATAAAAAGCCATATCTTTTAGGGACCCAGGGTTACTTAAATTTTTAAAAAATCTGTACACAAGAAACTAATATAACGGAGAAAACACTTATTAACAAAATATTTATTGCGACCAATGGCCATAGGTAAGAACAACATAGGCTTATAACAATGCAAAAATTTGAATTCTATTCTGGGGTAGTAAATACCACACTATTCACTACACTACTCTACCCTACACTACACTTCGATCATTAGTCAACTTAATCAGTCCTCGTCTAAACCAAACTGAGTCAGTGATACCAGTCTTCTATCTCACTCCATGGCGTGGTATGTGTCGCCCTGATTGTTGCTGATGGAAGGACTTCCTAGTGCAGATGCGATGGTGGAAACCATGGATAGAAAATCTGGTCACTAGGTGCCTCAGCTCATACTTTGGTCGCATCCATTCTTTGCAGTATATATCATTGCATCAGTCTGTTACGAAGAATCTTTCTGGGATGGAGTATCTCTTCCATCGAAGTTCTTATTGCCCAAACGCACTGGTGTGTAATCAGTAATAGAAAAAACACTTAATTGAAGATCTGTCCTATCATACATGGAGCTGTGTATTCTTGAGGAAGTCTTGGATAGCACAAGAAGCAAAATATGTGTTACAGGACATGGAGGCAAACCTCAGAGGGTTGGCCCATAGGTGTGGAAATGAGGTCCACAACATTCAAAACAGATAGGTGCAATTCGAAGGTTGACTCTTCTTTGCTCACATACCCTTCCTTGTCCGATATCATCTATTCCCAAACAAGCGTTGGTTTGAACGACTGTTGCATTGGCAGACTTGTTCATAATGAATACGGAAAGCTGATTAGTACATTGTTTAATTTCCAGCACAGCATCCATTAACTGGCTTATCAAATTGCCTCCGGCGCCTATTTTTAGCATTTGCTCGGCACTTTAGATGTATTATCATACTAAACGAGTACAGCCACTTAGCCATTCTGTTAGCCTACTGTTTACACTGGTTGGGAGTACTGGCTGCAAGCGGAATAATTTGTGCATCTACTCTGATTGCAGAGTGGATAGTCCACATTGTGGAAGAACATATAACCCGCAAAATGTGATAATCACGTATATCTCTGTGAAGCTTAAAGTGTCATTCAATGGCGTCACCCGCAGGGACTCTTTGGGTGGCTGATAGTATTCTGTATATGGAGGGATGTTGGAAACCAATGTTAATAGTTCCTACAGCGGTGGACTACATAATATTTACTAAACGTGAAAATAATTCTTTAGTCTAGAAGTCAACATTTCTTACGAACTTTTAACATTAAACCATGCATTCATTTACATTTCAGACTGCTTTGCCTTCCAGCGTTCAGTTTAGTGTACAAGCCTCTGTTTGCCAACGAGTCGCCTCCATGATCTCTTATTAGCAGTTAGAACTGCTTACCTCCTCTGCTTCTACACCTTTCACTTTGAAATCTTTGAACAATGAATCTAACCATCGCCTCATAGGACTACCTCTGCTTCTCTTACCTTCTATTCGTTTTTGTGAATGTGCCTTTGTAGCTCTTTTTTTATTCCCTTTCAGGTTTGAATAAGTCAAATAACTTCACCCACCTCCCCTTGTTTAGCCAGTGGAGCAAAAGTTGTTTTTTTCTTTCTTCAAACTGTAACTTCATAATCTTCTCACGTAATCTATATTCACACATGTTTCTGCTTACTTCAAATGATATTAACTTCATTAGGCAATGAGCATAACACATAGACGTATTGTTTAGGTATGATCTACCTTCTATGTGTCTGATGAGATACTAACTTCCCAAATCGGCTACCTGCTTCCGGATTCTTCATGACGTCACCACTCCGGTGAGTGTCATATTATGCTGTGTCCCGTGGAGCTGTGTATATGTCAGCTGATCTGCTACGCATCTGCTACGTTATCCTTCTCTGGCTATATAAACTCGCCATAGCATCACATGAACCCCACCAGCTGAGTCGGCTCATCATCTCACATGTTCATTTCTAATTCAGCCTTCAACTCTTCATTACGAAGACCCTTCTGCAATGGTTTCTATTTATTTGCCCCACCAAACGTCCGTACTACCCTCATATCAGTTACCTCCAACTCATGCTTGAGATATTCTGAATACACTTAGCTTTAACTCCCATTCAGCAAGGTAGGTATAAATACTAAGCGATGAAGGGAGAATTTCATCGCTACACTAAATTCTTTCATACATAATATAATAGAGCACCACTAAGAGCTCATTGGATTCGATTTTCTACACCTTGAATGTATAATATGCACAATATTATCATTCTGAGAGTGTACACAGCCCTAAGCGGACCACATGCTCCAATTTATTTCCTCCGGTCTGGCATTCGATTCTCTTGTGTTTCCTTCTTACCGACATCACCTTCGTTCTTGAAATACGGATTTTCATACCATATTCCATTTTGTGTTAACATGTTGGCTTTTAAGCCTTCGACAAAGTCTGTTATTACAACCAGGCCATCAGCATAAGCCAGACTTCTTACCTGGTTTCCACCTAACTGAATCCCACCCAGCCAAAATATTCCCTTCAGCAAATGCTCCATATTATAAAATAAAGTGTAACGGTGAAATATTCCAGCCTTGCCTCACTCCTGTGACAACTTTAAAATAAGAACTCATCCTACCATCAACCTTGACTGCAGCCAAAATATCAACATATATACTTTTGATTAACCCTCCTACCTATGAAGAAGTTGAAAAGGTAGTTAAAAGTTTAAAAAACAATAAAGCCCCTGGAGAGGATAACATAATAGCAGAACTTCTTAAAGCAGGTGGAAGCCCTTTGCTAACAAGGTTACATAACTTAATTGTAGAAATCTGGGAGAAGGAAGAAATCTCAGTAGAATGGAAGATGGCAGTAGTAGTTCCGATTCACAAAAAGGGAGATAAATTCGAGTGCAATAATTACCGAGGGATATCATTAATAAGCAGCGCATATAAAGTATTCTCAAGAATAATCTACAACAGACTAGCATGTTATACAGAAGAAATTCTTGGAGATCACCAAGCAGGATTTAGAAGCCAAAGATCTACAACAGACCAAATTTTTGTCTTAAAGCAAGTAATCTCCAAATATTGGGAGTTTAACAAAACAGCCCATCTTCTTTTTGTAGATTTCAACAAGGCATACGATAGTGTCAATAGGAAACAAATGTGGAAATACATGCAGCGGAATGGAATACCAGAAAAACTTATCACTATGGCAAAACTGTGCACAGAAGGGTCCAAATGCAAAATTAGAATCAATAATGAATATACCGAAGAATTTAATGTCAACACTGGAGTAAGACAGGGAGATGGACTCTCGCCTTTATTATTCAATTTAGCTTTAGAAGAAACATTGAAACGAGTAAACCAGCTCCACCCAGGCCTTGAAGTGGGAACCAAGATAAACATATTAGCTTATGCTGATGACATAACACTCATGGCAGAAAGCGAATACGATCTAAAAATACTCACAGAAACCCTTATTGAAGAAGCCAAGGAGGTAGGTCTAATGATAAATGAACGAAAAACAAAATATCTAGTTGTAGGAAGGAATGCAGCACAAGTACAAAACCCCTTAACAGTTGCTTCATACGCTTTTCACAGATGTACTGAGTTCAGATATCTGGGAATTATCATAGACCAGAATAATATGGAAGAAACAGAAATAAAATCAAGAATTCTCAGTGGCAACAAAAGCTACTGGTCTCTGCAAAATCTCTTAAAGAGTAAAATTATATCTAGAAAAACTAAAGTGAGAATTTATAAAAGCATTATACTTCCTGTTGTCACGTATGGCTCAGAAACCTGGGTATTGTCCAAGCAAACTGAAAGGAAATTAGTAACTTTTGAAAATAGAATACTACGACGCATTTTCGGACCGATAGTAGAAAATGGCCAGTGGAGAATTAGAACAAATAAGGAATTGCGGGATCTCTACAAAGAACCGGATATCGTCGCCCGTGCCAAAAGCCAAAGACTACGCTGGGCTGGTCATGTACATAGAAGAAGTAGAGAATTGAATTTAAGGGCAGTTTTGGAAGGTGTACCCAGAGGAAGGCGACCATTGGGACGACCGAGACTTCGCTGGTGGGACCAAGTTCAAAAAGATATGAGAAAAATCGGAGTCACGGAGGACATAATGGATGACCGAGAAAGATGGCGCCGTGCTGTTGGCGAGGCCAAAAACCTGCTTAGGTTTGAGTGGCCATCTAGGTAAGGTAAGGTATACTTTTGATTGCCTCTAGCAGTTTAATTCAAATTTATGTAAGATTGCTAAGTCAGTGCTAAATGTAGCACGAATCCTTTTATTTCTGTGTATCTGGGATCGCTAATAGTCAATATTGCAGGCTGCATCGAAGAGATCAAGAGTGTCGATCTGCTACGTCTTAACTAACTAGAATTTGGAAATACTCCAGTATTACAAATCAGAACACTAATTCTTCTATGGCGATGGGTGACCACAAAGGATATAATTCTCTAAGTTATTGGTTTGTAGCCGTATTATTAAGATATCTCGGAAGGTTCACAATACCAAACAGTCGTGAACGACATAACATTAGACGACAGACTGCTGAGATACGTGGGATATTGAACTCCCATTTATAAGAAGGAGTGAAGAAGATAGCTTCATTAATTACACAGGCCTGCGATGAAATAATACAAGGGAAGTGATATCTGAACTTTATGTATTTTTGGTCCAGATTTTGAAAACAGTAATTATAAAGTTCAATCACCTCACGTTTTCTTGAAAAATTCAATTGTCCTTGGATTTGTATGAACATTTACATAAGTTTGAACATAATAGAAGAAAGTCAAGAAGCAGTTTCAAAGGAAAAACAAGTAGTTCCGTGAAGAACTATACAGCCTATTTTCATATATCCTACTTATGTTAACTGCCACAATCAACATACAAAATTTCAGTTTAATTGCTGTAACAGATTCGTAGATATTGAGAACCGTCTAAATATTTCAGATGGTCGCCAGGTTGGATTTTTATTTTTGTACTATTACATTAAGATTATTGTGTACGTGTGGTATTCAAACTTCAATCGCATGATTAGACAACAAGAAGTAAAAACGAGATTTTAAAATTACGCACAGCGGCCATCTTGTGATAATGCAAACCATTGAAATAAATTAGATGCCAGTGGATCAACATTTGTATAAGCATTTAACGTGCAACGTTTCACGGCACTCGGATAGTTAATTCGCGAGAAACGTCCATTTAAATATTTATACTTCGCGTCGCCGTCATGTTGGATTTGTGCTCACCAGGTTCCTGAAAGTCCTATAGGTGAACATATGTTCATAGTCTCTATGAACATTAAAAAATTCAGTTTGGTTGCTGTAAAAGATTCATAGATATTGAGAACCGTCAAAATATTTCGGGAGCTCACCATTTAGGAGTGCTATGTGTATAGGCCATATAGTTATGTACCATTCAAGGACCATTATTGCCTAGGTTCATTATTCAAACTTTCACTTCGATCGCATGATTACGACACAAGAAATTAAAACTTAATTTTAAAATTTCGCACAGCTGCCATCTTGAGGTTAAGTAAGCAATTGAATTAAAGTAGATGGCAGTGCATTACAATGTGCAAAATCAATTACTGTACCACATTTCACTGCGCTCAGAGAGTTAAATCACGAGAAAAGTCTATTAAAATATTTTAAATTCGCTTGGTCGCCATGTTCGTTTCGTACTTTACAGGTTTATGAAATATACATAGGTATACCTGTATCAGTACCCTTTATCACCGTACAAAATTGCAGGGTGATATCTGTAATAGTTTCGGAGATATAGAATGTCAGTGAAATATTTCGCACAGCCGCCATTTTGAGGTTATGTAAACAATTGAACTAAATTAGACTCCAGTGCATTACAATGTGTATAAACATTCGCTGTACCAAGTTTCATTACATTTAGATAGTTAAATCGCGAGAAAAGTCTATTTAAATATCTCAACTTCGCTTGGCCGCCATGTTGGTTTTGTAGTCACCAGGTTTTTGAAAGTCTCATAGGTGAACTTCTAGTAGTGCCCTTTATCACCGTACACAATTTCAGGACGATATCGGTAATAGTTTCGGAGATATTGAATGCTAGTGAAATATTTCGCACAGCCGCCATGTTGGATTGGAGAGACGTAACAAAATTTGAAGGGCACGGTCGAGGTCGCCGGGAATAGTGCTATGAACTTCCCGAGTTTCATTGAAATCGCTCCAGCCGTTTCGATTTTATTAGGGGGGGACACACACACGAATCACACACACGCACACACACACACACACACACACGCACACACACGCACACACACACGGACAAAAGGTGATCTCATAAGCCTATTTTTTCAAAATTGAAAATAGGCTAAAAACTACGGACTTAAATAGATACTTTGTTATGTTTCGTTTTTGCTCAGTTTCTTAAAGCCGCTTTGTTTTGAAAAGGCTATATTTGGATCTTTAAGCATACAGGCTCTTCATTGGTTATAGAGCTACACGGATTGGTGAAGTATTGGTGTTACATATCTACCATTTCAAGGAACTACTATTTGTCATGAGCAGCTGATCACCGTCACCATCTGTTTCTCTTCATTTTATTCTATTCTTATACCCTAGGGACGTGGTGGCGCAGCGGTCAAGCTGTATGCCTCTCACCAAGGCGGACCGGGTTCGATTCCCGGTCACCACATGTGAGATTTTCAATGTGAAATGCCATGTCCTGTGGTTCGGATTCCACGTAAAACGGAGGTCCCGTGGCTTATGATCGCGAGATTAACGGTCACGTTAAACTGCAAGCTTCCTTCCTTTTTTTCTTATACCCTAAATTTTATGGTGCACCATATTAGGTTTTAAATACTGTGCTACGCTTTGTTGTTTTTTTTTTTTTTCAATAATTAATTTTATCTGTATAGTATTGATGTTCATTTCTTGTTAATAACTAATCTCGACTTCTTTGTCAAATCATTCCGTTATTGACTTAATAGAGAGCTTATTTCACTAATGCGAATATTGTGAACTTCCAATCTTCGAATAGGTTGAAAATTCAAAGAATTGGAATGTTCAAATACTTCAAATATTTGAATGTGCGAATAATTCCAATACTTGAACTATTCGTACTTTCGAATAGGTTGGAAATTCAATCATTCGCAATGTTCAAATATTTCAAATATTTGAATGTGCGAATAATTCCAATACTTGAACTATTCGTACTTTCGAATCAAATATTCGTATTCGAAATTAATGAAGCAATTCGATGTTTCAATATATACAGTATAGCCCTAGTTTCAAAACTATATTTACATGAGTTTAATCTCGACGAATGTTATTGACACAGTTAGCTGTTTCCAGAAATCCATTTATTTCTCCTGCTTTGGTTTCACGCGACACAGTTCTCTCACGAGTGCATTATGTTTTAAACACAGTGAGTTGCCGCACACGGGAGCTAATGGTGGCTCGGTCGATCATTAGGCTAACGGACCTGATTGTGTCCTCCTGAATAATATCCAGTATTAGCTTAGCAACCGGTACACAGATTGGGCTAAAGCGCATTATCGACGGTCATCTGCCAGCATGACGGGATTTAGTTCAAGCCGCAACTGGTACAGGCTGCCAAATCACCACACAGACATTACTAGTATTCGTTCATGGGTTATTTTTAATTTCCCAAAATCCATGGAAATAAAATATTTCAAGTAAACTGTAGTGCTCTATTAGGATAAAATAATTCAGGTATCTAAAATATCATAAATGCCAGTATTGCCAAGTTAATTTCGTAATTATTCTAGATAGATGTATATAAGCCACTCATTGGTATGAATCTGGCATTTTAAGGTAAGTAGGCTCTTTAGTTCATCACGGAACTACTTATGATACCTCTGATATAACTGAAGCCCTGTGCTGAGAGCGGATAAGCTGCGGATAATGTTTGGAGAAATTTTGTGAGTTTTTTGAATAAAATCCGAACTTGTATTTTGTATGCCAATGAAAACCTTATTCCGTTTTCACCACTGCAATGACTGCATTTCCATGTTTCCAACTAAGCGGCAAAACCAGCGCCATAACAATATTAGGACCCGGATATTTATGACATATCATCATCCATTACCGGTATGTGTAGCTTGCCACGGTGGGTGAGTGGTTATAGTGTCGGACTACCAACCCCAAGATTGCAGGTTCGCTCCTGACCGTGGTAAGTGATTTTTGAAAGGCGACAAAAATCACGACACTCATGTCATACGTTGTTGGCATGTTAAAGAACCCATTTGAATTCAGTAGGCCGTGTTCAATGGCAAAATTAATCTCGGGATTTTCCGACAACACAAAGTTCCTCCATTCTCTACTTGACAGCGCTGTAGTGTCAAGGAGTTTAGATATCTAACCTACTTGACTTTCATAGCGTTCAAAGGAACGACGAAATTCGACATGCAAGCTACCCTCTGGGTGTCAATTAACAAAGCTTGCACCAGGCACCCGAGGCCATACGATATTATTATTATTATTATTACCGGTATGTGTTTTTCATGACAAATGTAAAATGATGATTTAAGCTAATCTCATTCAAATTATGTCATTAAGCATAATTAACACTCCGAACAGGAAAGGATAGCAATTCTGGCTGTATGGTTGGTTGGTTGGTTGTTAAGTTTAGGGGCTGCGACAACGCGGTCAGGTAGCCCCGTGTACTTTGGGTGTGTGTAGAATCTGTCTGATAGCCGGTGTTAATTGTGATGACTGTATTAGTGCGTGTATCTGTTTTAATTCAAGTAAGGACTGCAGACGATCAATTTTCAAGAAGTTCCTACTTTTGCCGCCAAACGCCACCGTCAACGACTACTAGTTCAGAACTTAGCTACCAGACGTCACTGCAGTCGGCTCTTGGCAAAGAACGTAGGAATCTAAGAGCGTTGTTTACATTTTTAACCTATACAATTTAGCTTCTCACAGGTGTAATTAGTGGAAGGTTCTTTAACATGCCATAAATCTATGACATGGGACCGCCACGCCGTCTTTACTTCCCCTCCGAAGGAAGGCATACTGAGGGATTTTTAACGCTCTTAAAAAATCCGACGACTTCGGCCGGATTTGAACCCGCGATCTTGGGCATAGAAGCTCAGCATGCTACCGACTACGCCACCGAAGCCGCCGCTCTGGCTGCATAACATTCATTTTAAACATAGCACTTGACAAGTCTGAGGGAACGACTTCTTCCTCAAATATGTTGCTTTAGTAATGGTCGCTTTAATGGTTGGTTTCTCAGTTTAGGGGCTGCGACAACGCGGTCATGTAGCCCCGTGTACTTTGGGTGTGTAGAATATGTCTGATAACCGGTGTTAATTGTGATGGCTGTATTAGTGTGTGTTATGAGTAATTCAGGTATAAGTAACGACTACAGACATTGAATTTCTTCAAGTAGTTCCTACTTTTGCGGACAAACGCCACCATCAACGACTACTTGTTCAGAACTTGCTTACCAGATGCCACCGC
Organism: Meconema thalassinum; assembly: GCA_946902985.2. Taxonomy (NCBI): domain Eukaryota; kingdom Metazoa; phylum Arthropoda; class Insecta; order Orthoptera; family Tettigoniidae; genus Meconema; species Meconema thalassinum. The sequence goes on along the minus strand of OX336388.2, from coordinate 1,496,216,786 downwards.
AGTCGGCTCCTGGCGACGAACGTCGGAACCTAAGAGCGTTTGTCAAATGTTTAACCCTTAATTTATCTTCACACAGGTGTAATTAGTGGAAGATTCTTTAACATGCCATAAATCTTTGACATGGGACCGCCGGCTTTATTTCCTCTCCGAAGGAAGGGATTTTTAACGCTCTTAACAAATCCGACGACTTCAGCCAGGTTTATGCTTTAATAACAAATACTATTGTAATGCCAGTAGATTCGGATAAAAAGCTTGGGAATGCGGAAAAACGTCGTGCGGATGCGGAGCGGATGCGGATAACGTCTTGTTTATCCGCGCAGAGCTCTAGCTATAACATACAGGCCGTAAATGATATAGTTGGCTTATTCTCTGTGAAGGCCCAATAAAGACATCAATATCCAACCACGTTTTGCTGACCACCTCTTGGTGTAGCGGCTAGTGTTCTTGGCTGTTGCCCTGGGCGTCTGGTTTCAATTCCCGGCTCTGCCAAGACATTATAATTCTCATGTGAGGGCTGGAACGGGCTCCAAGAGCCTGGTGAGTCAAAACTGAGAAGAGGACGGTTCGATTCCCACCTCAGGGTTTACCGTGGTTTCCCCCACTTCTACGCCAGGAAAATGCTGGGATGATTTCTAACTTAGGCCACGGCCGCCTCGTTCCCAGTACCCATCTGAATTTCAAATACACGCACTAGTACGTACATCACAATAACACAAGTTATCAGACAAACTTCATACACACACAAGTTTCGGTATGCTCGGAAAAAGGAGTTAAGCAAACAGTAGAAAGAATTAGCGACGTCACATAAAAAGTGTTTTAATAAAGTTATGTAATATTTCCTTCCGGTTAGGGTGATAAAATATTTGTCAATCCCCGCCCAATGTTATTGGGCACACTCGTGATGACAGACTGGAAAGCATTTTTATTAAGTGGGGACGTATGCAAAATTGCACTCCAGTAAAATATGTATTGTAAGTCCCAGAGTTTTAAAGATAATGCTATACAATATTACACACATGATTATCAGTGTGCTAAGCATGTTGGTATTGATTTTCGTGGTGATAAATCAAATGGTCCTTCAGCTAGGAATATTTGAATTTTCTGAAACATGTACCCTTAATATGTACCTTTTCTACAAAACCATCACATTTTAAGTTACAAAATTTGACAAGTAATATCTAAAGACCAGGTTAAAGATATCTGTGGAACAAAGTTTTGATGTCTTATTAACTTTATTTTAACAGCACTTCAAAATCTGATGGACTTAATTTGACAAAAAAAAAATTAAATGTTACCCCTTAAAATCCAAAGTATGTTCTTGAAAAAGAAAAAAAAGCATTGCTCCAGGAAGTTATTTAGAATAATGCTTTACTGCAGCATACCAAGTTTCATCACTGTGTCTTTAATGATGTAGGAGAAAAGGTACAATAAACTAACAAAAATGTAAGTTGTGGAAAACTTGAATCAAAGATTTGAGTTTGTTTATATTGTATTGCCGCTCATCTGATGAATTAGTGCGGACCGTATCCATTTTCCTCTGATTCCTCTTATTCCTCCAGCTGTTTTCTCATTGAATTTCTCCTTTGATGAGCCTTTGCTTCCAATTTCATAATCTGATGATGTCAGATTATCCTCACATTCTTCCTACAGAAGTGGGTGTGGCAGTATACAAGCAGTTACATATACTAATATTTCACACATTTACAGATGGTATTGAACTGTAATATTTTGGAATTAAAATCTTGATACCGTAAGGTAAATTATGGGCGAATAAAAAAATTCTACTTTTACTCATTTTTACATACATTCCCCCTTAATAGATCACTTAAGGAACACTAAGAAAGGTCTTCTGATACTCCTCAATACATAATAATTGTAATAATATCTTAGAGACGCTGTGGTGCCGGAATTTTTTTTCCCAAAGGGGATCTTTAACGTGCCAGTAAATCTACTGATACGGCTCCCGCACATTTGCGCACCCTAAAATGCCAACTGGCTGCACCAGGATTCGATCCTGAAACCTTCACAGCTGGCGAGCACGTTACCGCTGAGCCACGCAGCCAGCGTCCTACCATGTTTTGCACAATTGGTGAGTGAAACAGAAGGAGATCTATCTGTACTCGATGAGTCAAAATCTCTCACCGATCTACTACTCCTATGGTGGTGCTGTGAGAAAACTTTATGCGGACGTAGAAGCGACATGCTGAGGTTAAATAATTCATCTGGGCAACACCGCACGTTGTATTGGCTGAGCTGTTCGTTCATGGCCGGGCATTGAGGCGTAGTGTACACCCCTGTTCTAAGAAGTGTTGTTGTTTCATTTAGGGGGCTTGGACATCGTGGTCAATTAGCCAAGTGTACTTGGATGTTGGTGTAATGTTATCTCATGTCATGTATTTTTTTCAGTATTAGGGAATAACCTATGTCATTTGTGTACAATCGTGTTGACCGACTGAAAAGCATCAAACTTTTGTTTACTAAGGCAACACTGAAAATGGCTTCAAACACCATAATATTGTCTTTCACGGCCAAGGAAATAAAACTCAGTAATTTTTCTACGTTTATCCTTGGCCATGAAAGCCAATATACCACCTGTATGGAAGCCTTTATAGGGAAGTGAACGGCTTCTTGAGCTTTCAGCTCTCTCAGTAAAGAAGCGCAGGTGCGCTGCATACAAAGGGAGGTAGCGTGCAGTTCGCTACTCCTGTAGGATTCTGGGCACGGACACCAAGAGCCCGCTGATGAGCCTATCTTGGTGTTCCTAGGCGAAACTCCGCACAAGACATGGCATAAACCTAGAAGAATTACTGAGTACTTATTCCTTGTTTACTTGTGCTATGTGTTCAGCCTGCGGGTAGGATATTACTCAGTTTCAGTCTTAGTCATCGTTCTCCTCTCTCGTCTGGCTGCGTGGCTCAAGGGTAACGTTCTCGCTTGCTGAGCCCAAGGCTGCAGATTCGAAACCTGGCGCAGTCAGCTGGCATTTGAGGGGGCGCAAATGCGAGAGAGCCGTGTCAGTACATTTACTGGCACGTTGTAATGTGTTTTAGGATGGTGGTTTGCTCACTGTTGGATGATAAATGTAATAGGTCATGAAATGAGTTGAGACACATGTTAATACACACTGGTATTGTGAACTTACCTTCAGTAGTGCTCTCAAAATGAAATGTTGGGCGCCATGGTCGCAACAAAGTGTTGAAGACCAATAAAAGAAACACAAATAATGATAAATTAACATCAGTGGAGCACCTGAGACCTCTTTCTCCCAGCCCGTGGCGAAATCAAAGTAATCAACCAGTTAGTTTTTGCATTGGGGATAAGGGATGACTTACATGTACTTCTAACTACTGAAAAAGGAAAGCAAGGCATGGATTAAAATACTGAATTTAATTCAACACAAAAACAAAATATGAAAAGTTAATAATAATAAATAGTAAATAATTTTACTGAAGTTATGTTAACCTGAGGGGCGAGAAAAGTGATGAGACCGATATTAAATTTAACGTTATTTCCAAAACTGTGAAGTTACTTGCCAGAAATATAAAAGAAGAGATTTTGAATAATATATGTCAGCCTAGCTTACCGAGGTTGCGTGTCGTAGGAATTGGTCTCCATAGTTAAGACTTGTAGTTGTTCCTGGGGCGTTGATTCATCTCTTGGAATGACGTCTTGAAGGATCCCAGCATATAAGTTCCGTTAATTATATTTACTGAGCAGCGATGATGTAGATTTAGCTGCTAGCTTGATCAGTGACGAAGTCTAACTCCATAAATCACTTTACCGACTTTGGCCAAAAACACAACCATTGTCGTTATTGCATGGAAAGGCGAAGAAATATGTCTTATATGCACAATCAAGTCCAAACTATAGACGGTATGAATGACTTACTTCATTCCCAATAAGATTCACAGTAGTGAGTGACTCTTTCCTTAAACGCGCCAGACCTCAAGTGCCCTCCGTCTTTCTCCCCACTCCTGCAGAAAATAAACCTTCGTCGACCAATCAAAATACCGTTGCTATGGTCTTCTGTCTCAGAGATACGTTCCAGTAGACCCCGAGTCCGTCTTAGAAAACATCAGTTAAAATCCTCTTCACTTGGTACAGGCACACCTTGTGAAGCCAGATAGCTCCTTTGACGCTAATCTCTTGAAATCTGTTGTAGCAGGCTGTCCATTGTTCGCTTGCTCGGTGGAGAGCCCCCCGCTGTGCGTGTCACTGAGAATAATTGCACTCGCCACGGTTTTAAAATCTGTCTTAAGAAAATAAGAAAAGGTCTCATGACTGTGGTCACCTCGCAAGTTAACATACTGTAGAATAACTGAAATATGTCGAATCCCTTTGATTCAAATAGCGAAAATAATTGGAGTTATCGTGTGTAATAAAACATCTCCATGGCTCAGTTAGCCTTGAATCTAAACTTAATAATAATAATAATAATAATAATAATAATAATAAAGAATTATATCAATTAAGTACGAATAATAATAATAATAATAATAAATCTAAATATATAAATAACAAGTAATAGTTTGCCGTTATGAACATATTACAACGTTAAAGATCCCCTTCGGGGCAAAATTCTGGCACCCCGGCGTCTCTAAAAGCCAGGGGTAGTTAAAAGGGACGTAAAACCAATAACATTATTATTATTATTATTATTATTATTATTATTATTATTATTATTATTATTATTATTATTATTATTATTATTACGTTCTCCTCTAGCCTCCGTGGCTTAGGCGGCAGAACGCCGGCCTCTCACCGCTGGGTCCGTGGTTCAAATCCCGGTCACTCCATGTGAGATCTGTGCTGGACAAAACGGAGGCAGACAGGTTTTTCTCCGGGTACTCCGGTTTTCCCTGTCAAAATTTCATTCCAGCAACACTCTCCACTATCATTTCATTTCATCTGTCATTCATTTAATCATTGCCCCAGAGGAGTGCGTCAGGCCTCGGCAGCCGGCACAGTCCATATCCTCGCCGCTAGATGGGGGCTTCATTCATTCCATTCCTGACCCGGTCGGAGACTGGAAGCAGGCTGTGGATTTTTATTTCATTACGTTCTCCTCTCCGTGGTGGTATGTGTTCCTTTTACGCTTAGCTGTGCTGTTACGAAACAATTAGAAACGCACCATTCTTAATTCGCCCATTATTATGTTTTCCGTTCACAATTCACTGTAACTTCGGTGTAACCCAATTAGCGCGCGCAATGCAGAGGGCACTCCGTCACCGCGTGTCCCCCTCATGGTCCCGCAAGGTCCCTGCTGCTATAAACAACAAGTGGTGGCGCTGCCGAGTTCAGCGGTACTCGCTAATGTGCATGTAGCCTTGTGAGCATGACTGATGCCACTTGGAGAATTGGAGTGTCAACAGCATGCTCATCATGAAGATGTTCAATAAGAGAAACTCTTGGTCACCGACTGCCTGAAAATAAAACTATGCTTCGTAATCTAACGGGAAAAAATTGTCTTGCCAATTGAAAATCATAAAACTATGCTTCGTATTCCAACGGGAAAAATTGTTCCTTGTCGATTAAAAATCATCAAACTATGCTTCGTAATCTAACTGGAAAAATTGTGCCTTGTTGATTGAAAATCATAAAACTATGCTTCCTAATTCAACGAGAAAGATTGTGCTTTGACGATTGAAAGTCCCAAAACTCACCATTATTGGCAAAATTCGTGGGCATTTCCGACTAGCCAGTATAATTCTTGGTGATAGACAAATTGGTAATGATTCACAATTAAAATGAAAGACTTGTGGGAATAATAAAAGGAATGATTTAAAAACACTTTTCGTGAGCCGCATATTTTTAGTCTCTACTTGTGAATGGACCCTCGTAAAACTATCGATTGTTTTGAAGGGGCACGTGCCACAGGACAAAGAGATTCTGAGAAGAGAAGCGACACAACTTGTAAGGACAGTAGTCTTTGTCTCAACTAACGAGGTTAAAAGCTGCTTAATACATAATGATTTGAGAAGCACGGGGCGTGGTTCACGACAGCACGCTAGCGACATTCTATTTTTGGCCTTATGAATGATGTGTAGTCAGACGGTACCACCACGAAACTTTCTGTGTTTGAAATGTGAAAAATTACAGACTGCTCATTGAAGTGGCTTCCATTTCGTAGAAGAATGGACTAGAAGCTACACTTTCTTTGTACGCGAGTTCTGCATTATCAATGAGGTGAAGGTGAAGTGGCGTCGCTAGAGTTAATTAAATGAGAGTGTTATTGTTGTGTCAAGGAGTTCCAATATTTCGAGGGGGCATTGGGAATATTTAAGGGGGGAGGTACACATTTCGCAAGACAATTTCTACTGAGCTCAAAAAAAATCTCTCTCGTAAAATATATGTTGCAAAGAAATAAAACTGTGCAGGATGATTAAACACAATTCACTCATTATTGTGCACAAAACACATTTTATAAATGCTTGCAGTCATGCATTACTTTACCACCAAACTTCCAGCTGGTTTTGTACAGTTGGACATAGTTTACATGATAAGAACCCCATAAGTTAAAATATTTACATGAATGTTCTTTTGTGCTGTTGCTAACATTCACGGCTACAACATACACCAAAAGTAAATGATGCACATATTCAGGAAATTTTGATTTTCCAAATACATAAATGTATATTGTTTTTACTTTTGTTGGGTAAAAAATATTCTCTTTAATGGGAAGTATGTTTGATACACAAAATATTTTGGTGTATGTTGTTCATATTAGTACAATACACAATTATGCAAAATTTCATTGAGATATCTTGAATAGTATTTGAGTTATCATGTAAACTTTTCGGGAAACGAGCTACAAACTTACTTAATAAGGATAGAATTTAAAGAGACAACTTAAGCGACAGCAGCAGCATATCCCTGGAAGTATTGAAGCTATCTTCGTTTTGTTTTCACGAAATTAAAGATAACAGATTAGTCATTCAAATAGTTCATTAAAGAAATATTTCGACCTTGAAAAGTGTGCCTCCCCCTTAAACAAACACTAAAGCCGGTATTCAAATACGATTACAGTGTATTCTACTGTACACGGGGTTTTGGATTACAACACAGCTTAACATGCTGTATTCATTACCTAATAGATAACATGGTTGTTTTCATGTCCGTTCGTTCATTACCTAAGTTATAATAATTCACTGGATAAAACATCAGACACTCTGTGAGCATATCGTTCTAATCCCATAACCGACTTCATTCGGCGAGGAACACTCTACAAGTTCCGCGGGTATGACTGATGGTTAGACCCTATAGAGGCACCAAATTGTGGGAGTACTGATTCATGTGTTTCATCCGCTGTTCCAAATAATCTCACACATTTTCTTTAGGATTAAGATTGGGTGAATTAGTGGGCCTGTGGACGTGTGATAGGGTGCTTGTGTGTTCGTCAAGTAGGTCTCGTATTAGCCTTTCATGTTACGAATGCCGGCGGTCGAGGTGGGAACTATTCCTTGTTTGTATATTGGCTCTTCAGTCGGTCAACACGATTGTACCCAAATGTGATGGGTTATATCCTAATCCTCAAAAAAATTACATGAGATTAATAAATACACTTGGATGACCAGTTTCGATCACCGAGCGATCATCATCAGATCGATTACACTTAGGCTATAAAATCTATGTCTGAAAGTATGGGTGAAACTATTCACAATATATAAGGTGCGTTCAAAGAGTAACGAGCTGGAGGCTGAAATGCGCAAACCGGTGACGACATCGGCTAATCGTAGCGTGTGTAACGAGGTGTGGTTCCGACCAGAGCTTGGAAGGTCACAGCCCGTCGCTAGAAAGCACGCGTGCACGTCACGAGACGATACAAACCGAGCAGCAGCATGCATCAATCGCCCAACGCTGCCAGTCGCATTGCAACCGAAGAGCAAAGAAGTGTTCTTCGGTTTCTGACAGCGGAAGGAGTAGGGGGAACGGACATTCATCGCCGAATGTCACAAGTGTACGGCGAACACTGCATATCTCTTGCAAGGGTCAAGGCGTAGCACAAGCACTTCAGGGAAGGACGGGTGTCGTTAGCCGATGATGCCCGGTCTGGGGCACCCCCCTGCATTATCGATGACAACGTCCAGCTGGTTGATGCACTCATTACCCAAGACCGCCGAGTGACAGTGAACGCCATAGCCGCCATGGTCGCTCCACGACAATGCACGACCTCATACGGCCAAAACAGTCACGTCACTCCAGCAGAAATTCAAATGGGAGGTTCTCGGCCACCCTCCATACAGTCCAGACATCTCTCCCTGTGATTACGCCATGTTTGGTCCCCTGAAAAGGGCTCTGCGAGGCCAACGATTCAACTTGGACGCCGACGTCCAGCTGTACGTGCGGAACTGGTTCACATCGGAGCCCAGGGAATTTTATGAGACAGCCATTCACCGCATCGTGTCACAGTGGGACAAGTGCCTAACAGCCAGGGCCAATACTTCTAACATACAGGTACGGTTTCTGTAATTATGCCTCCAGCTCGTTACTTTTTGAACGCACCTTATATACACTTATTTAGTTGCAGTAATAGTTAAGATAATGCAACTCGTGAATATTTTTAGTTGTAGTCCATGTGATTTTTTAAGATACTGGAAGTGGTGGTTGACCGCCGGAATTTGCTTGTTTGCAGTGAATATGTGGTTGTTGTGAATGGACAATTCAGGTTATGTTGTGCAGGCTACTTATCCGATTGAGCCTTACGCGGTCCTGGTGAGAGCAGTTAACTTGGTCACTGTCTGCACTCGAGAAAAGGACAGACACACACACACATTTTCCCGGATCGATCTCATAAGTCCACCCTTTCTTCATTTTTAGCCTATTTTCATTAATGAAAAAATAGCCTTATGAGATCACCTTTTGTCCATGCGTCTGCCTGTGTGTGTGTATGTGTGATTCGTGTGTGTGTGTGTCCCCTAATAAAGTCTAAACGGCTGGAGCGATTTCAATGAAACTCGGTAAGTTAGTTAGTTATCGTTGTTGTTTTAAGGGGCGGAACTACGAGGTCATCTGCCCCTAACTCGATAGGTTCATAGCAGAATTCCGGACGACCCCGACCGCGTCCATCAAATTTTGTTACGTCTCACCAATCCAAGTTTTAAATAGACTTTTCTCACGATTTAATGATCCAAACGCAATAATACTTGGTACAGCAAATGTTTATACATATTGTAATGCACTGGTATCTAATTTAGTTCAATTGTTTACATAACCTCAAAATGGCGGCTGTGCGAATTTTAAAATTAAGTTTTTATTTCTTGTTTCGCAATCATGCGACCGAAGTGAAAGTTTGAATAATGAACCTACGCAATCATTTTCATTTAATGTTACATGACTCTATGGTCTATACATATAACAATCCAACATGGCGACCACCCGAAATATTTAGACGGTTCTCAATATCTACGAATCTATTACAGCAATCATACTGATTTATTTTATGTTCATAGGTGCTATGGACATAAGTTCACCTATAGGTCTTTCAATAACCTGGTGATCACAAATCCAACATGGCGGCGACGCGAAGTATAAATATTCACATGGACGTTTCTCGCAATTTATCCATCCGAGTGCAGTGAAACGTGGTACAGTAAATCCTTATACAAATTTTAATCCACTGGCATCTAATTTATTTCAATGGTTTCCATAACCACGAGATGGCAGCTGTGCGAAATTTTAAAAACTCGTTTTTACTTCTTGTGTCCTAACCATGCGATTGAAGTTTGAATACTATACGTACACAATCATCTTCATGTAACAGTTCATAATTCTAAGACCTACATATATAAAAATCGCACATGGCAACCATCCGCAATATTTAGTCGTTTCTAAATATCTACGAATCTATTACAGCAATCAAACTGAAATGTTGTGTGTTGAAAGTGGCAATTAACATAAGCAGGATATATAAAAATATACTATTTTGGTATAGTTCTTAATTGATTTTCATTTTTTAGCTGAAGATGACCTCATTGAAGGTCGAAACATGTCCTATATATACGAAAATATATATGTGTTGAGCATTGATTTGGCATACAATTTTGAACATTTAATTCTACTATCAATACGGATATTTAAAACATTTGTTTTTTCAATGGCAAATATGTTTGCATTCCATATGAAAATAGGCTCTAGTTCTTCACGGAACTACTTGTTGCAATATGAGAAAAGTAGGCTAAAATCATCCGAACACGGCGGGCTCGCCTCTCTCTTACGGAACGCCTCATATCTGCTATCGGACTGAAATGGGGTGATTTTTTAAAACCATCAGTCTTATATAAATCGCTTTCTCATATCAAGGTTAGGGAGTTGGAGTGTCTGATCTGTGTGTGACGAGTAAGTTTGACCAGGTCTTTTAGCAGACGGATAACATCAAGAGCACGACAGTCCCGGCTGTTAATTCTCTCGTCTGTGTCCGTGGAGCACTCGTCGTTTGAACTGTGATGCGATCGCAAGGAACAAAGGACTGCCAGCGAGCTTTTTCTTGTGCGTTAACTGGAAATTAATTGGTCCTCGAGTCCTCGCTAATGAGTCTGCCCCCATCTGTCTTGCCGTCTGCAACCCACCTGACAGCGAACTTCTCAATATGACCACATCGCGTGCCACATTTCATGTCACTTCAACTAGACATCAAATAAATTGCTGTGGCAAATACCCCCATAATAATACCGGAGATACGACATTCAGAAATTTGTTACTACGTATAAATATCGGTTATACACTTCTTTAGTGAATAACGAGGTGATGTTCCAACACACCTACCATTTGTGCACCACACTTCCTTCAGAAAATAATCTCTCATAATTCGCTCTTGTTAGGGAAAAAGGGTATAAGTCATTTCTGAATACTCTGTTCGGGCAAAAAGGGTATAAGTCGAAAGAATACCAAAACTGAGATTACGCAATTGAATCGGACGGTGCTAAAAGGGTATAAGTCATTTCTGAATACTTTGTTAGGGCAAAAAGGGTATAAGTCGAAAGAATACCAAAACTGAGATTACGCAATTGAATCGGACGGTGCTAAAAGGGTATAAGTCATTTCTGAATACTTTGTTAGGGTAAAAAGGGTATAAGTCGAAAGAATACCAAAACTGAGATTACGCAATTGAATCGGACGGTGCTAAAAGGGTATAAGTCATTTCTGAATACTTTGTTAGGGCAAAAAGGGTATAAGTCGAAAGAATACCAAAACTGAGATTACGCAATTGAATCGGACGGTGCTAAAAGGGTATAAGTCATTTCTGATTACTTTGTTAGGGCAAAAAGGGTATAAGTCGAAAGAATACCAAAACTGAGATTACGCAATTGAATCGGACGGTGCTAAAAGGGTATAAGTCATTTCTGAATAATTTGTTAGGGCAAAAAGGGTATAAGTCGAAAGAATACCAAAACTGAGATTACGCAATTGAATCGGACGGTGCTAAAAGGGTATAAGTCATTTCTGAATACTTTGTTAGGGCAAAAAGGGTATAAGTCGAAAGAATACCAAAACTGAGATTACGCAATTGAATCGGACGGTGCTAAAAGGGTATAAGTCATTTCTGAATACTTTGTTAGGGCAAAAAGGGTATAAGTCGAAAGAATACCAAAACTGAGATTACGCAATTGAATCGGACGGTGCTAAAAGGGTATAAGTCATTTCTGATTACTTTGTTAGGGCAAAAAGGGTATAAGTCGAAAGAATACCAAAACTGAGATTACGCAATTGAATCGGACGGTGCTAAAAGGGTATAAGTCATTTCTGAATACTTTGTTAGGGCAAAAAGGGTATAAGTCGAAAGAATACCAAAACTGAGATTACGCAATTGAATCGGACGGTGCTAAAAGGGTATAAGTCATTTCTGAATACTTTGTTAGGGCAAAAAGGGTATAAGTCGAAAGAATACCAAAACTGAGATTACGCAATTGAATCGGACGGTGCTAAAAGGGTATAAGTCATTTCTGAATACTCTGTTAGGGCAAAAAGGGTATAAGCCGAAAGAATACCAAAACTGAGATTACGCAATTGAATCGGTCGGTGCTAAAAGGGTATAAGTCATTTCTGAATACTCTGTTAGGGCAAAAAGGGTATAAGTCGAAAGAATACCTAAACTGAGATTACGCAATTGAATCGGGCGGTGCTAAAAGGGTATAAGTCATTTCTGAATACTTTGTTAGGGCAAAAAGGGTATAAGTCGAAAGAATACCAAAACTGAGATTACGCAATTGAATCGGACGGTGCTAAAAGGGTATAAGTCATTTCTGAATACTCTGTTAGGGCAAAAAGGGTATAAGTCGAAAGAATACCAAAACTGAGATTACGCAATTGAATCGGACGGTGCTAAAAGGCATTAAGTCAGTTTCCACTGCGTTTCATGAGACAGATAAAATATCATTGACAGAACAGAACTTAACAAACTCATTATATTAGTTATCTATGTTGTGAAGTAACTATTCAGGTTATATTATTAATTTTATTTTAATAGACTAATAGTACATTATGCAACGCGCCTATAATGGCAATAATTAAGACACGAATGTGTTTATATGCGAGTTTTATAATTTCCATACGAGTGTCTTAATTACCGTTATAGGCGAGTTGCAACGACTGTTTATGTTCGACGATAATTATTATAACTTCTTTACGTTCGAACATAAATATTCATAAATATCTGTCGAGATTTCAGCAGTTTTATGTACTGAACAGAGCGCATGAGACGCAGAGAATGCCTTGTATTTGACCATGGCCTCCTCGATTACCCTACTATGACAGTAGGCCAGGCAGTGAAATTTAAATTCGAAGGCCGTGGAACTCAGCGCATCTAATTATCTAATTGGTCAAACAAACTGTTTCTTGAGCTCTGATAGGTGGAAGAAACTGTTTCATAATGAAAAATAGAGTTATAATGAGCCTCATTATAGTACAGTTTTCTGACATATAATAGTCAGGGTCGAACATAAACAAGTCTTTCTAAACAATTTTTCAAACGTGACTTAATTTCTTTCAGCTCCGTGGTCAGTTTAGTGCGGCATAAAGCCATCCAGAATGAATATTTCACATGAAAATGAAAATCCACAGCCTGCTTCCAGTCTCCGACCGGGTCAGGAATGGAATGAATGAAGCCCCCATCTAGCGGCGAGGATATGAACTGTGCCGGCTGCCGAGGCCTGACGCACTCCTCTGGGGCAATGATTAAATGAATGACAGATGAAATGAAATGATAGTGGAGAGTGTTGCTGGAATGAAATTTCGACAGGGAAAACCGGAGTACCCGGAGAAAAAACCTGTCTGCCTCCGTTTTGTCCAGCACAGATCTCACATGGAGTGACCGGTATTTGAACCACGGACCCAGCGGTGAGAGGCCGGCGTGCTGCCGCCTAAGCCACGGAGGATTTGAATATTTCACATATTTTATTTTAAAATGTATTTGTAATATAAAAACCACCTAAACCCTGTGCAAATGTAATTTACAATTTCACTGTAACACGCGGGAATCTTGCAGTGCGGCCAACATTAAGTACGGAATACAGCACTGTAAGGCCCCAAGTCATTGACTTAAAGCTTTTCTCCTCTGGTCGCACTACATGTAGCAGTGGTTTCTGGCTTAAACCCACAAAACAAATTGCTTTTGATGGATTTTGACTTGCCAGTGAGCTTTCCTGCTTTTTCCTCTGCTGGTAAGATGAAAATGTTTTCTGTGTAGCTTATTCAGAAGGCTGACTTAATTCTTTCCTATGCCGTTCCAAGGCCCTTGGGTTAATACTTCAGAAAACCAATTCTTTAAAAACTGACCATGTTTGACTTAATGCTTTTCAGCTCCGACCGATTCAATTGTTTGGTAGGGAATTGTCATAACAAGAGCAAATTGTTCGGTGCGCTCCAAATGATACGTAAGGTTTTGGTATTCAGGCATGATTGTTATGTCTTCTTGTTCCATATCACTAACATTTATTGCATTCCTCTCTGAATGTTGTCTGTTACCGACAGTGAATGGTACAGTTTACATCATTAATGCATGGATCAGAAGAAAGATGACTATCTTGTTCGCAACCAGGAGCACATCGAGCGGATGAAATGCGGCGTTTGTCCAAAATTTCCGGTGAATGGTATAAGAAAATAAAACAGAAGGGTGATACAAACACATTACAATTATGGGCCTTCAAAATAATTCAACACACTGTTGGCAACGTTCATAGAACTTCTAGAAACTCACAGCAAACGAATTGATCACATCCCTACTGTCACTCGTTGCTATATTGCCATCACGTCAGAAAAACGTGCGCATTTTAACTATCTCGTGCCAGAATATGTTACATTCGCTTGATCATGCCTGGGGTTCTGCTTATCGTAAGCCGACCCACATGTGGCTCATCTTCAGTCATTTAGTTGTTGAGCACTCGAACCAGTCATATACCCATTCTCTACTCACAATTTAATTTCCAATTTACTTGTGCGTATATTTCACGCATATCTGTTATCGTTTTCCCCACTGTGTAGCAGAATTTGATGTTCACTCATTGCTTCACATTGTTTGCCATACCGTCCACGTTCGATTGCTTGCAGTTGGCATGTGTAATCTGGACAGATATGCGTGCCCTGTGACCGTAGAAGTGGCCTCAACATACTGGGGAAATTGGTCGTAGTAGTATGATTGGTTTGAGAGGATGTAGAAACTTACTGACCTGAGTTATTATAAGTCTCACGAGTGTATGTAACTGTGCACAATTTTGCACTCTCTAGGGGTGACCCAAATGAATTTGGGGAACAATTAAATCCAGTCTGAGGGTAGGAAAGAGTTACACTAAGCCTCTTGAGACTAAACTGAAATGAAGTGGGTTCAATTCTCGCCTCAACCGTCCTACACGTGTTTTTTCAGGGGTTCACCATTTCTACCCCCAAGGTAAAAACTGGGATGGTTCTACTAAGAGAACTGATTACTACGATGTACAAAACCCTAAATGAAACATCTACAACAGGTAACAGAGTACTGCACACCGTGCCATAAGAGTGGCTTCGTTAGCGAAGAACATTCTTCATTTACTTGATATATCGACTATTTTGTCCAGCCCTCATGTCTCCCGTGTATTGACTGGTCTGACCTCTCCTCTTCAATACCTGAAGCAGAACTATGCTCAATGCTCGATCGCCCAGGATCACAGCATTAGCATAATCTGATTATACATAGGTCATTCGCTTGATTGAGGACTTGGGGATGTGATCACTTATTTAACTGGTTGTAATGATATAGATTACCTACCACGGTAACTACGCGCGCTAAGTCTTTAGGCCATGGGAATAGGCTATCACCGGATGAGTGAATTCCAATCCCACCGTCAGCTGTCCTTGAAACATTTTTCGATGGTTTCCCATTTCAACTCCAGGAAAATGCTGGGATGGTACCCTCTAATACACAACGGCCGCTTCCTTCCAACTCCTTGCCCATTTTCATCATTAACTGCTCTGACGAGGATGGAGTCAGGAGGGACATCCAGCCGTAGAAATCATCTGCTGATTTGAAAACTAATAATAATGGTATTGGTCTTACGTCCCTTTTAACTACTCTGTCTTTTAGAGACGACGGGGTGCCAGAATTTTGCCCCGATGGGGATATTTAACGTGCCAGTAAATCTATTGACACGGCTTCCTCGCGTTTGCGCACCCTCAAATGCTAGTTGACTGCGCCAGGATACGAACCTGCTATCTTGTGCCCAGCAATCGAGAACGTTACCGCTGAGCCACTCAGCCAGCCGATTAGAAAACTCATCATAATCCCAATTCTGTAAGAAATGGAATAATATGGGGTGAAATAATAATATCGATTTAACGTCACTCTCAGTTGCGGTGGGCTGTCAGCATCCCCCAACCATGCTTGCAGGAGACGTATGTCTCAACCCCACAACTTGCCGGATATTTAAGAAAAAACTCTTCTAGCTCTGTGTAAATGTCTTAGCAGGTCTTGTTTGGCTGGAACATGTGGAAGCTATCAGTGACTTCAAGTCATTGAGATTATAGACAGCTTTGAAGCCATGTTTCAGTGTTACCTTCTTGACAATTCATATTGAAACTTTTCAGTAGCGTTTAGTAACATAGTCCACAGAACAGCAAGAAGGTGGCACCACTTTTGGTGAGCGCACAAGATAACGGATCTCACAGCATTCAGTCACATAGTCCACAGAACAGCAAGAAGGTGGCACCACTTTTGGTGAGCGCATAAGATAACGGATCTCGCAGCATTCAGTCACATAGTCCACAGAACAGCAAAAGATGCACCACTTTTGGTGAGCGCATAAGATAACGGATCTCGCAGCATTCAGTCACATAGTCCACAGAACAGCAAAAGATGCACCACTTTTGGTGAGCGCATAAGATAACGGATCTCACAGCATTCAGTCACATAGTCCACAGAACAGCAAGAAGGTGGCACCACTTTTGGTGAGCGCATAAGATAACGGATCTCGCAGCATTCAGTCACATAGTCCACAGAACAGCAAAAGATGCACCACTTTTGGTGAGCGCATAAGATAACGGATCTCGCAGCATTCAGTCATATAGTCCACAGAACAGCAAGAAGGTGGCACCACTTTTGGTGAGCGCATAAGATAACGGATCTCGCAGCATTCAGTCACATAGTCCACAGAACAGCAAAAAGGTGGCACCACTTTTGGTGAGCGCATAAGATAAGGGATTTCGCAGCATTCAGTCCGAGGTGAGCAGTGAACAAAAGCGGACGCCATATAAGACACAAGTTTCAAATACCAGCTAAGCTTACATAATTTTATTCCGTTTTAGTGCAGTGGAGACTATCATTTGTGTATTCGACACATTGACATTATAACCACATTACGTTAGGTTACCAGTATAAATGGGAATTATTGATTTAGAACATAAAATCAAAGTAGTGTAAACAACATTCCTGAAGTTATATATCACAGGTTAACATAATTAAACTACATTAATGATAACGCAACAACTATAGAAATTAGCAATAATATCTGTAAATAAGATTGACACCTTACACAAGTTCATCTTTCAAAAGTAAGTAATCTAAAGATTGTATATAGACCTACCGTATGTTTGTGCATAAGGGTAATTCATAAACATCGTACATTAACTAAGCCTAAGTGAGCAGGATCTGAAGATGATCGCTTGGCGACTGAAACATATCATCCAGTTAAGTACCCCAATTTTTGTACATAAATGCGTGTTGTTTTGTGATAAATATCTCATGTAATATTTCTTTCAGGTTAGAGTGTATACATACTTGTTTTCCCGCCTGATTTAATTGGGCACATTTGTGTTGACCGACTGGCAAGTTTTCTTTAATAGATGGTATATTGGCTTTCACGGCCAGTGAATTATTACTCAGCAATTTTTCTAGGTTTGTGCATGACGTGTGGGGATTTCGCCTAGGACACCAAGCTGGCTCATCAGCGGGCTCTTGGTATCCCCGTCCGGACCCCCACAGGAGTACCGAACCGCGCGCTACCTCCCTTATTATGAAGCGCACCTGCACCTCTTGACTGCGAGAACTAAAACCTCAATCAGCAATAACCTCCCTATGAAGGCTTCCAAAAAGATAGTATATTGGCTTTCACGGCCAGTGAATTAAAACTCAGAGATATAAAAATTGCTGAGTTTCTTTAATAGAACTAGGCAATTCTGAAAAATGGCTTCTAATCTTTAATATTGAGTCGGTCAATACAATATAATACCAATTACTGTGACATGCAAAACAAGACAGAAAAAAATAAGAACAGAAACACAAAGCATGGAATTTGTAGTTTTACGTGACCGTTAATAATGAAATCATGAGCCACGGGATCTCTTATTTACGTGGAATCCGAACCACAGAGCATGGCATTTCACTTTGAAAATCTCACATGCATTGACCGAGAATCGAACATATAACAAAATGTTACAAGTGATTTAATATATATATATCACATGTAATTTAATTGAGATTATTTATTCGCATGTCCTATTAATTGGGATTACTTTGTGTTGACCGACTGAAAAGTTGTAATATCATTCATTGGTGATTGTTCAGGTCTGTGGTTACGTTGTTTGAAGTCTAGCCTTTGACCCGTGGGGTCCTAGCTTCAATGTTTGACTAGACCTTTGAATTTGAACCCTGTATGGTCCATTCCCTTACATCTGGGACTAAGTGTTCGTGGCTTCTTCATCATCATTCCACATAGCATCAACTCGGAAACCTTTACAGCAATCGAGTTCTGAGGAAAGTACGCTTCTATGAGTGGGACTCCTCGGAACACATCTCCCGCCCCAAGTGTCTAGGAGAAGTTTAGCTTGTCACTAAGAACTCGTGAACGTACAGGCACAGGGAGAGGATATTTAAGCAACATGCCGAGCGCTGTGAACCACACGGCGTCCACACGGTATTGCTGCTGTTAAGTTATTGTTATTATTCACTATGATGCACGCCTATTGTTGTAGAAGGCGAGAAACGATCAGCAACGGCATTTTACTGCAAATTGGTGATCATCTACTGTATTTCATTCATGTGGCGTTTTGAATGTTGAGCAAGTGTTAAGAATGACACATTGTTGGACATGTGTCACTGTATTGATGGGAAGTTCCAGTGCTTTCAGATTACTCTTCAGAGACGTTGGTACAACACCTGTTGCTGAGAGGACAAGTGGCACAACAGTTGTATCTTCTTGATGCCACATCTTCTTTATTTCTTCTCCCTACTCACTGTATTTTCCGATTAATAATATTATTAGTATTGTATTATTACTGTATATATATAATGAGTTTGTCCCCCTAAGGAGCAGCTAGAACCATTAGTTCGCATTGATATTCTTGTTCTTCTTATCTTCCCAAACCTTTCACTTTGTGCCTGTCTTCTCTCTTGTATCCTTGCAGTTTTGAGTTTCAAATTCCTTGCCGTCGGGAACTTGGATGGAAACTTATATGAGTTAATTTTCTGTCTAAATGCAGTCCATGTGGTTGTCATTACTATTATTATTATTATTTCCGATGAGGCCTGCTATGGACCACGCACCAATTTCAATTCTTCACTCTTTGTTGTTTTCCCTTCCGTTCTTACCAATATTTCTTCTTTCTTCTTCCTGTCCACAGACCACTTCACTCCAGGATTCCTCACCACTGTTCCCTGGAATCCTTCCATACTTAACAGCTCCTTTTGAGAAATCTCTTTGTCCACAGTGTCTTCTTCTCTTATATTATTTCTTTGTAAATCTTTCTTTACCTCTTGAATCCAGCGAGTCATTAACCTTTTCTCGCAAAGGTACTTGAATACCCTTTTTGTTAATCTGGAATCATCCATTCTGTAAATATGTCCAAAAAATAGCAATCTCCTTTTTCTTATAGTTTCCATTATGCTTTCTATAGTCCTGTATATTTTATCATTAGATCTTAATTTCCATACTTATTTCGTTTTCACTGGGCCTAAGATTTTTCTCATAATTCTCCTTTCTAGTACTTCAAGTTTGTCTAATGTATAATTTAATACTAGGCATTCACTCGCATATAGGCATTCTGGTTTTACTACTGCAGTGTAGTGCCTTATTTTAAGATTTTTAGATAGGCACGTTTTGTTATAAACATTATTATTATTATTATTATTTATTTTGCGCATGCGCTTACACATTCTCAGCATATTTGCTGGAAAGAAAACATTTAAATCCCAGATACCATATATATCATAAGGAGCAAATTCTTGGTGACTGCATTCAGTAGGCTAGTTGCTTTACGCTTTCCCCCCCCCCCCCCCCCCCCACTCCTTCAGGCCTGATTGCCCAAGAACAGCCTTACTACGCGACACGTAGAAAGTATGACAGTTTTCTGCATCAGTTTGAAAAGGCCAGGGTCTAATTTCAACTCAGTGAGCGATTCCTTTAAGTTGTTGGGTATCACGCCAGTGCTGGAGATGATAATAGGAACTGTCCTGACTTGTGCCATGTACCATTGCTTCCTTATCAGTTCTGAAAGCTCTGTGTATTTTGACAGCTTTTCAACATGCTTTGTTAGCATGTTGCCACTGTTTGGGATTGCCACCTCTATGAAGGTAGTGTGCTTCATGCATTTGTCAACAAGAACCAAATCAAATCTGTTGTGCACAGCTGACTGGTCTGTCAACACAGTACGATCCCAGTACAACGTAAATCTGTCATTTTCCAGTACACTTTCAGGAGCATATTTATAGTACGGCACTTTCTCTTGGCTCAGCAGTTGAAGGCGTATAGCCAGTTCTTGATGAACTATCTTGGCAACAAAATCATGTCTCTTCCTATATTCTGTCCCTGCAAAATGGCGACAACCTGATATAATATGCTGAACAGTCTCCGATGTTGGGCAACCGTATCTGCAATGGTCATCTTGCACAGATGCATCCTTGATAATATACTTAAGGTAATTCCTCGTGGGGACAACCTGGTCCTGAATAGCCATAATAAAGCCTTCTGTTTCAGGAAACATCTGCCCAGAAATCAACCAAAAGTTCGACGCTAGCTTGTCGACGTGAGTTTGGGATGACTTCATTGGGATGTCTTCCGTGCAGTGGCTTGGACAACCACGCATTGAATCTATCCAAATCACTGCGCACCTGATTTTGAGTCTCTTTCTGACTTAAGAGAAGTGGAGTTGAATCATCTGCTTCTGTGACAGCCTTGTGCAGTATCGAATGGTTCGATACAGAACAGAAGTATTTTCTTAGCTCATAGATCTGTCGAGCTACTTGGTTGTTTATATCAACAATTCCTCTCCCACCCATATGTCTCGGTAACATGACTCGTTCCACAGATGTCCTGGGATGGTGTTTTCGTGATTTGGTCAGTGATGTTCTAATTTTCTGTTCTAGACTTGCAATGTCAGTTTTACTCCACTTGATGACCCCAAACGAGTAACTAAGGATAGGGACAACATAAGCGTTGATTGCCTTAACCAAGGATTTACTGTTGAGGCTGGTGTTACAAACAAACTTAATTCTTCTGACAAATTCCTTCGTCAGGTCTTGTTTCACTACTGAGTGTTCTATGTGTCGGGCTTGCTTCATTCCCAGATACTTGTAGGTCTCGTTAGTGAGCATTGTTGTAATCTGCTGGCCCTGAGCTGTTTCATATATTCCTTCCTGCAGCTTGCCTTTCATAACGTTCAGCGTTTTACATTTCTCCAGCCCGAATTCCATTTTCACATCCTGCGAGAAGGTTTACACTATCTTCAACAGAAACTCTAGCTGTGCTCTGGTGGCAGCATATAGCTTTAGGTCATCCATATACGAGAGATGGTTGAGCTTTGCAAGCTCCCTGGAGTTCTTCTTGATACTGAAGCCATATTTTGTTGAATTAAGTTGGTTTGATAGTGGATTCATCGCAAGACAGAACCATAATGGGCTCAAGGAGTCTCCTTGGAATATTCCCTTGTGGATTGGGATCATACTTGTTGCAATACTGCCATTTGTAGTACTAAGGCACATTACTGTACGCCACGTTGCCTTGGCGTGTTCCAAGAAATATATAATCTGGGGATCAATTTTATACACTGACAAAATATGGATCAACCAATCATGGGGCACGGAATCATAGGCCTTCTTGTAGTCAATATATGCCGTGAATAAATTTCTGTTATTGGCAAAGGCCTGGTTAGAAACCACTGAGTCAATTATAAGTATTTCTTTACACCCTTTGGACCCTTTCGTGCATCCTTTTTTGTTGTGTTGCTAGGATGTTATTTTGTTCACAGTGGGCATATATCCTCCTACTAAGACAGGACGTGATGATCTTGTACATCGTGGGAAGGCATGTAATTGGACAGTATTTTCCAGGATCTTGCATATTTTTTGGGTCTTTCGGAAGTAGATGTGTTACAACTTGTGTAAGGAAATTTGGCATCTTCTGTGGATGAGCAACAACTTCATTCACCAGAGTAGACAGAAGATCGTAAACGCACCAGAATTTCTTATACCAGTAATTCTGTATCTGATCTAAACCGGGTGCTTTCCAGTTAGGAAGACCTTTAATGATGGAAGAAATTTCAGTTGATGTTATTGGATCATATTGCATCGAATTATATTCTTTAGAGATCTCTGTTACTTCTTGAACCCAATGGGAGTCTGGGTTAAAATTGGTGGCTTTGGATAGTTGATTGCTCCAAAACTCTTCAATTTCTTCTCTTGTTGGATAAGGAGCACTTGAGGATACATGGTTTTCGCTCAGTGCTCTGTAGAATTTCTTCTCACCTTGGACAAATAAGTTGTTGTCCTGTCTCCGTTTCCTACTGGCTCTGTATCTGGAAAGTCTGTTCGCTACCAACGTAAGTTTCTGTTTGAGTGTATCTAAACACTGTTCGGCTTTTGTGTTTGGATCATCTCGGTCGGTGTGGATTTTGGACCGCCTCATTATTGCCTTACAGAGTCTCACCAGTCTTCTTGTGTGCGTTCCTCTGATAAACTCAGTCAAACGGCCAATATCTGTTCGCAATTTGTCAATATTGCCTATCAGACGTCTTTCCCACTTAGGAGTAACAGGAGCACATTTCTTACTGCAGGAATTATTCCTTTCTATCTGTTGGATGCCCATAGTTCTGATAACTGTGACGGCTCCACGGTACAAAACGGTATGAAGAGATTCTGTCATTCACATCTATCAAGTGTTTGGGTAGGATAGCTTGATTCATGATACTTAAAATTATTGATACCTTCCTAGACGAATTCACTCAAGGCAAGGCAGGTCTATGCATTGCGTCTGTTCCACTGAACTGAGCCATTGCCGTCATCATTTCATCTACTAAGAACTTGGTATGTGACTCATCTTCATGATGTGTATCCGGCTGTATGCCACTGACTGGCTCATTGTGTTCTTCTTGACGTTGTTCCTGCTCATGGAGCTCTTGCGCTAATTCACCCTCCAGATTAGTTCCTTGATCACAATCAAACACTCTTCTGACCTCCAGCTTGATTGTATTCAGTCTTGCTTCTGGCACTAAATTATTACGGGCTATCGCCCTATATTGGTCCGCCACTCTCTGTTCAGTCACACGTAGTTCGGGGTATGCTTCATGGAACTCTTTGAATAATTTCTGCCTATATCCAGTTAGTTCTGTTCCAATGCGAGTCCCCTTATAATAAATGCGCATTATAGTCTCGTTCATTGCGATTGACCATTTTACGCGCTTTCTTGGCAGGCCTGCTTGGGTGAGTGCCGGAAGTGGTTCTGGCACAGCACTTTCAGCAGGCAAAGCACTTGACGTTGGTTGGCTTTGTTGTAGTTGTTGGGCTGTATCTTCTTGTGCGACAGGAGCCCGCCTCATCATCACCCTGCCACCGACGTCTCGCTTGCTGTCATGTCCATCGCCGGCTCTAGACATGCCCTGTCGAACCTCAGGCAGCGGCCTTTTTTAATTTTTAAATGTATTTTCTCCATATTATGGGTGGGTGCCTTTTTAACCTACAGCCAGGTGTTCATCTTCAGCCGCTCCTAACATGGAGAGCAGACGCAGTTTGCAGCCGCCCGCTACGGATCAGACACTGCAGTTAAGGTTTGTTATCAGGGTTTTCCTTCCCCTAGGCAGGTTGCCTTCACCACGGCTGTGGAGTCCTGCCTACCCCATTTAGTATATCTCGTCATTTCTGGTTAGCACATACCTTGTCATTACAGATATCTCACAACTCACATTAGATAGGCTATACGGTATAATTAGCTTGCAGGGATATTGCTTATATTACAAGAGTGGACGTCATTTAAGTGCAGCAGAGAAGGAATACTGTACTTACACGAATATATGTAGCAAATACGTGTAACCTATTATTACTATTATTATTATTATTATTATTATTATTACTATTATTATTATTATTATTATTCCAGGCTGATGTTACATTAAATGAAGCATCAGCTAATACTAACATTCGCGTCTTTCTGATCTGAGGGAGTCGCATATAAAATGCTGGAATAATAAAGCGAGGCTTATCACTCTCTCTGCGCTCTTGCATGGAACTTGTTCCTCCACAAAAACTTTCTGTGTAAGCTCATGTAATGGGTGGTTGAGATTCTCTCCGCAGTGAGTGCCATCAGATATTCATAAGCTAGCGCCCACTTCTCCGATACTCTGATCCTGTATGTCTGACTGACGTTCTCAAAGAGAAACTTCTCCATCTTGATATGCCTAGCCCGCAATGCGCTCAACCCCACTTCATGTACTCACTACGGTTCTTCAGGAACTACTGTAGGTATACTAGCCCGCATTGCGCTCGACGGTACGTCCGTATCCACTAGGGCTCATTAAGAACTAGGTATACTAGCCCGCATTGCGCTTAGCATTACATGTAGCGTACTCATCAGGGATCTGTAAGTACAGGATGACGCAGTATAGGACTCAGGATTCAGAATACCAGCTGAAGAGATAAATGATACTAACATACTAACAATACTAATATGGAGTATTTAGTTTGTGATTCTCAGAAACTACAACCATTGCAAACGTACAGTGTGATATCGAACTTAAACTCGGATGTACATAATTTAAAAAATCTGACAGTAGGCAAGGTCAGAAGTGAGGTAGTTTCACCCTATGAGTAAAATCATCTATTGGCACTAATTGAACCCCTAATAACATTATTCAACATGACCCATATTTGAGTAGCTTGCATATAATTACAACCATAAACGAAACGGCGATATCGTTGAAAATGCACATTTGGCTCAAGCCTGTACCAACAGAATACACTGAGTGCATGAAGAAATAGAAAGTATCTATTATTATTTTGTAAGATTCCTAGCGAGGCAGAGTCAAGGGAACATAGGGTTTCTTTGAGAATGACGGGAGCATCTGTCAGACGTCTCGCTGCCAGGAAAGTATTGAGCTTTTGTCAGACTTCCTCTAGGACATGTATTGTAGACAAGCACTGTATGTCTGCCTGCCACTAAGATAAGATTTCTTTGCAAGGCATGCATTGTGTTGGACGGCGACCGTAAGAAAATCTTATGAGAAATTTATCTCTTCGCTGAATACTCCATACTAGTAGAAGGACGGCTCTTTGCTCTTTCAAGTTTCTCTTTAGGAACTTTTCAGAACGTAAATATCTAGTATTGTGACTGTTGTCAAAAAGATCTGATTTACTCAACTATGAATGAATTATCTATCTCGCTTAAGACGACTTCATGCTGTGATTTCTAGTTATTGTTGTTAATTGAAGTATTAGAAGCCATTTATCCGTGTTGCCTAGTTCTATTAAAGAAAGCTTTCCAGTCGATCAACACGAGATATCACAATACAATTCAGCCACTAGTTTAAATAGGAACGGTTGTTTTTGAACATTAACCACAAAATAGTATAGACAACAACACTACTGAAGTTATTCACAATAACAATTATTCATACACACTTAAACCACATTAATAATAATAATAATAATAATAATAATAGGGAAATCATAAAGCTAACCCTGACAGACACCATCTCAAAAGTTAAGTTCTTCGGAGA
This sequence comes from Meconema thalassinum, assembly GCA_946902985.2. Lineage (NCBI taxonomy): Eukaryota > Metazoa > Arthropoda > Insecta > Orthoptera > Tettigoniidae > Meconema > Meconema thalassinum. Next base: position 1,496,191,346 of record OX336388.2, on the reverse strand, counting down.
AGTCTCTGATCCGTTTGAAATACAGACAGGGGTCAGTCAAGGAGAGGGATTATCCCCGTTCCTCTTCAACATCGTGCTAGAAAAAATAATGAAAGCATGGGAAGAAGCTCTGAAGGTGGAAGGAATAAGCGGAGTACACCTTGGAAGGAAAGGACAGAACCTAGAAATCAATTGTTTAGCTTTTTCCGATGACCTTGACCTCTTAGCCAAAAACCGGGAAGATGCTCAAAAGATGCTGGAGATCCTGCATGAAATCGACGAAAAAGCGTATCTTAAAGTTTCTTATGAAAAGACGGAATATATAGAGTACAGGCACCAACACGAGAGGTATATGGAGGTAAAGCATGGGAAGATTAAAAGAACAGAGAAATTCAAATACCTGGGAGAATGGATCCAACCCAACGGACTGGATAAAGAGGCAAACAAGGGAAGAGCCAGAAAATTAGACCTGGCCTACAAGCTAACACAGAACAGGTATAACAAACGGGCAATATTATACAAGGCCAAAATCCGACACTATAACTCAGTCATAAAACCAGAAGGATTGTACGCTTCAGAGTGTCTAATTTTAAAATTAAAAAAGAGAAGCTGCAAGAACTCGAGAAAAAGGAAATGAAGATTCTGATGAAAATTCTGGGACCTCAGAAGACGTCTGATGGAATTTGGAAGAAGAGGAAGAACGGGGAGCTCTACAAGTGTTCTGAAAAGATCACGGATACAATGCGGAAAAGAAGGCTGAAATTCTATGGACACCTGGTAAGATTGGACGAGAACCGACTAACCAAAAGTTTCTTCAAATACATCATGGGATTAAAGGCCACTTCTAAGTGGGTAGAAGAGGTCAAGAGGGATGCAGCAGAGGTTGGAATTACTCCAAAGTTGATCCACAATAGAAGTGAGTTTAGAAGAAAGGTAGACAGTTTAAAATCATTTGAAGAGAAACCAATTACAAAGAGACCCGTGCGGATCATTTCCGCGGAGGAGAGGCAGATAAGGAGCCAAAGAATGAAGAGGTTCTGGGAAGGAAAGGGAAGGAAGGCCAAGAAGCCTTAAGTTCTATGTGGTCCATAGTTGGCCAAATTCGAAAGAATAATAATAATAATAATAACGCAACAGCCATAGAAGTGAACTATACCGGCTGTAAATAAGTTTGACGAGTTACGCACGTTTCTACAAACTTACTGTATGTAATATAAACATTGTATATATATATTTGTGTTTAAGTGTAATTCATAAACAACGTATACTAAGCCTAAGTGAACGGGATCTGAAGATGAACGCTTGACGTTCAAAACATGTCTTTCAATTAATCACCCCACTTTGTACATAAAAGCCTGTTAGTTTGTGATAATATCTCGTTTCTTTCAGGTTAGGGTATATAAATACTATTTTTCACGCCTAATGTAATTGGGTGCAATTTGTGTTGACCGACTGGAAAGATTTCTTTAATATTGCTGTTAATTCTTTGGGACTTTGGATATGTTAGCCATTAGCGTCAAGTACTTCAGTATGTGTTGACTTTGTCGAGTAACCTCTATTAATGAGATGACATTGGTGTTGATTCGTTTAGGGACTTATCGACATCGTGGTCATTTAGCGCCATGTGCTTGTGTATATTTGGATTCTATCTCATAACATATATCGTTGTGATGACTGTACAAGTGTGTGTATTTGTAATTAGGGCTATTATTTGCGTAGGAGTTGGCCGTGCCATAAATTTAGGAACCATCCCGTCATTTGCCTGGATTAGAAATGGGAAACAACGGTTAACCATCTCTAGGATGGCCGAAAAGTGAATCGAACTCGTGCCTTCTCAGTCATGCCTCACGAGGGTAGATACACCCCGTTCCAGCTCTCAGTGTGTCGGGAATCGAACGTAGGCCTCCGCAGTGACAGCGAAGAATGTAGGCTAAGGTACTACTCCAGGAGGAGGACGTCTGAATATGATTCGTAGCGCATGCTTCTTGCAATAGTGAACACTTCCCTACATAGCTACCTATTCTCCCAATTGTTGTTGTTAATTCATTCTAGGGGCATGCAACATCTCGGTCGTCCGCCCCATATAGTTGGGTGTGTGTTGAACTTGTCTGATAAACTGTATTCCAGTGGTGACTCTAGTAGTGTGTGTAGCTGTATTAAGGACAGAAAAGGTGTACGTGTCCCGGGACTTGAAGTAAAGTAATATCGCGACATTTTCCTGGATGGAATATGGAGAAACCCTGAGATAAACCACACACAGGATAGCCGCTGTCAGTGGCAGGTTTCGAATCTACTATCTCCTGACTTTTTACAGCTGACCTCGCGGCCGTGGTGAACGATTTAACAAGCACGGCTTCGCCACGGGACACACCTATATTGTCCGAGTGCTAGATAAATCAGAATCTGATGCTAGTTCTTCATGTATATACCAGGTCTTGGAATCCCAGTCAAATGTCATGAGATTATCGCAATTTTGAGGGGAAGGGGGGATAGAACTTAAAGAGGCAAATGCACTTAAAACCGGAAAGTGGAAAACGTCATATAAACATGGGAGATATGATGGAAACGGAGAAGGATAGCTCAAAGCAACGGTAAATTCTAAAATTGATTAACTAGTTATGATTATCGGTTTGAAACTTTAGACGTGTGTTTCTATGTATCACTCTCTTTTCTCTTTAAGTCACGTTCAAGTGGTAATGATTATACCTAATACTTCAAGTCCAGAAGCTATTGACAATGGGATTTGAAGCCTCGTTGAAGTACACGCCTTCTTCTGTGGATCATATGAGAGATAAAGTAAGCGAGTGGCTTGAGTTCCTGCAGCGGAAATAACGTTAACCTACTGTATGTCCATGATCAACAAATGCCAAAGATTACTTTGTTTCCATCGGACAAGGGGCGACTTCAATTTCATGTTAATTTCCGCTCCGACTCCTAACTTATAGAGAACGGCAACTCGTGCCAGCAAACTTCCCTGAAACTCTTGTAGTATACGACAAACTTATATCCAAAGCATAATTATATTGTATCCTGTCAAATGCAAT